>JAJTUV010000661.1:600000-1058127 GCA_021653895.1 Mastomys natalensis | reverse complement strand
ATTAAGCTATGAGATCCCTAAAAACTTGGGTTTATCCGGTTACGGTCCAGCTCCTCTGCATGCTCCTTCTACCCCGGTATTCCTTCTGCTTCAACTTCCTCCTGCTTGTCCTTCGCTTCTCTTTCTGTTCTGCCTCCTTTTATAGGAATTCCTCTCCTCTCTCTTCCCCTAAGCCCTTTTCCCTCCGCCTCCCCTTCTACTGGCCCATATCTGCTCTAGCCTTTATTTTACGATTTTAATGGACAGAATTTACAAGACTCACCTCTGTATAAGATTCAATCATCCTCTGCAGCCCTCCCAAAAGGTGAACTAGAATCAAAAACAAGGCAGACTACCCCACGGGAAACTAAGATCAAAATACAAGGCTGGACTATCATCAACACTGATTCAATCCTCCTCTGCAGTCCTCCCGGGAGGTTGAACTAGGATCAAAATACAAGGCTGGGGCTATCCATAACAGAGGTCTATCAACCAGCTTTTGTTTTATTTACCTGGAGTATCACAGAACTTGGTATTCTAAAAATGGCTTGCAAGTACTGGAAGAAATGAGGCAGACTTTAAGCAGAAGCAAGAGGGTAGTGGGCTTGATTATTGCTGTATAACAGCTTTAATTACATTAATTGCTAGCACCACTGCTTCTGTAATTGCTGTGACACAAGAAGTTAAGACAGCTACTTTTGTTAATCATTTAGCAAAAAATGTTACTAATGTGTTGAATATACCAGAGGATTTAGATAGGCATTTGGAAGAAGGATTGATGCTCTTTATCTCTATTCAAATTACTGGAAGGAGGTTCAGAATTTAAGGGTAGGAGCCATCTTAAGTGTCATGCCAAATACCATTGGATTCATATTAGTTCTAAAATTTACAGTGGTAGTCATTATAATTAGGAAGAAGTTTAATGATACTTGCAGTGTATTTGGCATAATTCTAACAACTCTCTGGAAGTTTTAATGATACAGACAACTATTTCTAAACAAGTCCACATCCTCCTTTGCTCTATTAACCTTTCCTTTCCACTACCTCTGGTGGGTGGTGGGCTAGAAGGGAGGTTTAAAGCATTTAAAAACCCTTATTAAAGGCAGAGTTTGAAAAATATAAGCCTACATTCAAAGCAATAGTTTTTTTTATGTAATAGAATTCACCCACTCCTTGTGATACCTTCCTTTATCTTGGTGCACACCTGTGGTCTTACCCTTGGACCTGACCTGAAATGAATGTTTTCTTTGGTCATTAATTTGTTCCAAGCCTATTTTTCTTCCTAGTGTAATGTATGCACCTATAATGTATGGAAGCTAACTGTACTCCTTCTCATGTGGCCTTTACTCTTCTACAAGGGAGAGAGGCACACTCGGCTTTTGATTCTAAATTTAAACTTTCTACTAATGTCTTAACTTCTTAAAATTATTTCAATCAAATTAGGAATTCTATAAAACCATTAATTTGTCTAAACAGCATTATTTCACTAAAGTTCATCTTCATGTTAATCTGCAGGAAGTTTGCCCAATAGGTGGGCTAATGCCAGGGATCATTATAAGAGATTATAGGCAGAAAGGGACTTCCTTTGTCCTATTACAGCATATCAGAAAAATAACAAATACAGCAATGACAAACATGGGAAGGCACATCAACGACAATCCTCCGACCAAGCTTCCAGGGCCACGCCTTTCCAGGATTTACCCAGCACCGAATACAAAAAGACATGCAGTCTCCAGGAAGCTCAGTTGTCCACTGCAGTCCTTCTACGTGCATCTGCCAATTTACTATACCAGGCACTAATTCTATGTGGGTATTTACATTTAATAAGATGAAGCCCATTTACCTCAGTTTCTGACGGGGAAGAAATGAGACTGTAGAATGCAGAAGGAGCTCTCTGGATGGATAAGCTTTATTTAGGACTTTGAGCTGACAGATTTCCTTGATGTTGTGAATGCAAGTGATCTACTTCACTTAGCTAGAAGACAATGGCCTCCTCTGCCATGCAGAAATCACATCTGAGAAAGCTATCCTCTAATATGCTCCTTCCTCTTTCAAGATTCAGGATACTACCTTTGGTGTTTCTTCATCAACTAGTAGACTCAACTTTGTCACAGTATGTCTGGAAAACACTGTTTCTATTGTGGAGTGAATAAGGTAACTCAAAAAGCGTGTGCTGGCACAATCAGAACATGCCTGAGATGGATCTTGGTGCATACATGAGTAAGTGGCCTAAGGTAAAGGTATCACATTTGTTGATTGTAAACCCAAGTAACCGAGAAAAACACAGAAACTGGATTTATCTGAAATTGATCATATTTCCTGTCGCCATGGAGATAAGTACGCAAGAGACTGCATTAAAAAAATGAGCAAGTCAAATTGCTTTGCACCAGAATTTGCAGGCTATCTCAGACATACCCTTTAAATGCTCAACTCCTTCCATAGGTGAAGTAACAAAAGGTGAGTATCCTCTTGTGGTTAACACAGTAGTGCTCCTGGTCACTACTGAAACTGTTCTTAATTAGGAGAACTCACTGACTAGGTATGTGTGCTAGGTAGGTAAATACAGATTCTTGGGCATGCTTCCGCATAAAACAGCAGGAGCTAGGAGCCTCTAAAATGATATTTCCAAAGGCTATCCCTCAACCCCTTGCTTTTAACACAAGTACTTTAAAGTTATCTTTTGTGGTCTTTGAGTGCTTTGATAGCAACCTACTTTGGGACTCCTTATTCACAAGTGGATTGATATCAGATTCAAAATATTCCAAAATATTCTCGTTACCCAAATATCCCTAAATGAATGCCATGTGTTTATATGCTAGAATTAAAAATTAACAGGTTCTGCCAAATTTCTAGGTAACTTGTTTTCCATTTGAACACTGGGGATTAATCTTAGAAAGTGTTCAAACATATCCTGAACACTCTAGATTAAGATGCTTTTTAAAAAACTAGTCCATTAATCTGCAAATGTTTCCATCTCATTTGTGAACCTAACTTTATAGTAGATAATGTGTTCAAGTCAGCATGATTTCACAGAGGAAAAATGTATTATCATCTCCTTATACTACAGGTTGGAAAAGAATCTCTGCTTGTTTAAAATGTAGATTTGTAGGGTAATCCTCCACTACACAGTGATTTGGGATCTGCGGCTACAGAAGATCCTATCTCAAAACTGAAACAAGAATCCATATATAAATAATTAAACAGTTGAAGTTAATTCTCAAAATTTTAAAAAATCATTGAAAAACTTTAAGTCCTAGGAGGGCTCATACTTCAACTTAAAGTGACTAAGGAATGACTGCAATCGCCTAGAGAGCTTGCAGCTGTCTAGAGTGTTAACACAATACCTTAATTAAGTTACTTATTAGAACTGGGTCTCACTATGCAGCCGTGTCTGGTCTGTAATCTATATATGTGGATAACTATATAGATCCACCTGCCTGTACCACCATGCCTAGCTTTAAAAAAACTTTTAAATTAAAAACAGAAATTATAATGTGTTTATGATTTGTGTGAGGTGGAGGGTTTGTGCTCAGGATATTGCCTAAGGGTCGGGGCAGAGGACACCTTTCCGAGTTCGTTCCTTTCACCCTGGCTTCTGGGTATTGAACTTCACTCTTCGGGCTTGGGCTACAAGGGCTTTTACAGTCAAGCCATTTCGTTGGCTCAAGGTGTCAGCTTTAGAAGTGGTTTTCAATTCAAAAGTCAGGGCTACATTCTAAAAGTATTTATTGAGCACCTTCTTGCCAGATACTGTTTGTTAGATCCTGGGTTCATATAGTGAACAAAACTCGTGTTTATATTCTAATGAATAAAGATAGCACAATTAGCTGTAGCTTAGACAGTGATAAATGATATGAACAGATATCAAGCAGGGTGAAGTATAGGGCAATGTATTGCAGGAAGAGTGTTTGCACACTTACACTCATTTAAATGCCTAGCTAGATCCGGTGGGAACCCAGGTTTATGACTCTTATAAATAACCAAGTCGTTATAAATGTTTTTGCACTATAATGCTTGAATGTACTTCACTCATCTTTGAAAATTACTCAGCAATCCATCGGTCTCTGCTTACCACGTGCTGGGATTAAAGGCGTGAGCCACAACGCCAGGCATTAGATTTTTAATTTTATGTGTCTGCATGTGGGTATGGGACGAGGAGTGTAGATGCCTACGGAAGCCAGAAGAGGGTGTCAGGTTCCCTGGAACCAAAGCATTACAGGCTGCCCTAAACCCTGCCTCCGCGAGGGTAGGAAACCCTAAGCATGCTGCTTAATTGCTGAACCACCTCTCCAGCCCCTTCACTCGTCTTCATATTCCATGGTCCAAACTGTGTTTTCACGTAGGAGAAATGAGAAGCACAGAGTCCTTCTGCAACCGCTTTCCAGGGTGACTATTTAGGCTTGCTTAACGGAGGGATCCTAAGAGCATCAGCAACCCAGCGGCTCTGTTTCCATAGCAACCAAGACGCGGAGGCGGCGCGGGGTCCGAGTAGTAAGACCTGACCTGGTACCCAGGAAGTACTCGGGTAAAGCGAAGAGCTGCTGTCACAGCCTGGGGCGGAGGAAGCGACATTCCGGAGCCACGCACCGGGCCTCGCCTCTCTGGATCTGCAAGCTCTTCGGCCTCCTGGATCGCCAGCTGCCACAACTTCCGGCCTCGAAGCCCCGCCCCCTCGGCTCCGTGGCTCTCCGGGTCCTCACTGCGGAAAGGTGACTGTGGCGGCTGCCGTGCCTGATCAGGCATCGGACCAGGGACTACCACGTCTTTGGGACAGCAGTGAGGCCATTACCGGGTGTTAGCGCTCAGCCAAGCGTCGTGCGACCCCGCCGGCGGGGCTGGAGCAGCGGCGGCCGGGCTCCGGGTACGCAGGCGCGCGGGGCAGGCACGGCGGCGGAAGTGAAGGCACGGCTCGGCCAAGCCGTCTAGGAAGCCGCGGCGGGTCGCCCAGTGAGGGCAGTCGGAGCCCCGCCAGACCGTCGGGATTCGGCTCTGGTTGTCGGCGCGATGCCTCTGTTCACTGCCAACCCGTTCGAGCAAGATGTGGGTGAGTGCGGTGCCCGGCGCGCTGTGTGTAGGGCAAAGTGGGCGGCGGCCCGGGAGGCTAGAAACCCCGGCGGAGAGCGAAGGGGCGGCGCCGCTCTCGACGGCGAGGTGGGGGCAGCCTCGGTGCGTCCCTGGCTGGGCCAACTCCAGATTGGGGTACCGCGCAGGGTTGGTCCCAGAACAGGAGTAGGGAAAAGCCAGGTTCGTTGGAGGCTTAAGTTGTTGATATAAACTTCCTGCTTTCTCCCAAGCTCGTTAACACCCTTCCCTTTAGAAAAGATGCAGTAGTTTTGCTGTTTGCTGCCCAGGGCACTCTCGAACTTGAGACCTAGACTTACCCGGTTTAACTCGCATTGTTTCTGTAAGCACACATCTAAGCCCTAGTGGTTGCAGTTTCAGTATGTATTGACTATTTTGAAGGTGCTGCGAGAATGAAAAGGAAAACTCTCAGAATCTTTAAATAGCCCAGAACAACCCATGTTTGTTGGAGTCAAACTTTACTCTGGGCACATGTCTTTCAGAATGAGAAAAAAGATGGATGGGGTACAGTTTAAGCATAATATAAACAGTAAAAGCACAGGCTGGCATCATTTTTTGTAGCAGTAGTTAACAGGCTCCTAGCGAGGTTTTAGGATTTAGAAATTTCCGGTCAAACAAAATGCTACCTATTTTAGCAGTGAGGCACCAGTTTGTTCAGTTAAAATTTCTGTTCAGTTAAGAAAAGACTAGAAAGTTCTTCATCTTGTTATAAATCTCAAAATCATGTTCAAATCAAGTGAGTGTCTAATTATATAGGAAGCATGATGTTGAGGCTTAGTCACTGTTTAAGGAATAATTAATTGTTCTTTTGTAACAATACCTATGTGAGACATTGCACTTCTTAATTTTTATTGGATTAATTGAGTTTTGAGACAGAGTGGAGTCTCTATATAGTCTAAGCTGTCTTCAAATTCCTTCAAATTCCTTGGTCTTAGTATCAAGAATTCTGGGATGCCAGGTATGGGTAGGCCTCCACCTTGAATGAGACCTGTGCTTCTTACTGTGACTGTAAATACTTTCATTTTGCTCTAATGAAATGAGTGTAAAAAAGCCAAATAGAAGAAGTTATTTTATTTTTTCTTTATTAGTTTTTATTTATATGTGTGGGTGTTTTGCCTACATGTTATGTTTGTCACTTGTATGCAGTGCTTGAGGAGGTCAGAAGACAGTGTCAGATCACCTGTCACTGGAGTTAAGAACGGTTGTAAGCCACCATGTGGGTGCTGGGAAGAGCAGGGAGGAGCAGGGAGTATTCTTAACTGAGCCATCTCTCCAGCCCACGACAGATTATTTAAAATATAAAACCTGTGAACTTTATTTATTTGTTTATTTTTAGACATAGGGTTTCTCTGTGTCATTCTGTCTGTCCTCGAACTCTAGATAGATCAGGCTGGCCTTGACTTCAGAGATCTGCTTGCCTTTGCCTCCCAAGTGTTGGAGTTAAAGGCAAGTGCTACCAAGTCCAGTATAAAACCTGTAAACTCTTTCTTCAAGGACAAATTTCCTAGAAGCCTGCTGTTTTCAAATTGAAAACTTTTTTTGGTATCAATATTATGAGTGGCTCTGCCCAGTTTATTTTTCTCCCCAGTAGTTTCTGAAATCTTTGCATCACAGCTTAGTGTAGTTTTCTTAGGTTCTGATCTTCAGACAGAAACAAACAAACAAACAACAAACACAAAACTCGTGTAGATTATTTTATGGGCTATGAAGTTAGATGAGACCCACTTAGACGGAGGCAACTAGAGGAAAAAAAAATGGAATGAAATTCTAAGGAGCTCAAATTGCTCTGAAACGAGTATCAGGAAACTATATGTTGTATTTTTCAGACCTTAAGGACTCTTAATGTGAAAGAGTTAAATAATGTAAAGCACATCATTAGCTGATTGAGCATTTTACAGCAATATTCCATGTCCTTTTTTTTTGTAGCGTTATCTTTATTACTGTAGTATGTTTATGTTACCCGTGTTCACTCTTTATTCAACAGAAATGTCTGGGATGATTACTGTGGATCAGGTATTGTATTGTGTTTTACAGAGACAAAAATTAATACACATATTGAGTTCTTGCTCACAAGACACTCAAGTCTAAGGAAGGATACATGCTCAAGTAGATGGTTGTACTATAATGTGGTTAATGCAGCTTGATAGATATGGGGAATACGCAAGATGGTATCTATCCCCCCTTTTGCCTAAAAGTTATTGATCATCTCTGTAGGCAAGACAAGAACAGTGTCAGGTAGGCAGTTCCCAAAGTAAAGGTCACCATTGTTCTTTCCCTCCCCCACTCACTGACAGCATTGCTTCAGTAGGAAGCAGTCACGTCTTACATTATGTGCAATAGAGCACACACTGGAGGTTTCCAAGGAGAGAAAGTAAACATGGAAGACTTACTTGGAAGATAGCGTGGCTGGTGTTAAAAAGGAGAAGATTTTGGCATGGCACGTAGGCCCCTTCCCTTTTGCAGGAATCCCCAGAGAGGCAGCTGCCAAAATGTTCAGTCCCTTTGTGACTTCTAACTGACTGCAGCAAGCCTGTGAAAGGCACTTCAGTGCGCCTTCTCACATTCGGAGGAAGCTCGTGTGTCCTGAGGCAGAAGGATAATGCTCGGTCTATGCAGGGTTGAAGGGATGATGAAGTTCAGGTTCTACGAGGACAGTACAAAGGTCAGCAGATTGGCAGAGTGGTCCAGGTGTGCCGGAAGAAGCGTGAATCTCCTCCGCTGAATGGGAGAAAAGGCTAATGGCACAATTGTCCGTGTGAGCATCCACCTAGCAAGGTGGTTAGCACCAGGCTCAAGCTGGAAAAAGTCTGCAAAAACAAAATAAAGATGAAAATCCTGCAACAGAAAGCCAGGTTTAGCCAAATAGGAAAGGAGAAGGGCAAATTCGGGGAAGAAAATGAAGAGATAGAGGAACTTCATATATACAACTTAACTTAAAGACAGCTTAAATACGGAAGGGCGGGTCTGTGCTGTTTGCTTAGATTCAGTACCAGGCTTCTTGTTACCTTTGGCTCAGAGTCATTGCTTGGCTGTTTTATGCCCTAATTCCACTGCTTGTTGCTGTACTTTTTTCCTCTGTCTAATAGTCTGTGCTCTGGGCTGTTTAACTTTGACATATTATTGCATGTTTGGATGTACACGTGTCATCGGGAACATGTGGCAGAGGACGCTTCCTTGTTGAGGCAGAGTCTCTTGTTTCTACCTTGCTGTGCTCTCGTAGCTGGTCAATGAGCTTCTGAGTTCTGGGACAGTTCTCCAAAGGAGTGCTGGGTTGTGTACCATTGCATCCGGTCCTCAGGCTTACGAGGCAACTGTTTTTATCTGCCAAGCCATCTTTCTGGACATTTTTTTTTTATTCTTGAGATGGGATCATAATATGTGTCTTGGTCTGCCCTGGAACTCTCATGTAGCCTTGCCTGTCCTTGAACTCGAGGAACTCGAGATCTTGTCTTAGCTTTCTGAATGCTCGGTACTCAGGTATAATCCATCATGCCTGACTATAAATATTTGTCTTTTCATTTGCCATCTCTATCCATTCTGACAGATACACGTGTTTGTACCCCAAAAAGCTAGATTTTAATCGTATTCCAGAAAAGTGTCTTCTGAGAAAGAGGGTTGATGTGTGACTTTCCCTCTTTTTTGCTTTTGTTGCCACAAGACCTTGATAAAAAGTAACGTGGGGCTTTCAATCAGTACTCTAACAGAAATTTGTAAGGATCCTCGATGTAAAAATAGAAGCATTCCAATAATACAAATGGATTTTGTATATTCAAATTTATAACATTTACCTAATTTAGTCCTTAAACATATGGTCGTTATAATCTTTAATTTTTAAAAAGTTTTGATTACGGATGAACATGGCTTTATTTATTTATTGGTAATTAATTTGTTTTCCCATACCTTGTTTTGCTTGCATGGTTACAGACATGCTAGTACTTTCAGATAGTTTGAAAGTTTAATTAATATCTTTGACGTTTTCTTTAAAATGTGAACTACTTTGAGCATAATGTATAAAACACAATGTGAGCTCCCGTCCCTGCCAGCCAGCCAACTCTTGTCAGTTCCTAATACCATGACACATTGATATTTTTAAAGAAGAGAACATTCAAGATACCGTTGAATATATTCTTAGCAGCTGTCTTTTTCACTCTTCTTTCTTCACAGAGTTAAACACTCTCCAGAAAGAAAGTTCTATTTGGTAAACATGTATATTATATAATATAGAAGTACACCATATACATTTTTGTGTGTATTCAAACTTTATAAGATTTTTTTGTCTGCACCTTTTGTCATAGGCGTTTTTCATATGTCATTCATATTGAGGTGCATTGGCTATATGATAGTCTTCTGTATGATTGCACCACACTTTTATGTAGTCTCCTACATATGGGCATGCTTGTAGTTTGAAAGTAAGGCAAGGGGTGAAATGAAGGTTTTCTACAAGTGAACAGGTTTAGAAGTAGTGTTTGATTTATCACACATTACTTTTTTTTGTTTAAATAAAGACCTGCTCACGGGAGGCAGAGGCTGGAAGATCACTTTAGTGTGAGGGCAGCGTGGTCTGTATAGGAAGTATGACACCAACTAAAGATACAAAGTGAGCTCTGTCTCTGCAGCAAACAAGGAAGACCTTTAGAGGCATCCTTTTATCATTAAGAATAGACTTGGCAGATGTGTGGTATAGAATGTCACACCCTGGCTAAAGGACAACTTATCTGTTGTCTATACATCAAAATAGAACTTAAGGGTTTATTTCCTCTTTTCTTTATTTCCTATTACTCTTCCCTCCATGGTTGCCCTCTTTCTTTGCCTTTCTCATTTCCTTTCTGCTGTGGATCTAACGGTCTCTCATGTGCCAGAAAAGTTCTCTCTCCCCCTCTGCTACATCCCTTGTCCTCTTTCCTCGCTGGTTGCCTGCTGTCCCTAACTCTGACATCTGTTTAAAGAAATGGAGTCTCTTTTTCTTTCAAAACTCCTGAGTTCAAGGGATCCTCTTGCCTCACCCTCCCAGGTAAGCTGGAGGCAAGAGCTGCTGCTGCTGATTTTTTTTTTTTTTCTTTTTTTTTTTAAATTCCAGTTACAAGGTGTTTTCGCACAGCCAGGCTCCCCTCATAACCCTGGCTGGTCTTGAACTTGGAGCACACCTGTATCGATTCTCCAGTGCAAGAGTGTAGTCTCCACCATGCCTATACAGTTACAATCCTTAAAAAAATACAGTTTATACATTTCTAATCATGTGTATTTGTGTGGGTCTGTGTGTAGATATGTGCACTTGAGTACATGTGCTCTCGGAGGCAAGAAGATAGCATTGGATCATCTCTGGGAGCTGTCGTTACAGCAGTTGCAAGGCACTTGTCCTGGATGCTGGCAACTGAACTCTAGTCCTCTGTTAGAGTAGTGTACATTCTTTTTCTTATTTATTTGTTTGTTTGTTTATATCGGTTTTTGAGATAGGGTCTCACTATGTAGCTCTGACTGTCCTGGAATTCACTATGTAGACTTGGGTGGCCTTGAACTCACTGAGATTCGCTTGTCTCTCCCTCCAGAGTCTTAGGATTAAAGGCATGTGCTACTGTGCCCAACCTAGTATTATATAAACCCTTAACTCCTGAGCATCTCTCCAGCCCCAAGTAACAAAGATTTTGAATGTAATTTAGCCAACAATTTCTTTCCTAAAATAATCACAGTATTAGCCAGTATTGCCAACCCTCTTGCTAAAACAAGTACTGTTCTAGAAACCAGAGACATTTGGTATTGCCTATACATTCTTTTCCCTCGGCCTTTACTTTATTTTTGTTAGTTTAATTTTTTTAACTTTATCTTACTTTTAAAAAATATTTATTTTACATTTTGCCTGCATGTATGTATGTGTACCATTGCATGCCTCGTGCCCGTGAAGGTCAGAAGAGCATTGGATTCCATGAAACTGGAGGCATGGATGGTTGTGTGAGCCACTGTGTGGTGCTGGGAGCTGAACTTGGGTCCTCTGCAGGAATCAGACATGGTCTTAAACCCTGGGCCGTCTCTTCAGCCCCCATATTTTGTTGTTTGGAGATAGGATCTTGTTGTATAACCCAGGCTATCCTGGAAACTTGAGACTTGCAATCTTTCTGTCTTTTGCTCCTTCCAAGGGCTGGATAACAAGTGTGCAGTCCTACACTCCAGTCAGCATTTCTGTATTAAGACTGAATTTCACATTGCTATGGCATCTTCAGTTCTTCCAGGCATTGTAATATTGCTTGCTTCTTGTAAGGCACCCTTAATGTTTTCTTAATGGATTTGTGACTGCCAATACGTGAAGGACAAGCACCTGTGTCCCTGTACCATCCCATGGAAATGATTCTTTAGTGTAGAGACCTTTCACTTAGCATTGTTAGTCTCAAGGGGCCTTCGTTTGATTTCCAGTTGAGGCAATATGAAAATGGAGTATCCTGTAACACAGTTCTAGTTGGACTGACTGTTGATGCAACTCAGGTTGCTTATCACCAGTGTGACACTTAAGAAGGCGTGGGCCTGGACTTATGACCCAGCAGAAACTGCTTCCTTTGTTAGCACAGGCACATCCTACGTTTAATGCACTGCACTACAACAAAATAAAAAGGCTAGAAGAAAGAAGCAGTGCTGATACAGGTTTTTAAAGCTCTGTTCTGCTGTCTCCTTGATTCAGTGTCATTCGACACATCATTTCACTGTGTTTTAGCCTAGGCTGGCTTTGAATTCCAGGATCAAGTGATCTTTTTTTCTTAGCTTCCTGATTGCTGGGACTACAGGTCAATGCCAGAATGCCCAGCATTATGGGCAAGGAGGCAGCAGCAGGGTGTGTTTTGAGGCAGGGGCTCACCATGTTGCTGTCCTCAATCTTCTTGTCAAAGCTTCCCAAGTAGCTGAGATTATAGGCATGTGCCACTGTGTCTCGAATGTTTATATGATTTTCATTTATTTTGAGACAGGGTCTTGCAATGTAGCCGAGGCTGGCTTCAGACTCTCCGGGCTTCTGGAATTATAGATGGCGCCACTTCAGCTTTCAGTATAATGTTTAAATGAGTTAGTGACACCTACTTCAGAAGTGCTTAAAAAGGCAGGACGACTATTTAACCCATGAATGCAGGGTTATTAGCCCCAGGCCAAGATACAGCAAGATGATATACCCTCTCCAAAGTTATATTGAATAAGGAGACTACAGAACCAGTGAGGTGTCTCAGTTGGTAAAGGTGTTTGCCAGCAAGCCTGATAACCTTAGTTACATTCCTGGAATCTACAAGGTGAAAGGAGAGAGCCAACTCCCTCAAATTGTCCTCTGACAAGCACAGACTTACATGCACGCCCCACCCCTTAATGAGTGTAAGTAAATGTGAAAACTTATGTGGAGAAGCTTCTATTGAAAACCTTCATATGTCCTGAGATGTGTTAGTGTAACGCTTATAAAACCTGGAGTATTAGAAATACTAGTAACATTTGAGAACTTGAAGTGAAGTGGGGGATGGGGTAGGAGCGAGTGCATGAATATGCAGAGTGTGTGTGTGTGTGTGTGTGTGTGTGTGTCCGTGTTCGTGTGTCCGTCCAAGTGTACATTTATTCCCTTGGGTGGTCTCCACTGGAACTGGCTGTTAGCCAACAAATCCCAGTCATCTTCCTCTCCCTTTAACCCCAACATTACAGGTGCACATGTGGCCACACCCTACATCTTTAATAGGCACTGGGCGGATGTACACAGGTCTTCCTCTTTCTTAGTCCTGACTTTTTTTCTAAAATTACTATTTGATTAGCTGATAAATATTGCCTAATGTTCATACTTAATATAGGAAATGAAGGTCATTGCGACAGAACACAGGGCATAGTCCTTTGCCCCTACAATTTATTGATATTCTAAAGTGTCCACTTACTTAATTTAAGCTCATTAATATCGGTTTCATGTCAGAAATTTCCAATGGCCCAATGGTGTGGTTTTGTTATCGTAACTGTTCAAGTAGCATCTCATTGTTTTATTTATCCTTGACGTTGATTATAATTTTTGCTTATTTCATGTGTACATGTGTGCTCACACACGTCTACACATGTGCTTGGAAGCCAGAGTTTAATATTAAGTCACCTCAACTGTCCTTTTCCATCTTATTTTTTGAAATGGAATCTCGGACTGTATGGAGAATGCCTTGATTGGGCTATACTGGCTAGCAAGGCCTGGCCATTCTGCCTCCTGCCTCACCAGCGATGCGCTTGGCTTCTATGTGGATGCTGAGGACTCAGTTACTTACTCTTGTATTGCAAGCAATTTACCAACGTAACTATCTCCCCTTCCTGTTTATTTGGTTTCTTGAGATAGTGTCTCAAGGATGTTTTGCTGTGTAGTTGAGGCTAGCCTTAAACTCTTGATGTTCCTGCTTCCCAGGTGCTGGATGTAGACATGAGCATGTTTGTTTTCTAGGGTCCTTACCTAAGAGTATTACAGAGGGCATTCTGGCAGAATTGGCCACCTAATAGTGAATTTTCAGGAATGTGAGATCTGCCTCTGGATTCTCTTTTGTTTTTGCCCTTTTGGTAAGTGATTTAAAGTAATAAAAGGCAAGCAAATGATTTTGTTTTCTGTTGATTTTTCTCTTTTTTTCCCCCTTCCCTTCTCCCTCTTGCTCTACCCCACTTGCTCCAGCCCTGCGGTTTTTATTTATTTATTATATGTAAGTACACTGTAGCTGTCTTCAGACGCCCCTTAAGAGGGCATCAGATCTCATTATGGATGGTTGTGAGCTACCGTGTGGTGGCTGGGATTTGAACTCATGACCTCCAGAAGAGTAGTCAGTGCTCTTAACTGCTGAGCCATCTCACCAGCCCTGATTTTTCTTTTACCTGCCAAACTCCTTAGTCGCTTGAAAAAAAATGGTGGTGGTCACTGAATGTGGAGGAGGATGGATGCCTTTAATGCCTGGACTAAGGTGGCAGAGGCAGATGGATCTCTTGAATTTAACCTAACCTCTTCTATAAAGTGAGTTTCAGGTCAGTCAGGGTTGTGTAATAGTGTTACACCTTGACTGTTGTGCACCACAAGGAAGAGGAGACAATACACCAGTGGGCTCTTGTGATAGCAAAATCTGTTATTATTCCCAGCACATAGCAGAGTCATTGATCAAGCAGGGCCACCAGACAAGGACTCTGGAGCCTGATCTCTTCTGGCAGCCTTGAGTAGGGGCTGAAGTAGGGTTTATAAGCACACAAACCTCAAGCACCTGGGCCAAGGTACAGTTCAAATTTTACCTGTCAGGGATTAGGGACTTTCTCAAGTGTTCCATCGTTGTCGGCTGACATTGAATGTAACTGTTTTGCCCAGCCAATCAAATTCATTTGTTCTTTCTGTTGTTAGGAACAGGCCTGTTTTGGGTAATTTGTTGCTTAGAGAGGAGGTTGGTCAGCTTAGGTAAAATGGAGTCAGAGGTCAAAATAGCAGTACTTAAGACAAGTTCTTTTTGTCTACTCCCAACAATGAGAACTTGTCTTTAAAAAAAGGTGATAATGTGACACATGAAAGGAAGAGAGCAAGACCTGAGGAGTGTGTGTCACAGGTGTGTAGCTGTTTGTGTCTGTGCACGGGTGTGGGAGCCACAAGCCAATCACGTGCCCTCCTCAGTTGGTCTCCACCTGAATTTTTGAGGCAGAGGTTCTTAATGAACATGGAGCTCACAGATACGGCTCTGTGTGCTGCCTGGTCAGCAAGCCCCAGGGATCTTTCTGCCTCTACTTCCCCAGCACTCAGCATTATATGTGGGTGCTGCATATCTGAATTTAGGTCTTGTGTGTGTGTGTGTGTGCACGCGCACATGCACATGAGCACATTGCTTGAGTGCCTAACTACCCACTGAGCCATCTACCCAGTGTCAAGAATACTGTAGTCCAATAGGAAAGACTGTGTACAGCCCTTAAAGAAGAATGTTGCTCTTACATAGACAAGACAGGGATGGTTAAAGAGAGCATGAAAAAGGTCAGAGAAGGCCCTTAGAAAAGACAGAGAGAGAAAGATGAGAGCTGGTACAAGGATTGGTTTTCAACCTCTCCATGGTTGTCAACCCTACTTACTCCCATCTTGGGACCATTAATTGGGTTATTTTTGCTGATTTCTTTTGGTCCCTGGGCCTTAAATAGGCTGACTAACTTTGTGATACAACAAATAGATAATTTGGTAGCAAAACCTATTCAGATACATTATCATAAGTTAGCTATGGAGAACCACAAGACACAAGATGAGGTTGTTACTCTATCCAGGGTATTCCCAAAACCCATCCACCCAACCTAAAGAAGGGGACTTCTACACCTAGACCAAGCAGAGAGGGGCCACCCAGAACCCCCTCTGAATGGCAATCTGAATTCTTGCTTAGGCTGCGAGGCTAAGCACTGCAAGGGAATATAAATAAAAGTTAAAATTATCTCTCTGGATTCCCTGAGGGACAAGCCTGACTGCATAGGGGTTGATGTCAAAAGTATCCCCTCTCCAGGAAAAAGACATCAGGATGGGTATGGCCCTCATGCCTCACTGGGCAACAACAGGAGGACCGGAGCCATTACAAGGTCTCCTTCAATTGTTGGAAGTCAGGCCTCTATTCCTGCCTTCGCAAGATTAGAATCGCCAAGGCCCTTCTATACTTAGAGAAGGGAGGAGATGTCAGGAGCAGCCCTGCATATACACTAAAGGCCTGAAATCAGCCATAGGCCTGACATACATACATGCTAATACAAAGTCTTGGGTCTCTGTGGAAAAACACTGAAACAGAAGGCTATAAGCTATTGTAAACACGCAGCTTCTGTGGAAATTTACCAGCCTGAGTAGTCATAGATCTTGTAAATAGGTAGCCTCGGTGGACAGTACCAACTTAGATAAGAACAAGTGAATCTTGTCTTAGTGACGTGTCCCCAGAACCTTCACCCAGCTGATACCCTGTTCTGAAAGGTATCTGTACTCCCCTGAACACCTATGCTCCGGTGTCATTCCCTTCCCCACATCCTGCCTTTTTGTGTTTATAACCCCTGTGTGAATAAGTACAATACAATTTGATTTAAATAATTAAATAAATTTAAAAAAAGACTGTAGTCAATGTGATGAGTAAGTGGAGTTAATCATGGTATTTTGCTTGATTCTGACTTGTAGGTTTGTCCTATCCTTCATTTTTAGGATGCTTATGTGTAGAACAATTGAAAAATAACTTGGGAAGAACCTATTTGGTAATTTTGAACACAAGTTGTATGAAGAAGTTAGTTTAATATTAGTGCTTCAGAGGCAGGCATGGTGGTGCACATCTCTAATCCTAGCACTTTGGAGGCAGAAGCAGGCAGACCTTCTACATAGCAAGTTCCTGGACAGTCCAGGTTAAATGCCACTCTGTCTCAGACAGTGGAGCCTTACACTTGGAGTACACCGCCATACAGAAATGTTTTGCTGTATAACTCATGCTAGTTGGTTTTCTGTGTCTGTTTCTCCGTCCACAAAGTGGAGCTGCTTCTTGACTGAGTGAGTGATTTAGCACATATAGAATGCTGGGTGCTGTTCTGGATCCTTACCGTGTGGTCAGAGCTCTGCTGTGTGTACCGCTTCATCTCTTGAATGCACAATACAGCTTTGCTTTTAATGTAGTTTTTAAAAAGGTACGTTTTAATTGTATGTGTGTGTGAGTGCATGCATGCATGTGTATTCCAGGTGGGTATTTGCTTTCAGAGGCCAGGAGAGCTGTCAGATCCCCCTCCTCTAGCAACTGTAGTTGTGTGCCACAGTGAGTCAACTGGCATAGGTTCTGAGAAACAAACGTGGGTCCTCTGAAGAGACGCAAGCTCTTAACCACCATACTATCTCTCCAGCCCCCAAATTTAACTATATAAGAATTGTGTGGTTTGGGGCTGGGGATATAACTCAAGTTGGAGAGTGGTTCTTCTGTTTTTTTTCTCCTGTCATGCACAGAGCCCTGGGTTTGACTCCCAACACTGCCTAAGGCAGACATGGTGGCACATGCCTGTCACCTCAGCAACATTGGAGGGGGAAGCAGCTCGTTGTCCGCAGCTACCTCATAGGAAAAGAGAATTATGTAGTCTGGAAACTTAATAATACCAAATAATCATCATAACATAAGCATATATCATTTATTCATAAATCAGGAAGATACGTTTGTCTTACCATTTCAGATAATTATAGTGAGCTGTTTGCAAGGAAAGGACATGCGTTTTCAGTGGAGGATGTCAGCTGTGGCCTCCTCATCTGCCTTTCAGTTTCCAATTTGTTCCCGCTTTTAAACAATTTATTTGCACTTTCTTTTTCCTTAAAAATTTTAAGATAAAAATTACTGATTTTATTAACACATAGGAAGCTTATGTTTTTGGTTCAAAATTGCAGTAGTTAAATGTTCCCTTTAATTTTACAATCTCCAGTGTAACAACATTGGAAGGTAGGCCCTTAGGGAAGTATTTCTCGTGTTAGGGGCTCCACTGCTTGAAAGAATTAATGCTAATTTTTATAAAAACAAACAAACAAACAAGCAAAGCCCTGGGGTTGGAGAGATGGTTCAGCTATTAAGAGGTTTACTACTTTTCCTGAGGATCCAGGTTCAGTTTCCAGCATCAACTTGGCCGCTCACAGCTGCTCTATTCCAGTTCCAGAGGATCCATTGCCTTTTTCGGACCCCTATGGATACCGTACATGCATGTGGTTGTACATACGTACATATATGAAGTCAGTATACACATAAAACATATATCCTAAAAATAATTTCCAAAAGCCGTATAGGCTGGCACTATGGCTCAATGGGTAAAGGTGCTTCTGCGCGAGCGGATGGAGAAAACCAGTTCCTCAGAGTTGACCTCTGACTTCCAGGTATGCGCTGTAGTTCATGCACCTACATCATGTACGCACATAGCAAAAAGAAAGTTCTTTCAAAGATCAGTGACTTATGGGCCTACATTCTGGAGTATGCAGCACAGCAGCAAATACAAGAGAGACCTGCTCAGCAAAGTGGGATTCCAGAATTGACTGAAAGCTGGATGACACAGATGACACCCCCTCTTTCTCCCTGTCCTTCCTTCCTGTCTGTCTGTCTGTCTGTCTATCTCACATGCACACAGGTAAATACATAAATACGTATTTTCAGAAACATTAGACATCAGGATGGATTTGCTCTCTTGGGCTTCCACCTTCTGCCATACAAAGAAGCAACAAGAAGGTGTTCTTCACATGTTGGCACCTTGGACTTGGAATTCCCAGCCTCTGAGAGTATGAGATACAAGATTCTGTTTTTTATTAGCTAACCTAAATAACCTAAGTTATTGTGTATAGTAACACAAAATGCACTAACATTACTCTGATCAGGTCCAAAGATATTGATAAACATTTCTTTTTTGTTCAGTTTGATGTATTGGAACTGAGCGTCACCTGTGTGGTGGTTTGAGTAAGAGTGGCCCCCATAGGGTATGCCTAGTTATCGGGAGTAGCTCTACTTGAGAAGAATTAGGATGATTTGGAGGTATGGCCTCGTTGGAGGAAGACACTGGGGGTGGACTTTGTGGTTTCACAAGTCAAGCCAACAGTAGCCCAGGTAGTGGTGCCACACACCTTTAACCCCAGCACTTGAGATGCAGAGGAAGAGGCAGAGGCAGTGGTAGACAGGTCTCTGTGAGTTTGAGGTTAGGAGCCAGCCTGGTCTACAGAATGAGTTCCTGGGCAATCAAGGCTTCATAGTGAAGTCCTGTCTAAAAAAACCAACCAACCAACCAACCAACCAACCAACCAACCAACCTACCAACCTACCAACCTACCAACCTACCTACCAACCAACCAACCAACCAATAAATAAATAAAGCCCATGCCAGAAGCCCCCTACTGTACCTATGGATTATGATGTCAGTTCTGCTCCAGTACCTGCCTACATGCTACCATGCTTCCCACCATGATGATGATAGACTAACCTTCTGAAACTAAGCAAGCCCCCAGTTAAATGCTTTCTTTCATAAGCATTGCCTTGGTCATGGTGTCTCTTTGCAGCAGAGGAACAGTGACCAAGACCAAGTTGGTACCAGAGGCTAGGGTATTACTGTGATAGGCTTGACCACGCTGCTTTTTGTGGACTTTGGGACTTTGGAGTAGAAAAGCAGTTGAATGCTATAAGTGGGATTTAATGGGCCATACTAATAGGAGCATGGAAGCATGATACTAAGAGCAATGTAAATTATGACAGCCCAGCCCATTTTCAGGGTGGGGGAAGGATATAAATGAGTGGCGTAGATACCATCCTTGTGATAGGTTGGTGTTAGCAGAGACAGCCTAGTATTGACCTGGTCATGTGGTTGATAGTAATCACTCTCATGCAGATCTATAATGAAAAAGAGGCAGCTGGACAAATAGAAATGCAAAATGTACAGTTTGATGAGCAACAGGAAGTGTGATGGAGGTTAAGTCCTGTGCTCAGGGAGATGATGTTTAAAGAAAAGTTTGATGCTAATTGAAATGAAGGGAATGATAACGTCAGGGTAAGACCCAACCAAGCTAAGCCTCCAACTTGTGAAAAGGAACTAAGGATAAGCTTAACAAGTGGAGGAAACCACCAATGGCAGAAAGCTGACAAAGATGTAATTGAAAGAGGAGCACTTGTCAGTGACAAAGGTAACTGGCCTGGAACTCACTGTGTAGTTGTGCCTGGCCTGGGGTTCAGCAGTCTGATCAGTGCTTGCCTCAGTGCTGAGATTAAAAGTGTATACCACCATGCCTGGCTTTGATAGATAGTATTTTAATCATGATACAATTTTGTTGCTTTCTCTAATTGTCTTTTATCTGTATATATTCCAGTCATTATTTACTATATGATTGGAGATTGTAAGGTTTATTGTATTTTGGCTGTGGGTTTAGGTCCATTTGTAAACTACTTGAGTAGCATGTGTAAAGCTTTGGGTTCAGTCCCCAGCAGTGCACAAACTGGGTGTGGTGATGCACACCTGTAATCCTCCCACCTAGGAGGTGGAGGCAGGAAACATGAGATTGAGGGTCATTCTTGGCTGTGTAGCAGGTTTGAGGCCCATTTAGGCTATGAGACACCCCCCCCCCCCATTCATTAAGGGAGCTAACTGTATGTACTGTAGATGGTTTCCAGTTTTAATAGTTCATACTCACTTAATGAAAGATTTAAACTATGAATTAATTTATAAGCAGTCCTTATCATTTGGTTCTAATACATTTGTGTTTAATTATAATGATTTAATTTAGCAACACCAGTACCGTAACAATAAGCCTTGTGCTACCCTGGGCATAAAATTTAGACGAATTTGCTGGGATTTCAAACTGCAAAACTATTAGCTAACACTGTGTAAGGGTTTTCTTCCCCCACTAAAACACCCCCCCCCCCCATTTGTTTTTTGCTTTTGAGACAGATACTCATGTAGCCCTAGATGGCCTGAAGTTACTGTGTAGACTAGGCTGTCCTCGAACTCACATGTATCTGTCTACCTGTCTTTGCCTGTAGTATTTTAAATTGTTCATTTTCTGTCTGTCTGTTCTGTGGTAAGCTTTAAAGCCTAATACAGTTGAGGTTCTGATTATTTGCTTGTTTAAAGAACATCATAACTCCCATTCATATTTTCTAAACCTATATTTGCATTACTAAACCTGCTTTTCAAGTCTGAGGACTTTGTTGTTTGTTTGTATTGCTTTTGTATTTGACGTTAGGGCCTCACATGTGCTGGGCAAATGCTCTACCACTGAGCTGTATTCCCAAGCCCCTTTGAGTTTTCCAGTTGATACACTTAACTTTTTAGTTAAGAAATTCCATTTTTATAGTCCCTGGCTTCTGCCAAATACCTGCTCTGTTCTTTTATTATGGTCACCTTCGCTTTCAGTTCTTAGAAGTGCGTGTAATAACTACTTCTTTGAATCATGCTGGCATCTCCTTGTACTGACTAAGCTGCATCTGTGGAGTAATCATCATGGATGTGGTACTTTTTAATATTATGCTAGATGTTGTCTTTACTCTTTGTTCTCTCGGGCAGTTATATTAATGGATGATCTTGAAAGTCCTATTAGCTTGGTCATAATTTTGATTTTTATTAAGATGTGACCTTTTGGGGTTTCCAGCTGAATGAATGAAATGTTCTCTTCACGTTTTGTTAATCTGTGTAGGCTACCATAACAAAACATCGTAGTCTGGGTGGCTTACATAGCAGAAATTATTTTCTCAGTTCTGGGCACTAGAAGTCCAAGATCAGAGTGCCAGTAGGGTTGGTGTCTGGTGAGAGCTATCCTTGGGTTGGCGACCGCTACTTTCTAGCTCTGGAGTGACTCTCCATAAAAGGACACTAACTTTGTGCACCAGGGCTCCCTCCTTATGACTTCAGTTAACTGTGGTGGTGGCCACATCTCCAGATCCTGCCATCCTAGGTTTAGGGCTTCAACATACCAACACGGCTTTCAGTTTTAAAGGCAGGACAACTCCCAGTACAGTAAAACCCTTACTAGATCTCTACTGAATTTCATGGACGGTTCATGGACCATCACCTTACCTATGTCCAGCTGATCCCTCCCTGAGGACCTGTGCTCAGAAGTCTTTTCTTTGGTGCCTTGTCTCTTGACTTCTCCACTTGGGCTAGTCTTGGCCTAGCATTTCCATGTAGAAAGTTGGGGGCCATCATGAGGCTTCCTCTACATTTCCCTCCTTTGAAAGACCCCAGAACTGCCCAACCTGTTCCTCACTTCCCACAGCAGTTGTCTCATACATTGTGTCTTTCTTACAGCTCGTTTTGGAAGAATAGCAAGTTGATGCCAGATACTTCGTCCTGCATGGAAGCCAAAGACTAGTCACAAGTTCTTATTTGCAAGCAGCAGGAGGAGGAGCTTTAATGATTTCTTGGTGAAGCTCTCGTTTTACACAGTTCGAGGTCTATTACTGATACAGCCTGCTGTATTAAAAGTTTTATGGGTAGACTTGGATGCTTTTCAAAGCCGTGCAGTGAACATAATGGACCATGTAGAGGAGACGTTTTGTTCCTTGTAGGTACTGAAGGAGTGATTGTAAGGATATCGTTAGAGACTTTCTGCACTGTTTCATGGTGTATTTGAGGTTCTCTATATACAGTAATCAAAGCCTGGTGATGAAGTGTTATGACTTACACCCACCAAACTCTGAAGTTTCACAGTTAGGCCCCAGGCGGGCTCTTTGAGCTCTCTCCCCTCTATGCATTTGACACTGGGTAACTGTGAGATGCAGTTCCAGTACTGGGCAGAGTGACATGCTGTAAAAGAAAGGCCTTAATTATAATATTTAAACTTTTCCAGGAATTTAAAATATTCCTAAGTACATAATTTAAATGTTACTTAGTTCACTTGAAAAATGAAGTCCATTTTGGCAGGCCATTATAAAGCCTTCACATTTTATACATTTTTAAGAGAATAATTGTGAGCCCTATATTTATACAGAGTAAAGTAGGGTTGGTGGAATATTCAAATCAGAATACATCCATTTTCTGTGGGCCTCAAATCAAGTAAAGAGTATTTTCTTTCTGTATTTTTGTATTATTGGTAGGCTTTTGGTATTACCAGAATTGGCTCTGTACCTGTTTGTATTACATAACCAAAATTGAAAAAAAATAATCATGAAAAGTTGTGTTCTAGCAGAAGTAGTTAGATGTCCAAGATTAGACCTGATAGGCAGGCTGGTTGATGGAGCAGTGTTTGTGTGTATTGGACAGGGGTAGTCATCAGGGTTGGTAATGATGGTGCTAACCTTTCAGATTAGTGGCAGAGGACAGATCCTTTTGTTGTTGCTTGTTTTTTGAGACAGGGGTTCTCTGTATTGTGCTGGCTTAGAATAGGTTGGCCTTGAGCTCAGATATCCTCCTGTCAATGTCTCCAGAGCCCTGGGATTAAAGGTGTGAGCCACCATGCCTGGTCCCGAGAAAGGACAGATTTCTTTTCTGAAGTTTTATTTATTTACCTTGTGTGTATGAATGTTGTGTTCACATGCACATATGTGTACTGTGTATGCCTGTTGGATCCCCTGAAATGGGTTATAGATGGTTGTGGGTATGCCACAGTATGTGCAGTATGTGGGTGCTAGGACTCAAACCCAGGTCCTTTGAAGAACAGTAAGTGCTCTTAATCACCTAGTCATCTCTGGAGCCTCAGGCAGATTTTTAAATGTTGGTGCTGCCTAATAAGTTTTGTGAAAATATTTTTCTGTTCCTGGCTTATACTATATACTAAAAAAGGGTCAGATATACATATGAATGTACATATATGTCTTTAGGCTTACATGTAAGAAAGAAGTGATATACATACAAAAGAGAATATGGGTACATATTTCACTTTCAAGTAGTTCACACTTTATGGCATGATATATTATAAAAAGGAAAAGTGGTAGGTTCTGTCATAGCAGAGACAAGTCACAGGCTGAGGAAGGATAAACACAAAGCCACCATAATAGCTGTGCTTTATTCTTTGGACCCAGAGGATAAAGCTACGTATAGGAGAAGTGCTTTGCAGCCCTCCAAGGCTTTGCCTTCTACATGAGTCCACAAAGGTTGCTGGAGTCACAGATGCCTCCATACTCTGCCCGTTGCCTCTTGTTGCCACATGGTATTGCATTTGAAGCTCCATCTTAAGTGCTCAAGCAGTAAGACCCAGGCTCACCTAAGATTTCACCAGGGCCACACTGCAGCACGTTGCAGCCATTGCAGGAGCGTCATAGGATATAGAAGTACATCCAGCACACCGTTCGTTCATTCATGGAATGGCAGTGATACTTACCAAGGGCCTTAGGTACTGTTTGATGTGCTACACACAGCAGTAGTGACGATCCTGCCGTAATAGTGGGAGGCGAGGGAAGAAATTGGAGAAGAGACAGTAAATAAGAATTATTCTCTGCTTTGCCGGGTGGTGGTGGTGCACGCCTTTAATCCCAGCAAATCCCAGCACTTGGGAGGCAGAGACAGGCAGATTTCTGAGTTTGAGTCCAGCCTGGTCTACAGAGTTCCAGGACAGCCAGGGCTATACAGAGAAACCCTGTCTCGAAAAACCAAAAAAAAAAAAAAAAAAAAAAAAAAAAAAATTCTCTGAAACAACTCAGAATGGCCAATGTATGAAGTCCTACTCATCTTTTTGAGATAGGATTTCACTATGTAGTCCAGGCTGACCTAGACTTCATGATCCTCCTGCCTCAGCCTCCAGAGTATTGGAGTTACATGTGCTACCATCCTGGAAAAATCTTAATCCTCTTAATTGTAATGCTAGCTTTATGTGGGACATGAAATGAGTAATACCCAGCTGGCATGGGGCTCACTCTGTAGCCCAAGATGATCTGGGCTTTTACCCTTCAACTTCAACCTCTCAAGGGCTGGGATTCCAGGAGTGAGTCAGAGGCTTGGTTTCTAGCCTTTCCTCACTATCTGTTAGAGGGACTCCATATGTGCGGTCTGTTGCATTTTCCCTTCTCTCCCCCCTTTGCCTGCCCACTCTCTTATAAATATGTACACACATAAATACTGGTATAAGATAGGGCCTCAGAATGGGGAAATGCTGTCTGTATTATGTTCCTAATGGTGTTTTAGTTTTTGTTTCTGTTTTTGCCTTTTTTGTTGCAGGGTATGTGGGGCAGGGGACTGAAGCAAGACACACACAAAATTACACATTGTAATTTTGGGACCAGCTAGGGCATCATAGTGAGTTTGAGATCAACCTAGATTATGTAAAGAGAACTGTCTCAAAAATGTCTCAAAAAACAAAACAAAAAGCCCTCATGTATTAATAACCATAGAAGTATACACTACCATACCTGTTTTGAAAAACTTTAAAAATTTAAGGTTGCTGTATGACCCAGGGGATTTGTTAGCCATATGTCAGAGAGGAATGAAAAGATACATCAACCTAAGACTCATATATGAATATTAATAGCAAAAATTCATTATTTCTGTTACTCCCAAAAAAGCAAATTCGATAAACTGATGAGATGAATAAAACGGGTATATCTGTACAATAGAATGTCAACTCAGCTGTGACATAGATAAACTTGAAAGCATCATACTAAACAAGCCACAGAAACTGTGTCTTGTTTGTACTTGTGTGAAAAGACAGACTAGATAACTGTAAACAGGAACTTGACATAGGAAGAGATGGACGTGTCTGCTCATGAATGCAGATTTCTGCAGGGTTTTTGTTTGTTTTATTTTTAAAGACTTAAAAAAAAAATTGTGTGTGTATGAGCATTTACCTGCTGTGTCTGTGCACTACTTGTGTTCCTGGTGCTGGTAGAGGCCAGAGAAGGGCAATGGATTCCCTGGAATTGAAGTTGAAAACAGCTAGGAGCTGTCATGTGGGTGCCGGGAATTGAACCTGACCTTCTGGAAGAGAAAGCAGGGCTCTTAACTGCTGAGCCATCTCTCTAGCCCCCAGGACAGATTTCCTTGGAGAAAACGAAATGCTGTAAAATTAGTGGTGATAGTTACATAAGCCTATAATTATACTAGCTATACTACTATTCATTGTCAGATGCATGCACTGTATTAGAATGTGAGCTACATTTCTATAAAGATACCTTAAAACCTTTATGCAACTATGTCAAGTCCTTTAGTTCTTAGCTTTCTTTTGACTCAGCATTCTAGGTCCCAACAAAACATCACGTCAGGAGACTCCTGTGCTTTGTTTGTACCTTAGTTTGTATGTGTCATTTTCGTATTCTCCCCTGTGTAAGTTTTCTATATTTAATATTTTACTCATCAGTTTCCCTCCTTGCTGTTGGAAATAACATTTCATTGAACAGTTTATTGCATCAAGAGGGGTCAGTGAGTAAGGCCTGACAGGCTGAGTTCAAGGAACTCACATGGTGGGAGATAATGACTCCCTCCTCCACCCCTGAGCAGTGGCACACATGCTTGCATGCACATGGGTGTGCACACACATGCATGCACTCTGATAAATGTAAAATAAAAAGAAAGATAATACACATTTCTTTGTATGATGATACATTTTAAAAACTTTGTTACAAATTAGGATTGGTTTCATTTGAGATCATTAATTTTAGAAGGTATTTTACTGGTATATCTGAGAACATTTAGTTTTAGTTCATGTTATTATAGGATACAGTTTAAAACTGAATTTAAGTTGGCCCTGGCAGCTCATGTCTATAATCCCAGCTCTTGGCAGGGTAAGGCTTTTTAAAAAAATTATATAATTTTCTTTGCTTAGATTTATTTATTTTATGTGTATAAGCATTTGGCTTGCATGTATGTCCATATGTCATGTGCATGCTAGGACTGGGGTTACAGACAGTTGTGAACCACCATGTGGTGCTGGGAATTGAACCCAGGTCCTGTGCAAGAGCAGTCAGTGCTCTTACTCACCAGTCCATCTGTCCAGACCAGCAGGGTGAGGCCTTACGTGAGTTCCAGGCCAGTCTGTGTTACAGAGTGAGAGACCCTGCCTGAAAAACCAAACCACCCAAACAGAAAAGCCAAACCTTGAAAATACATAAAAATAAAATTGAAGCTAGTAGAAGTGTACTCTTTTCTGAAGCTTATCCTGAGTTCTCTCTCTTTATCTAGAGAAAAGGTAGATTCTTAATTGTTGGCCTTCATCGCTATGTTAATGCTTTTTAAACGATGTGTTGTAATTTTTATGTATGTTCATACGTCTTACAGAAAAAGCCACAAATGAGTACAACACCACCGAAGACTGGAGTCTGATCATGGACATCTGTGACAGGGTTGGAAGCACTCCCAATGGGTAAGGAGCCGGCTTAGCCTGAGTCTCCATGTGAAAGGGCATTGATGTGTAGATTTTTATGAAGCATTGCTTTAAATTTGCTGTGCGACACTTACTTAATTAGCTAATTGGTTTAGGAGATAGAAGTAGAGAGATCCGGTAGGCTAGGTTTTATATTGATCTTGTTCTGAGAGACAAAGGCAGTGTTCAATGAAAATCTGATCTGTCCGGTGGAGGTGGTGCACACCTTTAATCCCAGCACAAAAGAGGCAGAGGCAGGTGGATCTCTGAGTTCCAGGACAGCTAGAGCTGTACAAAGAAACCATGTCTTGAATCTCCAGTTCCCCACCCCACCCCCCAAAAATCTGATCTGTGTTTAGACAGATAACTAAAGGCTTTTATAGCAGGGATGCATGCTAACCATGAATAAATACATTGGCTATTGGAGGAATTTCTCTGTGACGTAGACTTTTATGAGAGCCATTTTAAACACAGTGGTTAACATAATGAAGAGCGAAAGTAAGCAATGAATGCTGTTGGTAGGACCCAACTGTCAGGCGCTCCTGGAGGGGGATGTGTGCTGTGTGCTGCACCCTGCTTTTAGAGCACATCACGGGTATCCGTGAGCCTTTTAAGATTGTGTGTTGTGTTAGCTCTTTTCAGGATGAGGCTTGGCTGATGGAAAGGTCAGTCTGTCTGGAGAAAAAAACATTTGTACAGTATAATTCTCTATGTTGACTAGCTTTTTGGTAAAGTGATTTTTCTCTTGATATTCGAATATGCAGTTTTAGAACATCTGTGAAAAACCACACAGACTTACTTAACAAAGATGTTTGCAGAATTTTATTTTTAAAGCTTTTAGTTAGGAAATACATTATATTTTTAACATTTGAATTGAAACTATTACAAAATTCTTAACTTTCTCTCATTTTTTTTAGAGCGAAAGATTGTCTAAAAGCCATAATGAAAAGGGTAAACCATAAGGTCCCTCATGTTGCTCTGCAGGCGTTAACTGTGAGTAAATGGCTTGTCAGCTGACCTGTTAAAGATGCATTCATTCTGTAACTTAAGCCAGAGACCATTTTGATGTTTATATATTTGTTTTTATCTTAATTGCTAGCTTCTCGGAGCTTGTGTGGCAAACTGTGGAAAGATATTTCATTTAGAAGTATGTTCCCGTGATTTTGCAACGGAAGTACGTGCTGTGATAAAAAATAAGGTAAATTCTAAACTGAAAAGAAATTTAAGTCATTGCAAAATACATGTACTGTGCATTAATTTAATTATCTGTAATACAGTTGCATTATTAATGCAACTTTTAAATAAGTTAAAACTTCTTGTCCTTGATTTTTGATAGTTATAGCACCCTGGCTCTTTCTTCCTGGTATGTGTGTGCACATATATATAAATAAAATACATACATATATATATAATTGTGTGTATATGTATTATTGGTAAGAACTCATCTTGGTTGAGGCCTGGTCACTGCTTTGACCATTTTATGTAGACTGCCTTGTTTATTTTAACAACCACTCTTGTAGCTTGGCATTGCCAAGGTCACACAGCTAGAAAGTGGCATAGTGCATATGGTATCTGGGTATCTGGGTATCTGTGACTGAGATTCAGATCTAGGTGTCTGAGTCTTGACTCCAGACATTACTGTTGTTCTATATTGACTCCCACTAGAGTTGGTGTCTGGATGTCTTTATATTAGAGCAGAGTGGAGGCCTCTT
Source organism: Mastomys natalensis (assembly GCA_021653895.1). Classification (NCBI taxonomy): domain Eukaryota; kingdom Metazoa; phylum Chordata; class Mammalia; order Rodentia; family Muridae; genus Mastomys; species Mastomys natalensis. The sequence goes on along the minus strand of JAJTUV010000661.1, from coordinate 1,029,636 downwards.
ATGTTTTCTTTGAGACACAAACTCTGAAGCAACATTCTCATGCTGTTGTTCAAGTTAATGCAAAAAAATCCTCATCTCATGCTGACAGTATTAAGAAAACAGAGCACATAGCCATTGGTATAAAGTCATTTGAGCATAAAGTATTCTGGAGGGGTGATTTTTTTTTTTTTTTCCCACGAAGCAGCTGTACCTGACAATGTGAGTAAGCTAAGCATCTGTCAGTTACTGGGCTAGTCTGGAGATGCCTGCCCTGTGTCTCTGTTTATCTTAGAGAGGACTTTGGTGGTGATTCTCTGTTAATAAATTGAAATTGTTTTCATTTATTTTGTGAGTATATGTATGTGCACGTGCACACATGCACATGCCACAGTGCATGTGTGGAGGTTAGAGGTCAGCTTGTGGGGAGTCACTTCTGGAATGTCTGGTTCTGGGGGTCAGAGTCAGCATGTCAGACTTAGCACCATGCACTTTTATTTACTTTAACTCAGGATTTTTTGTTTGTTTTCTTCCTTTTTCTTTACCACTTCCTTAAAAGGCTCATCCTAAAGTATGTGAAAAACTAAAATCTCTAATGGTGGAATGGTCAGAAGAATTCCAGAAGGACCCCCAATTTAGTCTGATATCTGCAACTATTAAGTCTATGAAAGAAGAAGGAATTACTTTTCCTTCAGCAGGTTCCCAGGTGAGAGATTTATTCAGACCGTGGTTGTCCCTCTACTGTCTGAAGGTACTTATACAAAAGCCAGCAAGGGATGTGGGTTTTATTTATGGTCGCTTTTGTGTGTGTGTGTGTGTGTGTGTGTGTGTGTGTGTGTGTGTGTGTGTATGTGTGTGTGTGTGAGAGAGAGAGAGACAGCGAGCATGTGTTCATGTGCATGTGCACCCATGTGTCAAAATGAGAGAGGTGGTCAGAGGACAACTTGTGGAAGTTGGTTCCCTACTACTCTGTTGGTCCTGACGATGTAACTCAAGTCATCAGGCTTGGCAGAAGGTGCGCACATGCAGAGCAGCCATCTTGCTCTTAGCAAGGAATGTCTTACCATTTCCCATCTGCATCCCCTGAGCGTCTAACGTGGTACTTACATAGATTCTGTTTAGTAGAGACATCTAATTGTTTGGTATTTTTCTTCTAAATACCAGAAACTTAAAAATTAAACCAGATATAAATAATGTATTGAATGCTACTCTAAAGTCTGGAATCCTGTGAAAAGCATAGGATGCTCAAGTCAGCCTTGTGTTTAAGCAATTAGTGGTAAGGGGCTGGTGAGATGGTTCAGTGGGTAAAAAGAACTTGCCATACAACTCTGCTATGACCTGAGTTCAGTTCAGGAACCTATGTAAAAATTGAAGATGAGAACCAGCTCAGAAAGTCTTCTGATCTCATACACATTGTTAGGTGTCCCCCTACTCCATCTGAAATAAGTTAAAAATTTTTAAAAATTATTATAAATTTGAAAGATGGTCATATATATGAAACGAATCAGTAATTTAAATTGTCAGTGATAAGGGCTGCTGGGTGAAGATTAGATGCGGTCTGTCCTAGTACCAAGAAGCAAAAAGGAGCACAGATTGCAGTGGTGAGGACATAGAGAGGAAGCATGTTGAGACTTGAATGTGTTGTGTTACGAGAGTGGAAAGGCAAGATGGTGGGAAAGGGCTACTGTGGAAGAGTCATGGTTGAGGATTGCCTGATGAAAAGTAAATTCGCCGAGGTAAGAAACCAATGTGCTAGGCATGTAAGGCCAGAGACTGACTTGGAGACTTGAGGCTAGCTTTAGTAGGTGGGGAGGGAGGGTGCAATGGTCTAAGAAGTAGTACAGAGCAGCCGGTCTGCCCTTCTGTTTACCATTCTCAGAAATGGGTACTGAAGAACTGTAGATGGCTCAGAGTCCTGGACACGTGTCCTAGGGCCATCAAATGCAGGGGGATCTTGTGTGAGTCAGAAAGGCTGCTCCTCCGAAGCTGTAGTGAGCAGCGGAGGACTTGAGGTGTACTTCAGGAGATGAATCTTCTTTCTGTCCAAGCTCTGAGCCAGTAGCTTCTGAGTGCCTCTCCTGAATAAAAGACCTTAAACTGTCGAGACTCAGGTTCTGTTCATTCTATAATAATTTCAGTACTTTCTCCAAGTTCTATGTCAGATTAGATTTATTAAAGTATTAGTCAGTGTGTGTCTTTTATGTGTTTATGGTTTCTTCAAAACTGATGGTTAGTGTTAGTATTTCAGAACAGCTACTTAAATGCTTGTGAGGAACCTCACTTTACGTGGAGTTGAGTTACCAGTACTTTTAATTAGCATCTACATGTAATTACACAGCGCGTGATTCCTCTGAAAGAATGGCTGTGCTCATTTTACTCATGTGCTTCCAGACGGTCTCGGCTGCTGCCAAAAACGGGACATCAGTGAACAAAAACAAAGAAGATGAGGACATAGCTAAAGGTAAGCCATCAGGCATCGTTTGGTGCTGCTGAAGAGTCTCTAGGAGGCTTTCTTGAAAGAAAAATTAGAAGAAATTTGAGTAGGCTTCTGCCTCAGATCTAAAAGCTGTAGGGTCTTAAAAGTCAGGAAAAGCAAAGACATGATACAAGAGGAACTTGATTCATTTAATTTTTTAGTAATATATATTTCATGTTCTACCTTTGGGGAGATTACATTTCACCTTTTCCTAATGCCAGAGGTATGACTCAGGCACAGAAATATGTTCATGGTGTCCTATATGGAAAGCTACCCATATTATAATGTCACAATCTGTTTGCTATAAAAATAATTGCTGTATATTACAGACTGTGATGATAATAAGGGATGAGCAAAAATGTTATTTTAAAAAAATGTCATGTGTCCCTGTCCCATCATGAATTTAACCATTTAGTATTTGGACAGGCTTACTGGCTGGCATATGCCTCAAGTCCCAACAACTTGAGAGGTCTCAGCTACTCAGGGAGCTCAAGGCTACATGAGACCCTGTCTCAGAAAAAAAGGAAACACATGCTTGACTTATTCTTAAATATAATATTGTTATCTAGTATTTTTAAAAAGCTTTTAGATGTTAAAATTGACTCTGATATCTTAACATTTTAATTCTTCCAACTAGCTATTGAGTTATCGTTGCAAGAGCAGAAGCAACAGTACACAGAGACAAAGACTTTACACCAACCTGCAGAGAGTCAGTTAAATAATAAGACTGCACGGAGAGTCAGAGCCTTATACGACTTTGAAGCTGTTGAAGACAACGAGCTCACCTTTAAACATGGTGAAATTATTACTGTTTTGGATGACAGGTATGTTTATACTTTTTTGTGTGTCTGTGTGTAATAGTCTGAAAATATTATCCTTAGATAAGGATAAGGAATACTCATACTTTTGACTTTTAGTCAAATAATACAGTATTCTCTTGTTATTTTCTTGAAGACTAGATGAGGCTGTGAGACCCTTGATCAAAGCAGTCTAAAGCCATGCCTGGCTTCTCTGAAAATACTACTACACAATTTCCCTCACAATTCCTTTATCATTTACAATTCTAAGAAACAAACTAGATTGATGTGTTTTGAGCCTAATTCTGTTCTTTATTCTTTTTTTTTTTTTTTTTGGTTTGTTTAGTTTTGGAGGCAAGGCCTTTAAGGCCGTCTGTCTCAGTTTCCCAAATGTTGAGGTTATAGAGAATTTCTGCATGAACTTTATTTATACTTTTAAAAGAAGTGGATATGGATATCTGTCGAGTTGGCTCAGTGGATCAGAACTCTTGTCTTTAAGTCTGAGAACCTGAGTTCAGTCCTTGGGACACATGCTGGCAGGAGAGCATCGTCTCTTGCAAGTTGTCCTCTGCCCTCCACACAAACATACACAAATAGATACATGAATGTAATACTTTTTTTAAGTTGATGAAACTTTGCAATAGTGAGACCAGGCAGCTTGTTGCTATGAACAAAGATGGCACATGTACCTGCTTTCCTATACTAGTGAAGTAAAGGTAAGTAATTTAATTTTTGAGTACATTTACTTATTTGTGTACACACATGCATGTATGAATGTGTGTATGTCCACACAACCACCATGTGATGCGGGAGTCACAGGACAACTTGCAAGAGTCAGCCTTCTACGGTGTGGGTTCTGGTGGTCAGACTCAAACTGCCAGGCTTCACCTTAACCTGCTGAGCCATCTTGCTGGCCCCAGTCTAGCCTAGTTTTAAGTGGCTACATACATACGGTTTTGCTTTGCTTCTGTATTTATAGAGAAAATGTTATATAATAGACTATTTATAATAAAAAAATGAATGAGGACACAGTTCTGTTTTTGTGAAACTTACATAGGAGAGTTAAAATGACTGCAGACAGTGACATGCAAGACAGAACATGGTGACACCATGAGAGAGGCTGTCTCAGGCCATGGAAAACCAGTTCACATTTAGTGTAGACCTGTGGGATAGGAGGCTTCCCCGGGGCCGCTCAGTTCGATGAATCTTGATGGAGTGGTTTCTGTTCTGCGTTTTTTGCTACTGAACCCAGGCCTTGTACATTCAAAGGTGTTACGACCCTAACCCCTTGGGTTGATTTTGAAAAAAAAAAAAAATTGTAAGAAACTGAAAGGAGTCTAAGTACTCAACAGAAGGGTTGATTAAAAAGTAAGAACCTTTAAGGAAATGACTGGGACAGTATCAGCACAGTGTCTGAGTTCATTGCTTCTTTGCTCATGGCAGCTGTGGTGTTTGTCCGGGATGATGTTACTCATCAAGGGCATTGCATTCCTTTTGCCACTGTTGTTACAAGAGTCATCAGGGGGTTGTTCTGGTTAGAGCTCATAGCTTGGTTCTGAGACTTAAACCTATTTATTTATGGGGAGGACGCACATGTGTGCTGTGTCATATATGTGATGGTCAGAGGACAGCTCTTTCCTTTCACCATTGGGCCCTAGGAGTCAAACTCAGGTTGTCAGCCTTGGGAAACGGTTTTAACTGAGTAGTGTTGCCAGCCTAAGACCTAAAACTAGATGGGAGAACCTTAATCTCCTTTTTAAAATCTCAATACAAAAGGTAGTTTTTTTTGTTTGTTTTATTTTCTTGGTTTTCCATAATGAATGCAGGAAAATGCTGTTTTTATTCTAAAAGCCTATTTCCCTTTCATCTTGACAAGTCAGCTTCAGTCTTGAGGAGTCACCTGTCTCAGTTGTGTTTCTCTCTGCTGTAGCCAAGCGCCCGTGTGACAGACACAAGTGAGGAGGCTGTGTTTTCATGGAGAGTCCTTGCTTGTGTAGAAATTATCATACAGAATATCCTGGCTACTGATACATTATTCTTTGATCTTAAGAAATTAGGTGATGGATAGCTCTTTTATATCTTTGTGGAACTCAGTAAACGAAATGCTTCAGAGACATGGAAATAGCTTTATCATTAATCCTAGGATTCTTCTTAGCTCAGAGTTTGAACCTAACTTTGGATATACTTCCTAGTCCTACCAAAAAGAAAAAGAAAAATCAAAAGCATCCTTAAGAGTCACAGTTTGTCACATGAAATTTCTAGGAAGTAGATAAAAAGGTTTCTTTTCAGATACCTGTGACTGTCCAGTTAAATTTAAGTTAGGGTTACTAGATATAAACTTGCTGTACAAAAATCAGTGGTATGTTTAGAAAGTGTAGTAGGAAAGATGTCATTCACAATAGTAACAGAAATTCTCCTCAGCAGTTTTGAGGACTTAGAGAGCCTGGATTTGGCTCACTGGATCAACATGGCAGCTCACAACCATCTGTAACTCGTTTCAGAGGGTGCAGTGCCTCTTCTGACTTGCTGGGGTGCCTGTATGTATGTGGTTCACATATACACACTCAAGCACAGATACTTAACATGTAAAATAAAATAAAGTGATTTAGTAATGAATAACCTGCAAAAGTATGCAAAGCCTTTATGGAGAATCTATAAAATTCTTAGAAAATTAAGAGATAAGAGTATATACTATGTGTGTGTATGTATATATATATGTATGTATGTATTTATTTATTTATTTTTGGTTTTTTCGAGACAGGGTTTCTCTGTGTAGCCCTGGCTGTCCTGGAACTCACTCTGTAGACCAGGCTGGCCTCAAACTCAGAAATCCGCCTGCCTCTGCCTCCCAAGTGCTGGGATTAAAGGCATGCGCCACCACCGCCCGGCTATCTAGTGTATTTATAAACATACAAATAGAGTGATAAACCTTAATATTGTAAAGATTTAGGTTTTCTCATCTCACATGAATTAACTGCACTTCCAGTTAAACTCCTTTTGAAATTCTTTTTCCCAAAGAACTTGAAAAAAATTGGAGATCTGATGGTATCCAGAAAGTTAAATAACCAGCCAGCATGAGGGGTGTGGACTCTTCACGGATGTATTGCTCATGGGAGTCACTTCCTGAACAGATGACAAACTTAGGAATTGCTGACTTCTGCAATCTTTTTCTCTTTGGAGCATGATTGACTGCAAGTAACAGAATCCACAGAGATCAAACCTGCAGCTGATGAATTCCTCTAGACTGTTGGAATAGAGAGACACTGAGAGAGGCTCAGGAACAGACACAGCTTGCTGTGACAGTTAGGGGAGCAAGCATTAGGCTCGTTTGGATTTTTTATTTCTGTTTTTTTTTTTTTTAATTTATTTTTACCTAATCACTTTACATTCTGCTCACTGCTCATTTCCTGGTCAACCTCTCCCACAGTCCTTACTCCTATCCCCTCCCCTCTTCCTCTGAGTGGTGCGCCTCTGCCGGGTATTCCCCACCCCTGTTAAATCAAGTCTGCAAGGCTAGGAGCATCCTTTAGTGGACTTTTAGTAATTCTTGCTGCATTGATTAGCTCTTTATATAATAAGATGAAGCTTGCTTCACATAGCACATACAGTTTGATTCCACATGATTTAGTGACCTAAGCATGGGAGATGGACAAAAAAGAAAATCTGAATTATTAGACAAGTCTCTGGAAGAATAGACAGTAATTTAGGGCAGAAAAAGATAAAAAGCATGTAAGACATAGAGAAAAAGTACTGAATTGGCATGAAAGCAGGGGTAGTCTTAATTCAGATGAGCAGTTGCCATTGTAAGTACATAAAGAACTAAAATCCATGAAAAAAAAAATACCTGTGAACCGGTAGGAAAAACTCAACAGGCAAAATCCTAAGAATGAACAGTGTGGGGCTGGAGAGATGACTCAGTGACTAAAAGCACTGACTGCTCTTCCAGAGGTCCTCAGTTCAACTCCCAGCAACCATATGGTGGCTCACAACCATCTGTAATGGGATCCGATGCCCTCTTCTGGTGTGTCTAAAGACAGCTATGATGTACTCATATAAAGTAAATGAATGAATGAATAAATAAATAAATAAATATTAAAACAAAAAGAATAAACAGTTTACAGAGCAAGTTCCTGTACAACCAAGGCTACTCAGAGAAACCCTCTCTCAAAAAAGCGAAAGGAAAAGCAGTTCGTGGAAGAGGCAGTGTACTACTAGTGAACCCTGGAGAATGCAGCTGAGCTTGATGAAGCATGACTTGCCTTCTTTCTGCTATCAGATGTTGGCATGGACAGTTGGCATTGTGGGGAAAATGACTGCTTCATGTCCTTGGGGAAGAAGGAATGTGAGCTACCAGTCTTTCTAATGAACATTTGACAATATCTGTAAAACTAAGCATGCATGAGCCAGCAAGTAGTTTTGTCTGTGTGTCCATCCTTCCCCCTACTCCCTATCCCTCAATTTTTTTCAGAAATAGTTTCATTGTTTTGGCCTTTTTATCCAGACTGGTCTTGAACTCCGGGGCTCATGCAGTTTTTTCCAAGTACTAAGAACTGTAGGTGAATGAGCCCACCTAGCTTGCAGGTCACTGTCTTGAACAAACCTAGAACAGTTGTTGCTTATGGGCTTTCTAATCCAGGGTGGTTACTAGTCAGTCTTGTTTGTTCGTTCTGAGACAGAGTTTCTCTGTGTTGCCCTGGCTGTCCTGAAGCTCACTTTATAGACCAGACTGGCCTCAGACTCAGAGAGAGATCCATCTACATGTACCTCCCAGAGGTGTCTCTCTCCACCACCCCCCTACACTCTTGAGTCTTTATAATTTTGGAAGATTCGGAATGACCTGGAATGAGCTATAGAAGTTCATTTTCACAGAAATGACTAAGTAAATGTGCTCTTGTGATAGAACTTTAAAGAGATGAGTGGCACCGGAAGTATTCATCATGAAACTATACGCTCTCCCTGGAGTGACACACGTCTCCATACACGTGTCAGTTCAGTTCTCTTTATGTGTGTGAAAGGATGGAAAGTAGACAGGGAAGGGAGCTGCCTCTACCTTGGATGCTGGTAGTGTGGAAGGATGGATTTGGGCTTGGGGTTTAGTCACTGATAATTGCTTCAAAGGGAAGGCATGGGGATATAGGTTTTCTTTGATTTAAATATTTTTAACTATCTTTTCATTAATTTAAGAAAAAAGTATTTCCGGCTTTCTAGTGCTGGGATTACAGGTTTGTTCCACTGTGCCTGGCTAAGAAAAACAACCTTAAGTATAGCTGGATGGAAACAAATGTGAAAGTCCAGTAGCTGTGTTTAGTTTTCTCTTGATAGGACGGAGACTAGCAAATGACCTTTCTCATGCTGTTTGCAGTGACGCCAACTGGTGGGAAGGAGAAAATCACAGAGGAACAGGGCTCTTCCCCTCCAACTTTGTAACAGCTGACCTAAGCACAGAGGCTGAGACAGGTAAGGTGAAAGGTATTGTTTTCACAGAGAAATGTCAATCCACTGAAGTTATCTTCCCTTGAATTTATTATTGACATGAGAGTAGTAGCACATACTAGCACTTGGGAGACAGAGGCAGGCAGATGTCTGTGAGTTCCTGACTCACCTAGTCTACATAGTGAGTTTCTGGCCAGCCAGGACAAAGAAAAAAAGTAGATTAGTATTTGCTTTCTTTTTAATTGTGTGTCTATAGCTTTGCAACTTAACTTCTTAGAGAGACAAAGGGACTAATTTATCACATGTCAGTCCCGGGAGCTCTTACTTTGTATTTCAAAGTAAGATGTATAGTGATGATTACATAAAATACGTATTTAAGTCAAAACCTGAGAAGCAGTTTGTATCTGATCTGTACAAAATGGTTTTGGAGCCACAGTAAAGGTGGGGACCACAAGTCAGCAAGTGCCGAGCGAGATGACAGGGCTTGTGAGTCCTTAATTAAGTTTTTTATCTTATTCCCCTGATATGACTGTAGGCCATTGACCTTCACCTGCAACTATAAATCGTGTAGTCAGCCACCCCGAGAACACAGGCGTTTGTTGCCCAGGCATGCTGTGGGAGATCTTAAGTGTACAGAAGCAGCTTAGTAATGCCGACAGTGACAGCAGCTGGTTAAAGCACTCTCCCATGCTCTCCTGCCTGTGGAGTCAGTATGTTTGCTGCCCTGATAAAGGAGGCCGAGGTGGAGGAACTTGTCTAGTATGGGATAGAGCCAGAATGCTAAAGGCCTCCTGTCTGGCGTCAGAGTGCACTCAGACCATTGCTGAGGCGGAGCTGACCCTCCCCGTTCTACAGAAAGAGCATATGGTGACAATGTCATGCTTCATGTACAGTGTTCAGAGTGTAGCGTGAAGAACGTGGAGAAAGGAAGCTGGCTGAAGGGAGACTTAGTCGTGTAGATGCAGACTGCACTGCTTTCTCTCCGGCTTTCTTAGTTGATAGGAGCCTTGGGAACTTATCAGAGAACTTTATAAAGCATAGAAGACATCATATTCAGTGATTTTCTTCTTGGCATAGTTGGAAGAGACTGACCTGCTGTTTCAACAGTAGAGTATGTAGCTGGGAGTGTAGTTTAGTAAAATGACTCCCTAGCATGTGCAATGCGCTAGGTTAGATTCTAGCCTCTCTTCAGTAACATTTTTAAATGGTAAAAGGTACTCTTTTTTTTTTTTTTTTTTTTGAGACAGAGAGTTTCTCTGCATAACAGTCCTAGCTGTCCTGGACTCTCTGTAGACCAGGCTGGCCTTGAACTCAGAGATCCACCTGCCTGTGCCTCCGAGTGCTGGAATTAAGGACATGCACCACCATGCCTGGCATGAAAGGTTGTCTTGATTTTCACTGTATCCCTGTGGCTTGTTGAGCTCTCTTTACATGTAATTAATTCAAAGTTAGCCAAATACTTAAGGCAGGAGTCCCTTTCCTCATCCTTTAATTACATTGTTTTCTGTGTAACTTTGTTTCCATCAAAGTTTAATTAAAATTGAGTACAAATAGCAGTGCTCCAGGGAACTTGTATTAGGTAGTTTTCAGGATATGCATATTTAAAAATTATTTTAAAACATCTTTATGAAATACTTTTTTGTTGTACTTTATACTATTTTAACTCTTGAGTTAAGGTGAGGTTAAGTTGGGTCTATATTTTGTTCAAATAGGAAGTACAGGTTGAGCTTTTTAATTTATAAATATAGGAGGTCAGAGTATAGATGGAACATAGAGTTATAAGTGAAACCAGCTTAGTGATAAAAAATCTGTCCATTTTATATTTATTCATCTCAGTAGTAGCAGTCAGTTTTCAGGAAAGCAGCTGTAGTGACAGTGCCCGTGGTGCTGCTCTCTTTCCCACTTGAGTGTGCGGTCCACAAACATCAGATGATTCTGTTCACTCCCTGCATGTATCTAAGCATTGGGAAGGGGGTTTAGCACATTGTGAGTGCTGAGCAAATATTGTGGTGTAAATGAATGACTGTATGTAATATATTGATTATGAAGTGTGATGACTAAGGAGCTTCTACATTTTTCCTATGGATAATAATAGACCACGTAGAAATTTAATGACTAAATTGTAATGTTGATGTAAATGTTGAAAGACTTAAAAACTTATTTTGTTTCTGTAGCAACGGTGGACAAATTGAATGTAGTTGATGATGGTGTGGAGGAAATTAAGAAATCGGAACCTGAGCCTGTTTATATAGATGAGGTACCGACCTTTTGTTTAATAAACTACCAAGAATTTTTAAGAATATGTGGGAACAGTGCTTTTCCATTCCCTGCAGCTGACTCCCTGGACTTCTCAGAATCTCCTGTTGTTTTTCTAGGGTAAGATGGATAGAGCCCTGCAGATTCTCCAGAGCATAGATCCAAAAGATTCAAAGCCCGACTCCCAAGACCTCTTGGACTTGGAAGGTATTTACTTAATAGTGAACTCATCTTCATATGTATTACCTATTTATAGTATCTTGAAGTTTTTCTCTGCTTCCTGTTTGCTTTTTAAGATTTGAAATTCTGGTGAGAAACAGACTTGTATAATAAAATAATAGAAGTGTCACCTGGAAGATAATTGTCACAGCCTATGTCCATTCCACAAAAGGAGTCTTTGTATTTCTGTAAGATCACTGGTGAAATTGGCTAAAGAAAAGGCAGAATTAGAAATAACAGCATAGACGGGTGGTGGTGGTTTATGCCTTTAATCCCAACACTCAGGAGGCAGAAACAGGCAGATCTTAGAACGAATTCCAGGACAGTCAGGGCTACACAGAGAAACCCTGTCTTGAAAACAAACAAAAAACAAAACAAAACAAAAGTCACATCATACTAAATCAAATCGAAGTATAAAAGTTTATTTTTGTTTAACTGTCTTCTGACTGCGTGTCATTTAGTCTCTAAGAGTTTAAAGTGAAAACAGATGTTTTATGTTTTACGAATCCTTGGGTTTCTAACCAAATACCAACCAGCAACTAACCAGAGAAACAAACAAACAAAAAAATCCCGGTACTTTGGGCTTCTGGGCATAGGGGGATTATACATATAATTCCTACATGAAGAAGGCTAAGGCAGGGGGATTGCCATGAATTCAAGGCCAGTCTAGACTATAGAGACCCTGTCAGAAAAGCCACAAAACCAAACAATGACCTTTGTAAAAAAAGTACAGTGAGTAGATAAAGCTTAGGGTTTTTTGTTTTGTTTTGTTTTTTGTTTTTGTTTTTTTTTTAAATATAAGGAAGCTTGGTTATGAATATGGAGCATTTCTCTATTATATTTGTTTTTACATTTGGAAATTTACATTTTTATTAGTGTTTACATTTTTATTAGTGTGTGTGCATTCACACACTCGTGAATGTCTATGGTGTGTGTGTGGGTGAGCATGCCATATGCACATGTGGAAGCCAGAGGATATATTTGTGGAGCTGGCTCTCTGTTCCACAGGAATGTCCCTAGGATCAAACTCAGGTCACCAGGCTTATACTGCAAGCTCCTTTATCTGCTTAGCCATCTTACCAGCCCTGCATTGTAAAGTCTTACATAAATGAAAAGTATTACTATTTAATGCTTGTGCATGTGTGTACATACTTTATACATATGAAACAGGGTCCTTTACTTAGCTAAGAGTTCTGTAGAAACTCTTCAGACTTTGGGATAACTGTCACAGCCTGTAAACTTGGTTAATGACTCCAGGATCATGATGAAATTTTTATTCTAATGTTGACCTTGTCTCTGGTTTGTGATAGTAATGTATGATAGTAAAGATACTATAGATTTTTTTTATCATCTCTTTCCTGGCATAATCTTATTTCTCTATATTTTGAATGATGATGCATATTCTCTTGTTTAAAGATTGTTGAAACTGACTTAAGCTGCATTAAGTTTCTGTATTTGTAATTATTTCTGTATTACAGATATTTGCCAACAAATGGGTCCAATGATAGATGAAAAACTTGAAGAGATTGATAGGTGAGGAGGTCTTTACTTGTTTTGAGCAGGTTGACAGCTGGTGAAAGTGCTCATGGGATTGAGTATCTACTGCAATTACTGTTCAGTTGCCAGACTCTCAAAGCTGGTTTCTGATGATGCTATTTATTTTGGGAACATTATTTTCATCAATGGCAGTAATGTGGTATGCATAGAGCCGTGGACCCCTGCATTTTATCACACCAGTCACTTTGTTTTGGGGGCTGGAATTGAGTACTAAAGAATGAAGTGAATTGAGGACAACATGAAAATGGGCGTTTTAGGTGAGCATTGACTTGTGGCAGACCCAGGAGTGACATCTGTGAATATAGCAAGTGAGATGTCCCTTATTTGGGGAGCTAAATGCGATGCAGCGACTTCCCTGTCTTCTCTCATGTCTCTGTGTTCCTGCTGCCCTTTCTGTTCCCTCGTCTCCCTGGGGTTGCTGCTCTGAGAAGGGACATCAGCACTGCTGGTAGACAGGGATAGTCCCAGCTCTCTGAACTTGGAAGGAGAGACTTGAGCGATGAAGTTCAAGGGGAAGGAATTCTTTCTGTTTTCCTCCCTTTCCAGCCCCTAGCGGTTGAACTGCTCTATAAATCATAAATGAAGAAAAGAATTAGGTTGTTTAATTTTCTAATATATCTTTTTAAAAACTAGGAATGGCAAACAGTGATTCATTCAGGGAAAATGGTTTGTTCCATGATGTAATTTAACATTATTTTTACTTTATGTGTTTAAGTGTTTGCCTTCACATATGTCTGTGCACCATGCATGTACCTGGTGCCTACAGAGGCCAGAAGAGGCCATCAGATACTGGAACTGGAGTTACAGGTGGCTGTGAGCTGGGAATCAAGCCTAGGTTCTGAGAACTAGCAGCCAGTGCTCTTAACCATCGAGCCATCTCTCAGCTCCTCCAGAGCATATTTTTTTTACAAATCCTTTGTGTTTTTACAAAACAGAAATAGTCAGTGGTAGATTGATCATAGTTTTAGAGAAAGTATCACACACCTACTTATACATCTGCTACTAATGATTAGTGAGTAATCAGACTGGGAAAGTTGAGGCAGAAAATGACTAGTTTGCCATACATGCGGCTAGTAGTATCAGTACACATTTTCCTGGACCTAAAACTGCTCTTTACTCAAACCATTTGAAGTGCATACTAGCCGGGCAGTGGTGGTGCACGCCTTTAATCCCAGCACTTGGGAGGCAGAGGCAGGCGGATTTCTGAGTTTAAGGCCAGCCTGGTCTACAGAGTGAGTTCCAGGACAGCCAGGGCTGTACAGAGAAACCCTGTCTCAAAAAACAAACAAACAAAAAAGAAATAGTGAAGTGCATACTAAATCTGGGAGCTGTCCAGTGACCAGATGTGGTGTTCAACACAGTGCTGTTGATGACCATACAAATGCAGCTAAAGTGCCTTGCAGTGTGAAATTGGTTTTCAAATTAAACATTCTGTATCTTGCAGTAGAAATCATTGCTGTTGAAAACTACTTGCTGATACGGAGTGGTGTCATGGTGTCATGCATATAGTGGAAGATATGACAACATGACATTACGTTTATTAACTAAGAATTTTACTAAAGAAAAATACCTAAAGGAATTAAAACTCAAAGAGTTCCCATTTCTGTTGTCAGTTACCAGTGAATAAAAAGTGGCTGTCCAGCAGTGAGTAGGCTAGCTGATGTCAGTGTTTCATATGCAGCTTCTAGCTGGACAATGCTTTATAGTCTCATGGATTGTTTGCTCCTGTGACAAATTCAAAGATAAATAGAAATCATTTTTCCTTGAATAAATCAGCAGCAGTTTGCTCTTCCTAGGGGGGCCGGGAATGAGAGTAAAACTGTCTTGTTAGAAAATTAAGTTGTACATTCACTTTGTCCTCACAAAGCATGAGGTCTCATACTGCTATCGTGTGCTGACTGCTCTAGACTGTTGTAATCTGACTTTCTACTGCCTTCCAGACCAGGTTGGCCTTGTCACTCTAGCTCTGTGTATTCTGGTTGTCCTTCGTCATTTTCACCTTGCCTGTCCACCCTTCCTCAGGACCAGCTTGAGTCCTGGTCTCTCCAGCTAGCATTAACCTGTGTTCTCTCCCCATTTCATAAAAGTCAATACTCGGTGTATGAACTTCATTTGCTGGTTTTTCTTTTGTGCTCTTGACCTTGTCTTCCAAGGAAAAGAAACTCTGCTGTCCTTACCTGTTCTAGTATAGTCCCGAGTGTAATTCTGTAAAAGCTTGCCTTTACTTTGGGTCATCGAATCTTGAAAGATGGTTTTATGCATGGCGCTCATGGCCTTCTACTGTTGTGTCAGTGTTTCATCAGTACACTGGGTTATGTAGACCAAATTCTTACCGTTAATATGCACACGTACTTTCTGTAGATGTGGGTGCTTTGCAGCAGGTAGGTACTTCTGAAGATAGAGTTTGCCTGCTTGTGATTATTGCAGAAAAGCTAAAGCACCTGTTAGTTTGCTCAGATAACATGTTACTAAAGGAGAGACGGCCATTTGTAGGGTGGGCCGTTTCTCCTGCTTCCCACCTCTCTTTGTACATACTGACTCCCATCCAGGATGCACTTGTAGATGTTTTAGGCCACACAAAAAGTAGCCGTTTAATTTATACAAATTCAGTGGCTACATGTGGTCATTCGTTACTCCCAGGGGAGTGGGCAGAATTGTATTACTCAGAAGGGTTTCACGGTGTGCTTTCCTGGGTGAATATGGAAATGCTTACTTGGATTTGTTGTTACACAGTAAGAGGCCTAGTTTTGTTTCCTTCCCTAAGCCACTAAGTGGAGAAAGAACAGTGGAGACTAGCTTGTGTATATATTGGTTTTACTTGTGTTTTCTTGATAATATTTTTAAAAAAATTTAGTTGGTCCTTTGGTGGAACTGAGTAAGATGTGTGTGTCTTTTTTCTCATTATGCTCCTACTTAAGTCACAATATACTTCACAGGACCACTGGGTCTTTATCTACATGCTGTGTTAGTGGGATTTATAATTAAGGCAGAGACTTTTACTGAAACATAGACTATTTTTCTTTGTAATTAAATTTTTGACATAAATCTATAATGTATTAAGCTAAATTCTAGCACCCAAATTATGAATTGATTGCAATTTGTGAGGTATAGATTTGACTTTTCCATAATTATTAGGAAGACGTACTGTCTTCCAGCCTGTTGACAGAATTCAACAGTTTCTCCTCTCAGTTTCCTTTTGTGAATATCCTTTCATTGAATATGAAACGGGCCTCTTGATGTATGAATAGAAATGTGCTAACTGTCATCATGTAAACGGTCATGGCGTTACTATGAAAATACTTGTCTTGTACATCAGGAGGCATTCAGAACTGTCTGAGTTGAACGTCAAGGTGCTCGAAGCTCTGGACCTGTACAACAAATTGGTGAACGAAGCGCCTGTGTACTCGGTCTATTCAAAGCTGCAACCGGCACATTACCCATCCACAGCAGCTGGGGTCCCAGTGCAGGTGAGCGCTGCTTTTGAGAAAGTAGTCAGTTTTTTTTTTTTTTTAAATAAAATAAAGTAAAATAAAATGTTTAAGAGCATAATATTAAAGATCTGTTGCCCACGAGTAAAAGTTATAAAACTAGGACTGGAAAGATGTGAAGAGATGGCTTAGCCATTAAAGATTAGGCTCACAACAACAACAAAGTACAAAGCTGTCTTTGTAACTATGTCTACTTTCCTTCACTGTGACAAAGTACCTGAGAAGAGTCAACTAAAAGGAAGTTTATTTGACTGGCCTAGTGATTTCAGATGTCTCACTTCTTAGGCAGCTGGCTCCATTGTCCTCGCCCAAAAGGGCAGTGTGGTACAGCTGCTCCATCCTCCTGGCGGCTGAGAAGCAGAGTAGTGTAGGTCTGGGACAAGATCAACCTTCCAAAGCCCCCAGTGACCTTCTCTCTTGAGCAAGTCCTCAGCTTCTTTCAGCACGTTCAACCATGGACTCACTACCGAATGGGTTGATTCATTGGTAAAGTTAGCTCTTAAACACCAAGTTGTTAAGATCCAGACTTCCCAGCATACAAGCCTCTGGTGTATGGGGCTGGCGGGGGTGGGGGTGGGTCTTCATATACAGACACTGAACTTTGATGGTCTCAGGAAGTACTGTCTAAACAGTGTTAGCCATAAAGATTAAATATGATATTTCACAGATGCATTCCAGTTCATTTTTAACACATTGAAAAGACCGTTTCTGGTTCTTTATATGCCTTTGTAAGCAAGCTAAGTTTGGGGTATAAATGATTTTTGTAGATGTAAGTCCTGTATTATCAAGTATGGATCATCCGTGTGTGTGTATATATGTAAAAAATATGTTGTATGTGTATATAAAATTTTTATATTTATATAAAAATATGTTGTGTGTCTATAATATGTATATAATATGTCTGTATGAGAGTGTCAGATCCCCTGGAAAGGAGTTGCATACAGTTGTGAGCTGCCATGTGGGTGCTGGGAATTGAACCTGGGTCCTCTGAAAGAGTAGCCAGTGCTCTTAACCTTTGAGCCATCTGTCCAGCCCCAAATATGGATCCTTTTATATAGAGCCTGCTGTGAAAATCCTCTAGATACTATTTAGCAAGGAGATTGAATATTTCTTCACAGACCTTTCAAATATGTCTTAGGTAATTATTTAGAGGTTAGTTAATGAGCTTCTTTTATCCTCAGATTCTCGACTTAAAGCCTGTGTGATGAGCTTTGCCCCGGCTGAGCTGCGGTTGCCGGGAGCTGCCCATCAGCAGCATCTGTTCCCAGTACTCACTGTGCTTTTGTGCCTCCAGCTGACATGAGAAGACTTATATTTTCAGTAGCCTCATTCTGAAGCACTTTTCAAATTTTGGCCAATTAAATTTAAATTAAGTGTGGATGAGCAAAATTCATATTAATCTATGAAAGGTGGCATGCAATGGAGTGTGTGAAGGAGACACCAAGGAGAACAACTAGAATGTGGGTGCATAAATTAGATGATGTAACACAATATAATTGCTAAGTATTTTTTTAAATGGTTACTGTGGTAACTGTCACACCAGGGAAGAAGCATTTATCAAATATGCCATGCTCTGAACTTTTTGAAAATTACATATGAGCTTAGAAAGGATTTCTGAGTTAAAAAAAAGATTCCTGAAGTTTATTCACCATTACTTCTGTTTTTAAAAAGATGTTTGTTGCTGCTGTGAAAGTGGAATAAATTAGAAATGTCTGCTCCACTGTACAGAGAACCGTACATCTGCTTCCTGTCTGTAAAGGGAGGTCGCTCCTGTGCTAGGTTTCTGGGCTGCAGATTGTACGACTGGTCTTTTTCCCCTTCTTTAGGCTTTCTAACATTTGCTGTTTTCACACAGCCGCTTAATACATTAACTCCTGTGTGAGTTTGCTTGAAATGTTTGAAGTTTCAAAAATTCCTGCTCTGTTTTGAAAAACATGTGAATGGGTTATGGGTTATGTATGATGGGTTATGTATGAGAAGTACACTTACAAATGGTGAACCCAGAAGCCTGTTCCTACGTCTCAGCCTTTTGGCAGTGGATTGCCAGTCATTGCTAAAGAGGATATCATTGCATTTAATGTAGTTTTTTTGGCATTCATATTATCCTAGATTTTAATGTAATCTTTGCTTTAAATAAAACTTGAGCAATAATTAGTCCTGAATAGTATTTATTAAATATATGGATTGCTTTTTGAATGCTGTTATGAGTAGGCCGGTAGACTCTGTCCTTACAGAGAAAATTTTGTTACTGTGAAAATTATATAGGTTTACATAAGAATCCAGTGACTTTTTGCAGTTTCCTAAGGATGCACTATGTCTTATTTCATAGCTCCTTCTTTCTCATCTCTTCTGAAGGCAGGCGTCTTAGTCATTGCTGTGAAGAGACACATGACCATGGCAACTCTTATAAAGGCAAACGTTTAATTGGAGTTGCCTTACAGGTTCACAGGTTTAGTCTGTTGTCATCATAGCAGGCATGGCTGGAGAAGGAGCCAAGAGTTTGATATCTGGATCACCAGGCAACACACACACACACACACACACACACACACACACACACACACACACACGTACGTCCTGGTTTGAGCATCTGAAACCTCAAAACCCACTACCCAGTGACACAGTTCTCCAGCAAGACCACACCTCCCAGTGCCATTCCACAGCAGGAGAGGTGCTCTGTTTCAGCCTTCTCTCCAATAGCAGGGGAGTTGGAGTAGTCATTCTCATGGTGATCTGGAGTAATCATGGGTTTCCTTCAAGGGAAGGTTCAGTGGCAAAATGTATGTTAATAGCCACTCTTGATAGATTCTAACCTTCTACTTAAAAATACAGCTCCCACTTTTTTCTTCAAAAACTCCTGGAAAATCAAAGAACAATTAAACACATTGCAAAAGTTCATTGATTAGATATCATAAATTAGAAACTATCTACTTTTTGTTGCAGTGTGGAAAGATCAGTAGAATCGGATTGTTCCCCGAATAGTTAAACATTTTATTTCTTTTATGTCTTAAAGTTTTAGGTATGCTTAGTTAAGTCATTGAGAGAGCAAAGTTTTTTCTCTTTGATTAATAGACATATCCAGTCCAGTCACATGGTGGAAACTACCTGGGTCATGGCATTCACCAAGTATCTGTTGCCCAGAGCTATAATCTAGGACCTGACCCTATGGGCTCGCTGAGATCTCTGCCTCCAAATATGAACTCAGTAACAGCACATGCTGTTCAACCTCCATATTTAAGGTAAGTTTTGGAGAACTGTGTTAATTTTCCTTAGTTTTAGAACAAGAACTTACACACTCTTCTCTTTACTGTAACATTTCCAATATTTACTTTTGCTGTTGCTTGTTTGTTTGTTTGAGACAGGGTTTCTCTACATAGCCCTATCTGTCTTAGAATTCACTGTGTAGACCAGACTGGCTTCGAACTCTTAAGAGATCAATCCCCTCTGCCTCCCGAGCCCTGGAATCAAAGGTGTGTGCTGCTGTGCCAGCTCTCCCATTCTAAGTGGAGTTGCTGAAGTAGCCATTGCTGCTCTCACTGGGTAGATGGTGCTGCTTTAACTAATACCTTGATAGTTGCTAAGATTTAAACCCACAGTTAAGACCCTAGCCAAAAATCTTTATCTTGTAATGGCCTTCATAGGGATTGATACCATGATATTCTTAGTACCGTGCTGTGGTAAGTTAGCCTAATGAAGCAATGCTAGGGGCACTTACCTGTATGTATTCCTAAATATTAAAAAAAAAAAGTTACTACTTTCACCCGTAAAAAGAAGTAAGATTGGGCAGTAGAATTTGGTTTATTATTTCTATACTAGCATTCTCTGAAAATCATATTTTAAATCTTCCTACCTGTTTATTTTGTCACAGAAAATATGTATTCAGTGTTATATGTAGTTGCTCTCTAAGGTCCATTTTCATCAAAGTCCATGAGTAGGTATAAGAATTACCTGAAAAGTAAGTGAACCTGTATCTGTGGGTTACGCTATGGTTTTGTTATTCTGAGTACCAGTAGGCATTTTGGAGAAAGACCTTGTATATCGACGACATTAATCCTCTACTGTAAGCAACATACCTGGTATGATTTAAAATTATATATGTTTTAAATATATTTATGTCATAGTAGAATTAGGAGAAAAGCAAAGTCCTTCTGTTTGGTATGGTTTGTTTCCCTCTTGAGTGTGAGTGAGTCTGTCTATGTAGTCAATCCCATAGCGTTCGGTACAGGGGTCTGATGCAGAGGTGCGTGGTCAGTCCCAAAGCACTCTGTGCAGGGGTCTGATGCAGACCACACTGTTCTGTTTTTGAGTATGCTAAGCTCTTGTCACAGGGAAGCTTGGGGTGTGGTGGCATGAGGTGCGTCTTGAGCAGGCCCCTGCTTTCTTGGTAGCTGGCCACAGGAGTCACAGGCAAGTGCAGTTTGCATCCTCAGTGCCTTCAGAACTTTGAGGGAGAGGTTTTGGAGAAAGCTAGTTAAATAAGCCTTCTAATCTTACCTGCTGTTGCTTTGTGAACATTCCTTCCTCTTGGCTTATTATTAAGAGTCTATTATAATGTACAAGAGACTACAAAGTATCATCTCATTGTAACTAGTACATGGAACCCTGAGGTTTAAATAAAAATGTAAAATCTTAGTACTTTCAATGAAGAGGCACACAGATTCCTGTGAGTGCAAAGCCTGTCTGGTCTACATAGTACTATAAAGTAAGACTCTGCCCTTAAAGATGGACAGACAGATCATTGCTCACTGTCATCTCAGGTAGAAGGAACAGTTTCCTTTTTGTCAGATTTCTTTCTCCCACTTGCAGCTAGGCCTTTCTCCAGTGTAGCTCTTTGACCTTCCTCGCTGTTCTTGTATGGAGGCCTTACCCACCTCACCCATCTCCTCGGCCTGTCTCAGGTGCTTCTCTGGCCACCTTTGTGACCTTGTGTCTGCCACTGTTTGCTCCCTCTCTTTTCTTTTTTCTTTAGTTTGTGTGCTGTATAGTGGTGTTTCTGTGGGTACCTTTACCTGCCAGTTTGCTGCCCATATGGGCATGTGTGACAGCCAGAGGTCAGGATGTCTTCTTCAGTCTCAGTCTGGACCTGATGTGTGCCTGATGCCTTCTAGACCAAAATAGGATCTGAGATATCCTGGAAATAGTTACAGATGGTTGTGACTGCCATGTGGGTGCTGAGAATCAAGCTTGCTCTTCTGGAAGAGCAGCCAGTGCTCTTAGATGCTGAGCCGCCACTCCAGCTCTACCCACACTAGTTTTTGCAGTCTTGTCTCTCACTTATCTGAAACACTGTTTGGCTAGACTGGTCAGACAAATAGCCTGAGTCTGTCTCCCTCTCTTGGGGTTTGCTAGAGATCCGGGTTTACTCTTCGTGCTTTCACAGTGAGCACTGTCTTCAACCCTGAGTCAGCTCTCCAGTCCTGTTCTTCTGAGCAGACATAAAACAATTATGCCAGGCAGTGGTGGTACATGCCTTTTATCTCAATACTCAGGAGGCAGAGGCAGGCAGATCTTTGTGAGTTCAAGGCCAGCCTGGTCTACACAGTGAATTCTAAGACAATTGAGGCTACACAGAGAAACACTGTCTCGAAAAACCTACCAACCAACCAACAAATAAAATTAAATTACTAGTATGATGGCTACATAAGCTGGAAACAAAAATGGAAAAGGCCTGTTGGTCATGATGATCTGTTGCTGCAACTTGGGCAAAAGTAAATGTGATTTTCTTTGTGAAACTTTACTTGCAGCACTGGACAGGACACTGTTTCCAATCCTCCGTACATGAGCCAGAGCTCTCGTCTCCAGGCAGCTGCTGGCACAGCTGCGTACACACAGCCCATGGGGATGTCTGCAGAGCTGTCTTCTTTCCAGCACACAGCGTCCGGTTTGCCTCAGCTGGCTGGCTTTCCAGTGGCAGTTCCTGCACCTCCAGCTGCACAGCCGCAAGCAAGTTACCACCAGCAGCCCCTCCTCTAGAGACACTGGGACCTGCTGACTGTCTTCATGGGTGTGCCACTTAACCCAGGGGATTCTAATCTGAAATATTAAGTTTCCCCTCTCAGTCAAAAAGAACCATAAATAAATAAAGCACAAAACCCCACCTTACCCTGAAGGCCATAAAAGGGTTGTTTTTCCAGTCCACTTCGCTTGAAGCTGGTCTGTTGGTCAAAGGCAGCTTGGATGTTCTGAGTTAGTCTGGCTGTTCTTTCTGGGTCCTCACTCAGTTACCTTATGACACTACATGGTATGACATTTTCTCTTTAAAGAAACCGCTGTTTGCTCTAAGATGTAATTTTGAGGAGCACTGAAGACCTTTAAACGTTTTTGTCTGCACTTCTCTCCCCCCTCCCCCAAATTTTCCACACCCTGTTATTTTAAAAGGCGAACATCTTCTAGTGCAAGCCTTTAGCTTGCCAGCATATTTCCTGTTGGCTCCTTAAATTACAGTTGTGTTTGCAGTACTGTCAGGTTTGCTCTCAGTGTAATGCTGAGTAGTAATTAGCATATACTTGTCTACAGAAGCAAGAAGATTTGGAAGGTAAAAAAATATTTTTTGTTATTAACAGTGAAAACCATGTAAATGCAAATATTGCGAAGCAGTTAGCCAGTCCTCTGACAGCCAAGGGCCAAGGAATGCCCCACGAGATGTTAGCCTTCCCCAGGAAGGGCATTCTCTCATACTAGTGTCCCTGGTATTTAGAATTGTTTTCTAGTGACTTTGTCGGATGTCTAGTGAAGGTGCTGTCCTTTGGATTTCCTGCCTGCCACATCTGCAGACACTGACAGTGAATCTGAGCCAGGAGACACTCCCCATACTCTGATGTGAGAGAAACCATCATGGGTGTTAACTATAAGGTGGGCGTTACTTTCTTACACAGTGATTGACACTGCATTGGAAAGCTGTCATCGTGCCAAGCTTTCACGTGTGCATCCCCTCAGAAGTAATTCTGAGCCTTTGCAGAAACAGCAGGCAGCGGTTTGGTGGACAGGAGGCTGACAGGACATGCGCAGTCAGGCTGCTTCCCTGAAGCTCATGCTTTAAATTAGTTCATAGTACAAGATCCCACATACTGTGAGAATTGGTGGTAAACCCATAGGGGTTTTCTCTTAAAACTTTGCACAGTACTTTATAGTATCAACTTTTTACACAACACAAACTAGAAAACATAGATGCACATGTTTCAAATCCATGATATTTACACTGGGAAATGTTCTTAATTTTTTAAAATTTTTGCATGAATGCACTTCTATATATATTTTTAAGCCCTTAATCTTTATTAAAAATCCATTGGGAGACAATTTGGAAATTTTGTCATTTATCTATTTACAGATACTTGGTTATAAGTACTTTATTTTTTCAAAGAAAGTTTATTGTAGAACCTACTACTGCATAAAATAGCCGGCACAGAAGAGAGAATAGGCAGTCCCTGTAAGCCTGTATTTTGTGCATCTCTGGTTTTCAGATACAGGACTCTGGAAGGGTTTTTTAAGTCCTTAGCCCCCATGTTCTGTTATTGATGCAGCCTTTTCCTGTCAGCTGAGCTCACTGACGAGCTTACACGGATGGACTGCAACCCAGCACCTTCCTGTTTGAGAACAACCTTCTGCTCTTTAAAGATTGAATAAATGTAAAAGCCCAGAGCTGCTCTTGATAATGTTTGCGTAGATGGACATGTCTTCCTTTCCCTTCCCTTCCAAACTGTGTTTAGTAAGCTCATGCTAGTGTTTGTGCATTTCATGTTCACTTATTGTCTAAATTATAAAAGCTTTATCTAGTCAGCGTAAATACTGCGCACTCGTTAAGTCGGGACCAGCCAGGAAAGCTCAACTGTTTTGGAATAATAAAACACGCCACATGACCTGTATATAAATAGTGTATATTGTGTCTGTGAAGTTTAATATATGCAGAAATTTCTTCCTCCTACATTTTATTTTTTCCACTCACAAATTTATGTTGCAGAGTTATTGTTAGCCTCAAATGATATTAAATCTGTATTGATCTGATTTCAGTATTAATACGAAGTGTAAAGGTATATTTTTTCCCATGATCCTATTGAACCTGTACTTATTTTAAGATGTTTGTAGCTATTTATTTTCTGCCAAAGGAATAGTCTACCTTCAGATTTCTACATTGGGTTCATATTTAATGTTTTCTAATGAAAATTTTTAAATTAATTTCATTTTTCATATAAATCTTGATATATTAGAAAATTCCTAAAGATATATAGAATTTTATAGTATAAAACATTTCCTTGGGTGTTAACGTGGAATACGTTCAGAAAGTCAACAGGCAGCCAGTGTTGTCTTTTTATTTGGTAATTTGCTTACAAAATTACCTACCCATTATCTTTTTGCTTAGCATTTACATTTGTATTTCCATTATGCTATTTCAAGTACTTGATATTTGACTAATGATTGTACTGTACACTGAAGATGATAATAAAGTTTCATCCACATTTTGGAAACTAATTGTAAATGTGGCTGGTCTAGGAATATATAACTCAGTGATAGAGTTTGTTCTTTACTGCCCCCCAACATTGCATAATGGGGGAAGATGACCTTAGGGATCTTTCTGTCTTATAAAGAAGTTTTATGCGTTTCAGGTATATAGGTGTTTTGTCTGCATGCATGCCTATCTATGCACCACATGAATGCCAGGCTCGCTCAGAGGCCGGAAGAGGGCATCACATCCCCTGGAGCAAGAGTTAGGGTAGGTTGTGGGCCACCTGTGTACTGGAAGCGGAGCCACCTCGCCACCTCTGGAATCTCTTTCAAAGCTTTTCTTAGTGAAAGACAAAGTGTACAGCTCCTGTCCACTCCTGGGTCAGGCTTTGTTGAATTGTTGCATAGTGTAACACTAATGTTCTTAAGGCTAGTAGATTATAAATAACACAGCGCCAACTTAATGATTTAATGATTCTACCAAAAGGTCGGTTTCTTTTTTACTTCTGTTTTAGCTCATAGATAAGCTCAGATTGATTTTGTGAGTTTGTTTGACTTCACTTTTTTCTTAATAAAGTTTTGGGTTTTTGTTTTTCCCCAGAAGAAAAATTACTATAAATTTGTGAAACTAAGTTTGAATTCTTTTTTTAATGTAGCTTACACGATTGAGTGAGATGAAGTGTCCCAAACTCATGTTTACTTAGAATGTCATATGTGACCTTACTTGAAATGGTCTGAAGGTAAAAAGTTAGTTCAGGGTCTGAAGCAGAACCATTCCCAGAAAGGATAGGCTCGGAATCAATGATGGTTTCTTCACAAGAAGTTGAGAGGCCGGACCCAGAGATCGAGGCTTCATGGAGGAGGAGACAGGCTGCACTGCCTTGAGGAAAGGAAGGGCTTCCTGGAACCACAGAAGCTGGGGCACGGACAGGACTTCTCCCTGAGCCTTTGAGGGAACATGTTCTGCCTCACCACACTTGCAGACTTTCGGCCTCCAGGGCTGGTAGAGAATTTGTTTTTCTTGTTTAAGCCTCGACCATTACGGCACCCACACCTGGTTACAGAGTCCCACGAAAATTAGCACACAGGCAAACATACCCAATAGTTCTAGGTACCCAGCACTTGGAACTTTTGAAGGTTGCTTAAATTGTGTTGGCATACAAGTTTCGAAAAGTGCATGTAGTCCAGTGAGTAGTTGTTTTTACCCTTGCTAAACCACAGTGGAAATACATGATGGTAGACGACACTAAAACCCCTTCCTGCTAACACACAATCTCATTTTGATGATTTGTTTCCTCACATCTGTATTTGATCCTTTATGACAGAGATGTTGGAAGGTTACAGGGTCACCTGATTGTGCATTTACTGTCCACTCCTTTGCTCATCATAAGTTGGAACTTGGTGGGATAAATATTTAAAGGCAAACAGGAGCAGAACTGTATTGACAAAGGCTACTTATGATTTTTTAAAAAACAAAAAGTAAAAATTTAAAAAATACCACCTACTTGACATCTTGGTATAGGAAGCAGTGACATCTTTTCTTTTTTCCTTTTCTTTTTAATTGATGTGAAGTTCACATAATAAAGTTAACTATTTTAAAGCAAATACATATAATGCAGTTTAAGTATCATTTACAAATCACCTTGAGTTTTGAAAACAAGACATTCTTATGTTTGACTCTTTCACCTCGAAGCTTCTACTTAACATAATGTTTTCTTTGCGTGACTGTGATCACACCCAGAGCCTTGAGCTTGCTGGGCAAGTGCTCTGCCACTGGGCTAACGTTGACGCTTTCTGCTGTTTATTTCCATTGTACCATATGTCAATACTTCATTGCTTTTATAGCTAAATAATGCTGTTACATGTACATCCATTGCAGTACACAAACACACCACAGCTAAGATAGGATTTCCCTTAGTAGTCAGGCTATCTTCACAGTCCCTAGTCAGCCTCTAAGTGTGGAGATTAAGCCTGGCCCTGAGGTGAGAACTTGATGGCAGTGGATGGACTCTCTGAGATTGTGTGGTTCTGTCACATAGGATAGATACAACACTAAAGATGTGAGCTCAGTGAAGTATACCCAGCACTGTTCTACAAAGAAGTGGTGATGTCATCAGAGCATTGTGGTTGTGAGTAAAGAGGTATTAAAAAAGATGTACTCACAGCCTGTGTTTCTCCATACAAAAGGTAGCAGAGGGGGAGGGGCATCCAGCATGAGCACCTGTAGGCTTAGATTTTTCAAAACCTACTTTAACCTCCCTTCCACCCCCACCAGAGGTAGAGGAAGAGAGAGATTAATAGGAAATGGGGTTGTGGACCTGTTTAGAAATAATTTTGGGGGGCAATTCCAATCTTTGTTGTTAGCAGTCCAGTCCACTCAGCAAACACCAAACACAAGTCAGTAGCAATGGCTTGATCGAAAAGGAACCATGAGATTCTGCTGATGGGTATGTGTCCTTGGAAGCAGCCAGAATACCACCAGAAGTTTTCTGGTGCATTTTTTTCTACAAAGTCTTGACTAGTGAAGATCAACAAAGAAAGCAAGGTGAGCCAATGCAAGAGTGTCATCAGTGAAGACCAGCGATGACTGGCAAAGAGTTGCAAGGCGAACCAATGCAAGAGCACTTGTCCAGTATCTGTTGAGTTATACTCTTTCCAAACATCACATGTCCTCTCAAGTGTCTGCTCCAGCAAAATACCACATGCCCTTTTACCAGGCAACTTCCAGAAAAACACCACGTGCCTGCTCTCAGCAAAACATCCTCTCATAAGACAGTTTGCTGAAAAACATCGCATGACACAACTGAGTCTCCAAACAAACAAGAAATCTCCACTTCATCTCAGGCCTCTGTGGTACTCAGGATGAGAGACAAGCGCTTAGAACCCTGTATCCAACATCAATTTTACACATTCATCTTTCCCCTTTCCCCACTTCTGTATGTAAGACTGACCCACCCCCAGATTCCTTGTGCATCAGTTGTTTGGTCCTGTTAACATTTTCCCCCTTACTGGGATGCTTTTCTTTTGTCCACTTAATGAGTTAAATGATCAGCCCTTCCTAATGTCACTGGCCCCAAATAATGCTATGCTTTTGAACCATCTTGTAATTATGTTCAAGCAGCTCCCACTTGCTGATGCTGTCCTCCTGTGTCTGTAGTTGACAGTATAATTTGCTTTATTTAATATGCATTTTCAACCAGCCACCTCGTTTTAATTATCCTGTATAGAATTCAGTAAACAAAATGACTGTCCTTGCCTTCCCAGACACCATTGCAGCCAGAGGTGACCATACACATTGTTTTTTGATCCAATGAGATTTAAGTCAGAGGTCTTGGGATGGTCTTCCTAAGAGGAAAGAAAAAAGGTTAAAAAGAGAAGCTTTGGCTTAACAGACTCCATGCTGGGGATAAAGCAATAACTTTGTGACCATGAAAGGTAAAGTCCCAATGGCTTAGAAAGATAGCATCTTTGAATGACTATATCTCTTTATGAGTGGAAATTAAAGATCTTATCTACCAATTCATCTGCCAGCTTGCTGTTGGGTAGGTTTGAGCCTGCATAGGTCTGTGGAAGACTTCAAAACTCAAACCCATATTTTAGCTGTAGTCCCAGGGCTTGGCACAGACACATAATATATCTGAAATGAAAATTGAAACTGAACTTAGCCAAGAGCTGCATAGTATGTTCCAGGACCATATGATTGCTTATTGGCATCTAATTACGATTTTTTTATTGCATTTTGTTTGTGCGTGCATTTGGAAGGAGATGTAGAGGTCAGATGACAACTTTGGGGAGTTGGTTCTTCCACTGTGTGGGTCCAGGACCTGGAGTTTAGGTCCTAAGTCCTGGCAGCAAGGGCTTTTATATTGTGATCTCTCACCAGCCTGCATTTTAACATTTATCAATTTAATATAGAATTTAATTTTACTTGGCCTAAGGCTATTTGATCTATGATACATCTTAAAATTCAGTTTGGCAGGCTGAAGAGATGGCTCAGTGGTTAAGAGCACTCAGGTTCAATTCCCAGCACCCACATGGAAGATCAGAACTGAATAGCTCAAGTTTCAAGGGATCTGACACCATCACACAGACATACACGCAGGCAAAACACCAATGCCCATAACATGAAAGTAAATTTTAAAAAATTTAGGTTGGCTTTTAATCGAATATGACATTAGGGATCAAGAGACAAAAAGATGGGGGTGATGAGCTGGCTCAGCAGCTGCAGGTGCTTGCTGCACAAGCCTAGTGACCTGAGTTCAATCCCCAGAACCCACTTAAAGTGGAAGAAGAAAACCAACTCTACATTGTAGACCTGACCCTCATACCCATGCTGTGGTACACATGACCCCTCCCATCATGCATACACAATAATAATACTTTCTTAAGAGGGAAAAAGGGGGTCAGGCTTCAACTTAAGGCTCAAGAAAGTCAATGTCCTGTTTCTAAAAGTGCCCTACTGGCTCCAGTTCTCATCAGAGTATGCCTTTCTTTCCTCTTTAAGCCTCAGAGTTGTCAGCCAAGGCAGACAGCAGCATAGTGCACACTTGTGACCAGTGGCAGGAAAACGAGAACTTTATTTTTTTTTTTTTAATGTGTATTGGTGTTTTGCCTGCATGTATGTCTGCACACACATGGTACCCACGGAAGCTAGAAAAGGGTGTCAGATATCCTGGGACTGGTAACAGCTGTGAACTACCATGTAGATCTTGGGAATTGAATTTGGGTGCTCTGAAGAGCAGCCAGTACTGTAAGCCACTGAGCCATCTCTCCAGCACCAGAGAACCAGAATGCTATTACTTGGCACTCTATATCATTCTGGTTCTTAGGACTTTTATAACTTTATTTTCTTTATATATTGTAGAAATCAGCATAGTTTATGATAAGCAGCCAAAATGGCAGAACAAAGATGTGAGGGACAGGGGATCAGATGTTATAACTGTCCAGTTTACCAAGTCACTCGTACTAAAGGTATCATTTTCTGTCGTTTAAGGCTTTTTTGATGTTAATTTTTTTCCTGTTCTCCCTCCAATTATTTTCTTATTTCCCTCCTTTCTGTCTTTCAAATTTATGTACTCTTTTTTTTTTTTCATTAATGTGCCTGTGTGTTAGTATTTCTAAATACATAAATAGAACCTGCGCAGTCTGTAGAATGTTACTTGTATGTTTGTTTTCAGGGTGATTTTGGTGTTGTATAACTAGTTGTTGTGTTCCTCCCTGGGAAGGGCTATTTCTCCCACTCTGAGCATTTCATAGTTGTTTGTAGTTCTTTGCCTAGGGTTGAGGTCTGGGCTCGTGTCCACCCATGTTAGCATGTCTGTTGTAGCCCTCGCTCAGTTCATATTTAGGCAGCCTTGCTGGTGAGACTTTATGCGTGTAGCTTCTGACGTTTCTAGGAGACAGTCTCACAGCAAACTCCCAGTCCTTCTGGGTCTTAAAATTTTTCTACTTTTTCCTCTGAAATGTTCCCTGAGCCTTAGGTGCAAGAGTTATGTTGTAGGACTAGCCTCTATAATACACATTTTGATTGGTCGTGGTTTTCTGAAATGCTCTTCTTTGTTACAAGGTGAAGCTTCCTTGATGAGGGATGAGGACTACATTTCTCTGTGGGTCTAAGGAAACTTATTTAGAATGTAGTTAGAGATTATGCTGGTTTAGTAAAAGGATGGTGTTAGATTTTTCAAGGTCCGTGACATCACTGGTCCTGAGTAGTTGGCCACACTTCCAGTACAAGACATGATTTCCCTCTTGTTGAATGTATCTTTAATTAAAGAGTTGTTGGTTACTGTCAGGGTATGAGTACCACTACTACACACCCTATGGTTATTGTGCCATGCTGGTCTCTGTTGTACTTCAAAGGTATCCTAGCTGGGTAGGACTATTGGTTGCTTCCCTCCTTTAGAAGCTTGCATAGTGCCTTCTGGTACCATAAAAGCTGGTCCAGGGAAGGGCATCCAGGTCAGTTCCAGCTCAGGAGCCTCTGGGCCCTGTGTTTGCATTGTGTCTTAAGCAATATGGACTGGGGCGGAGGTTGGGGGGTATGTGGCAACCAAGGGCTATAACAGAATCCTGTAGTGTTTTGGCAATCTGTTTGTTGGACAACCCTGACCAACAACTCAAAAGATGGCTGCTTGTTCTGCTGTTGGAGTTTTGTTTGAAATATTGTCAACAGAGATGGGAAATTTTCATGTAAACTGTATATGTATGTTTACACACTGACTTTTGTATGTTAGAGGTATTTTAGGTAGTTAATAGTATGATTCCTTAGTTCCCTCTTTTCTACTTATATATGATCAGAAGCTTAGTGGGTACTATAAGTGTCTGATACTTCTCTGGTGTCTGTCCTCTTCAGAGTCAGTATGTTCCAGTCTATAAAGGCAAGTTTATCAGAGCCACAGCCTAGACTACAAGCTAGGACACACAAGATTGCTACCTGAGAAAACACTGACTGTGCTGGCTAAAAGAAATACAGGATAAAATAATTAAATTAGTGTCGGGGTCCAGCCTCAACACAGGATCAGAGTTCTCAACTGGAAGCAGGGGATATCTGGAAGGCACATAATTAATATACACAAACTACTTTTTTGGGTACAAACTGACAGGCAATTTTTCAAGGCTTTAAGTTTCTCTCTCTTCTTTCTCACTCTGCTTTCTTTCTCTCCGCTCATTCGCTTGCAGCTTGAGGCTGCACACACTCTGCGTTCTACTGCGTGCTCTGCTTTTCTCCTGTGTGCTTTTCTTCTCTTGAACTCCCACACTCCTACACACCTCAGTGCATTCCCCTCTCACTCTCACACTCTTCACACACATCTCACACACACCACATGCACTTTCCTTTCACTCACACACACACTCTCCATACACACCTCACATTCTCTCCTCACTCACTCTTCACGTTCTCTTCTCATGCTCTCTACATTCACCTCACATTCTCTCTCGCTCACTCACTCACTCACTCACTCACTCACTCACTCACTCACACGCCTTTCTCCTGCCCCAGTCTTTTATTGATACTCCAAAAGCAGGTAGACAGAAAGACATTGTATAATCATTGCCAAATCAAATTCAAAAGAATAACTACATCCCATGAAGAATAAAGAATTAAAATTGTTCCCCAAAATTTCAAGCTTCCCTATTCCCAGGCCTGTAGCCAAAATAATAATAATTGCAAACTTATCATTATTTAAACTTTAACTTTTAACTTACTATACTTCAGAGCTCAGAGCTCCGAGCTCAGCTACTTGCATTTTCCTGTGAAGCTCCAATGATAAAAGACATGGGCAAAGCTGCCAGGCAGTGGCCAGAAAGAATCAAATTAACCCTTAACTCGATAGTTCCACTAACTTTTTACTTCTATGCATTGCACACAATGACTCCCCTAAGGGTCCCAGTGTTTTGACTTTGTTTTACTAGTGTAAGATTTTATGTATTCTATACTTCCTTATCTAGTAACCACTCTTAAATGTTGTGCAAAACTTTTCCTTTCTCCTTTCTCAGGGTCCCAATATTGGCTCTATTTCATTTTCTAATAATTTCTTCAAACTTTCTTTGCAAGTCAAGCGTTAATCTGGAACTACCATTGTGCAGTTATTGCATTGTTTCCAAGATGAGAACACAAGCATGCACCTGGAACCGTTAGGACTGTGCTGTGCTGTGCCTCGTGGCTCAACTTTTAATTGTTTAAGAATCATTACATCAAGAAACATCTAGTTTCACAGAATTCACCAGAGCAGAAGGAGAAAGAAGTAAGAAAGTCAGATATAATAGAATAATTATGTACACCAAGGCCAACTGAAAAACAGTCACACACAAATGAAATCTATACAGTCATTGTCCAGGGCTAAGGTTAGGAGAAATGGGAACAACTATTTTTTACAAAGAGCTGCCCCAGGCTACTGAGATATCTCCATCCCAGCCTACTTCAGGCAATCCCTGTCATTGTATGCTGTCCCCAGAAAATTAGCTAGTAGGTAGTACCTACCCCTAGTGACTTGTGCCCACCCTTAGGTGGGCCCTAAATACTTAGGTTCTAGATCCAAAAAGTTCTACAGATCCCCAAGAAGGACTGACAACTGGAGACTACGTGTTGAACCCATGAGCCTGTCTGGGACATTTCAGATCCACACCATAGCAAAACAACATTCTAGATGCATGGCCCCTGAACAAAATAGGATTTAAACTTTTAAATATAAACCAACAGTCATCTTCTTATCCTGGGCTTTATTCTATAAATACTTTGTTATTTGTTTTATTTTTAATAATTTTTTTAAGGTTTTATGTGCATTGGTGTTTTGACTGCATGCATGTCTGTATAAGGGTTACATACAGTTGTGATCTGCCATGTAGGTGCTGGGAATTAAACCTAGGTCCTCTGGAAGAGCAGCCAGTGCTCTTAACTGCTGAGCCATCTCTAACCCCTTATTATTTTTTTAAAGTACCTTGAATATACTTTGGCTCCAGGAAGCACTTTGGAAAATACATCAGTAAGGGGACACAGTTTATGAAGAAAGTGTTTGTAGCAGACAGTATGCACATGCAAGGTTCAGTGTCCTGATAAAGAAAGCAGAAGGTATAGCCTGCCCCCGCTCAGAGTAATTCATTCTCTTTGTCTCAGGTTCCTAATTTGCTAACTGTGGCATTTGTTCTAAATGAGTTACTAAATTCTCTTGCAACTCTAAAATTTTATTTAAGTTTTGTTTAAAAAATAAGAATATTATGAAATATTCTTATATATTATAGTAAAATAGAAATATTATGAAGTAGTTTGATGGATGTATTATCTTTTCTACATCAGCATCATCCTTAACCTGGTACATTGTCTGCAGCTCTGCATGAGATTTCTTCTTCACATATGTTTCATTGTTATCCTTTATTTGTACGTGTCTTGAAGGACTATTTACATTAGGTTATATTCAGTATTATTTTTAATTATTTATTATTTATTTTATTTTGAGACAGGTCTCACACTACTGGATGGCCTTGAATTCATGACAATTCTGCCTCCGCTCCGAGGATGGAATTACGGGTTGCTATCACACCTAATTCATCCTACTCTATTGTTCATGCGCTCCACCACTGCCCTGAGAGCCTGGTGCTCCTGCATCTCTTGATTCTCTCAGTGACGCCTGGATTTTTGTTTTTAAAGCATTCCCGTACCATCTGGTACCTCAAGACACTCCAAGATCATTCATTACTTGTATTTCCTGCCCAGTCCTAGAATCAGTAATTTTCCTAGGTGTCCTGGCTTCATTTCTTACCACATAGTATCAAAAACTAAGATATTGTACTACATGTGTCTCTTAGTTTAAGGGTTTCATTGCTGTGAAGGGACACCATGACCAAGACAACTCTTATAAAGGAAAACACTTCATTGGAGCTGGCTTACAGTTTCAGAGGTTCAGTCCATTATCATGATAGTAGGAAGCTTGGCAGCCTGCAGGCAGACACAGTGCTGGAGCAGGAGCCGATCCACGGGCAGCAGGAGACTGTGTCACACTGGGCACATATAAGACGTCAAAGCCCGCCTCCACAGTGACACATCTTCTCCAACAAGGTCACATCTACTGCAATAAGTCCACAGCTTCTAATAGTGCCTCTCTCTATGGGCCAAACATTCCAACACATGACTCTATGTGGGCCATACCTATACAAGGCACTACAATGGTTTGCTCTGCTGCTTTTAGACCCTCATCTGGAATCAAGAAAATAGATGTGGAACAAGTATGTATACATAGCTGTAAATATTTGTATAGGTTCATAAATAACCTGTGTAAAGCCACATCTGGGTTTTTAGTTGGATTGCTTGTTTTCTTTATTCTTGGGGTTTAAGAATTGTTCATGTTGTTTGTATGTTCTTAATGAGACTTGTGTCTGGCAAATATTTTCTCTCAGTATGTAGATTATATTCATTCTCTTAGCAATGTCTGCCAAAGGCAGGATCAAGGGACTTTCAATGGAAAGGAAATATAGCACAGTGGTATAAAGGGGGGAGGGTGATAGACTAGAAAGAGTTAACTGGGGAGGGAGATGGGAGGGCAGGAGAGAAGAGAGAATATAAGGAGAGATAATGAACACTAAAGACCTTTACAAATAAATTCTTGTAGAAACCAACTACTATAGAAGTTCCCTTAAATATAACAATATGCATATGTACATAAAAAGTTAAATGAGGTTACCCTATGACTTTCTGGACACCATAGATTAACATAAAAATCCCAGTGCCAGGAAAGAGTTACTTTTTTTTTTTTCTGGAGTTTTTGGCCAATGGGTTCTGATAGACCACACAAAATTACATGCTATTGCTTTTGGTGCCTCTCTACAACCTGACAGTAAGACCTTATTGCTGATACCACATACTTGAGTTATAGAACATGGAGAAATCAATCTGGTACTAACTTGGAAGCTTTGTTACTACTGGGGGGCTTTCACAGTGCTTGCATGTGCTATGCACACAACCAGAGGAGAAAGCTGAGAGCTACAATAATGACCAGCCAGGCAACATACCCCCACTGGGTCAGTAGTGGCATGGATATTATTGGAGTAACCAACAACTTTCTACTTGGAATTTTAGTTCTGTTTCACAACCTGGCATTGTTATTGAGGCCAGTAACTATGCTTAGGTAGGTCACAGGCCTAAAGGAGTATTTACTTTTGGTAAATGGACATAGAAGGTTTACACTACCATCTAGTGATTTATTGCTATACATTTAGATAGGTGAATCTTTCAACCTTCATCAAAGAAACTTCTTGCAATAGATGGTGATTAACCCCACGTTGGTCGAGGTGAAGAGAGTAAGACTGCAGAATGCTTAGCCCCAAGGGATGTCTATCATACACCCTCCAACCAAGACTCAGGATCATTGTGAAAGAGTAGGCAGAAAGATCGTAAGAGCCAGAGGCAAGTAGGTGACTTAACAACAACAGCACTCCAGTGTTTTCTGGGTACAGCAGGGCAGTGTGACAGCATGCACAAGACCTATACGAGCTCAGGCTCTTCAAAGTCCCAGCCCAGAGTGGGGAAATAGACATGAAATCCCACTCCTAGCTGAGGGGCTGTTGGCTATTGACACCTGTTGGGAGAGAGAGAGAGCTAATTTCCTTTAAGGGTGTTGCTCTTAGTAAGTCAATCAGTTTCAAGCCCCACACCTAAGAGCATAAATTGGACTCTTAGGGTTTAAAAAGAAAAACACGAAAAGACAGGTGAGTGGGGAAGGGAAGCAGTCAATCTGGAAGGAGCCGAGGAGGGCTGAACATGATCAAAACGTGTTGTGTGGAATTTTCGAAGAATTGATAAAATAGTTTAAAGATATTAATTGAATTTTAAAAAGAACCCAAATTCCATTTCCGAGCAGAAGGTTTTAATTTAAATTTAGCCCTTAAATCAATTTTTTTGTTTTTTTTTTTGTTTTTTTTTGTTTTTTTAACTTTCTTGGGTCAGATATGCTTTAAACTGGTGTATCTATCAATCTCATCAAACCCAGGGCAGGGTTATTTTGTGCTAGATGTGTTTGTCTTCTATTTGCTCCTAACTCTGTAATACGTTTTGAGTTATTTTTTTAAGATAAAATCAGCTTAACTGTTGTAGAATTCACGTACTTGGCAACTTAGCCGCTTAAAGAATACAATTCAGGACTCTTTTTGTTTTGTTCAAGAAAAAGCCTATGTTGCCCAGGGTGCTCTCAAATTCATATGCTCAAGTAATCGTCTTGCTTTCACTTCCTGAGTATGCCACGGTGCCCAGGTAATTCGATGGCTTTCAGTATATGGACATGTGTGCAGTAATAACTACATTCATCTTTATCATATTCAGTTCATCCAAAAAACAAAGCCCTTGGACGCCAGGCTTAGTGAAGAAAACAGTTCCTGGACAAGCATGAAAACCAGAAGTCAGATCCCTAGTACCCATATCAAAGCAGAGCTCAGGAGGCAGAGACAGGGTTTCTGGACCAGGCTTTCTAGTTAACTAGCCGATTCGGTGATCTTTAGGTGCAGCAAGAGACTGCCTCAGTAGATAAAGTAAAGAGCATCTGAGGGAGACACCCACACAGGAGAATGTGCACACACCACACTCACACTATACATGCACAGACAGACACCAAAAAACCCACGTTATAGCCTTGTAGCTATTACTTCTTGAGCCCTTCCCATCCTAAGCAAATCTCTAATCTATTTCCTGTGTCTAGAGATTTGCTTATTCTGGACATCTCAGAGAAAAGGAGTCATATTAATCCATGACTTTTTAGGAATATTTTCTTTCACTCAGCATAATATTTTTCAAGGGATTTAAAATTTTATATGTATAGGTGTTTTGTCTGTTCACTGTGCATGCAGTGTGGTTGAGGCCAGAAGACGACATTGGATCTCCTGGAACTAGAGTTACAGGTGGTTATTAGCCACAGTGTGGGTGCTGGGAAGTGAACTTTAGTCCTCTGTAAGAGCAGCAAGTGTCCTTAACCACTGAGCCATCTCTTCAGCGCCTTGCCTAAGATAATGGTAGGTATTCTAGTCGGTGTAAGGTAGTAGTTGTCTCACATTGTCTTGTGCTATCATTACAGAATATATGAGACTAGATAACATATAATGGGCAATAATTGATTTTTGTATAGTTCTAGGGAATGTTGAAGGTCAACATGCCAGCACCTAGTGAAGGCCTTCTGTGTCATCACATAGCTGAAGGCAGAGGGATCAAGATGCAGTAAACGAGACCTAAAGTAACTGTTATTATTATTACTATTATTAATGTATTTATTTAATCCTTTTTTTACAGTCCAGTCTTTATCCCCCTCCCAGTCCATCCTCTGACTGTTCTTCATCCCAGACCTCCTCCTCCTTTACCCCCCATCCCCATCTCCAAAAGGATGTCCCCACCCCCCACTCCATCAGACCTCCCCACTCCCTGGGGGCCCAAGTCTCTAGAGGGTTAGGTGCATCTTCTCTGACTGAGTTCAAACCCGGAAGTCCTCTGCTGTATATGTGTTGGGGGGCTCATATCAGCTGGTGTATGCTGCCTGGTTGGTGGCTTGGTGTCTGAGCGATCTCAGGGGTCCAGGTTAATTGAGACTACTGGTCTTCCGCATGGGGTAGCTCTCCTCCTCAGCTTCTACCAGTTTTTCCGCAATCCAACCACAGGACTCTCCAGCTTCCGTCTATTGGTTGGGTGTAAATATCTGCATATGACTCTTTCAGCTGCTTGTTGGGCCTTTTGGAGGGCAGTACTGATAGGCTCCTGTTTGTAAGTACTCCATAGCCTCAGTAATAGTGTCAGGCCTTGGGGCTTCCCCTTGAGCTGGCTCCCAATTGAGCCTGTCACTGGACCTCCTTTTCCTCAGGCTCTTCTCCATTTTTGTCCCTGCAGTTCTTTCAGACTGAAACTTGTAGAGAATCATGGTGGCACACATGGGTGCTAGAGTCTGTAAAGAAAGTAGAAAGACAGGGCATCAAGTAGAGGGATAGGGTTGCCATCCCACAGTAAAAGTAACTGTTTATAATGGCACCAATTCCACTCTAAGAGTGCAGCCCTTGTGGCAAAAATTATCTCTTAAATTTATCTGTTAATACTGTTAAGATGTAATTAAATTTCAGCACGTGTTTTAAAACCATAGTTTGAAGCGATCACAGTTTTGAGTTGCCCTTTCCTGATGATTGCTAGTAGACACTTTTTACATGCTTTTTGGCCATTGATATATAATTTATTTTTATTTTATGTGTATTGGTGATTTGCCTGCATGTATCTCTGTGTCAGAGAGTTAGATCCCAAGTGTTGGAGTTGCAACAGTTGAGCTGTCATGTGGATGCTGGGAATTGAACCAGGGTTCTCTGGAAGAACAGCTAGTGCTCTTAACCACTGAGCCATCTTTAATTTTGATGAAGTCCAGTATGTTTGTTTTTCTTTTGTCATGTGCTTTGATGTGGTATTTAAGGATCCGTTCCCAAATCCAAGATCATGAAGACTAGTGTTCTATTTTAATGATTTTACGTTTTTAGCTTTTTCATTTAGATTTCTTATCCATCTTGGGTTTTTTTTTTTTTTTTTTTTCCATACTGTGAGAGATAAGAATCCAACTTCATTCTTCCCTGGTGCTAGGGAAGAATAATATATTCTCTCTGACTGTCTTAGTTGATATTCTATTGCTGTAAGGAGACATGCTTATAAAATTTATAAAATAGTTAACTCTAAAAAAAAAAAGTGCTTATAAAATACAGCACTTAGAGGCTTGCTTACATTTTCAGAGGGTTAACCACGTCCAGAATGGCGAGGATCATGGTGGCTCGTGTAGGTGCTGGA
The DNA here is from genome assembly GCA_021653895.1 of Mastomys natalensis. NCBI lineage: Eukaryota > Metazoa > Chordata > Mammalia > Rodentia > Muridae > Mastomys > Mastomys natalensis. The sequence goes on along the minus strand of JAJTUV010000661.1, from coordinate 990,711 downwards.
GCAGTAGCCAAGAACTCACATCTGATCCAAAAGTTCCGGACAGAAAGAGAACAAGAGTTGACCCTTTGTGGGCTTCTGAAATTCCAAAGCCCACCCTCAGTGGCACTCCTCCTCCAACAAAACCACACCTCCAAATCCTTTCTAAGGGGTTCCACTAAGTAGGAACCAAATTTCAAATATATGAGCCTATGGGGGTCAGTCTCATCTAAACTACCACAGTGCCATCCTTTTAGAAGAGGACAGCTTGCCTCTCCATGAGCCCAAAACAAGTTCCATCAGGACCCCGGCACTCTCAATGAGGCTGTGAGCAACACATGAATGGGGCTGTGAGAAGGCAGACTGTTCTACCCTCCCATGCTCACTAGAACTTAATTTCAGCAACAGATAGTTGGAGAGGAATAGCAGGATCTTTCCCAGAATAGTACCCCTTCCCAAACTAGAGCTGAATCGGAGCGGGAGTCTTGTGTTTCTCACTTTACCTGTGTGAGGTGGAGTTTCTGTCTCTGATCAGGAAGGGAGGAGGAAGCAGGGAGCTTGGCTGGAATGCCACAGACTCACACTTTTCTTTCTGGAGTTCTGTAGATTTTCTCAGACATATTTGCCTCATGGTGTGCCTGTTAGGCCCATCACTAGAGGAGTATTCGTAACTCTCAGTGCTCTTGTTGGGAGGCAGATGCACAGGACAGTTCATGCTGTCTTCCTGGTGTGGAGTCTGTTTTGATTATTCAGTCAGTGAAACTGGGCAATGAGAAGCCAGAGCCTACACAACTATTTAGTCTGTGTGTATTGATGAAGTGTCAACTAAGACACTTCATCAAACTAAGTTTAAACTAAGACCAGAACGAGATGACAGCAACTAACGGGTGCTGGTGGCAAGGGGTGTCTACATTAGTAGATGGAGCCTTACCCATAAACTTCATAGGGGCTTCTACTACACATAAACTACACAGATACCAAGCTAATTTAGAAATTGGATTTTCACAAAAGCAAGACTTAATATACTAAGACAGCCTGTGTCAAATATCTAGAGAATAAGTGCTCCAGTTTTTCAGGTGCAGGACAATCCAGGACCACAAGGGTCAGGGAGGATCTCTGTGGAGGCAGAGTGAGCTGAGCAGGGTAGCAGCATGCTGGGTGGTGTCTAGATGGTGTGGAGGGCGAATGTCAAGGACGGTAGTCCGCAGCCATGATACTGAAGCAGAGTGCAGGTCAGGGAAGAGCAGTAAATGAACCTGCCTGCTCTCTGGGTTTGCAAAGAGAAATCAATTTGGAGGGAGGAGTTTTAGAGTGTGGCTATGTCCAAAGCAAGCAAGAAGCCTAGTTTTCCGATCACAGAATTTGAGCTTACTCAGAAAACAGTAAGTTGAGGAAAGTGGTTTTAGAAAAATGGCTTTGCCTGTGTAGATGGACTGTACTTGTGTTTACGTGTGTGTGTGTGTGTGTGTGTGTGTGTGTGTGTGTGCGCGTGTGTGTGCACACGCACTGGAGGGAGCTTGGAGGCAAGACTAGTTTTAGGACCCAAGGTTTAAATGAAGCGAAGGGTTGGGTCTGTAAAGAAAGTGTGTAAAGAATGGGAAAATAAAGGTAGCAGTTATTTTTATAAGTTAAAATACTAGACTACAGGTGAGAGGGGCTGATTTAGTGATTTTATGTGTATTTTAACTATGCATCTCTGCCGCTGTAACTAGAGTTAGAATTTATTATTTTTTTTGAATTCATATATTTCCCCCCTCTTTTTATTACTTCAAATTTCTTCCTTCTAGGATTTCCCCTTGCTTTGAACTTGATCTCAAACACAGCATGTGTTTGCAGCCGGAAAGCTAGGTTGTGTATGGCTTCAGGATGAGTTTCTTCTCCTGGAAACAGCTATAGAAATGGGAGGCACGAGGAAACTCCTGCTTTTTTAGCAGGTTTGATGTGACCTTCAAAACTCCTTAGGATGCGCTGGTCTCCGGTGGAGCTGCATCTCTAGTCAGAGTCTGACTGGCTCTCCCACGCCCGCCTAGGTGTGTGTAACTTGCATCTCCGAGGGTAGAGTTGCCCAAACAACAACAACAACCAAAAACCAAACACTAATAAAAAGCAAACACACACACACACCCCAACTCTGTGCCTTACCACTGTAGGATGACGAGGAAAGTCGAGGAAGGAGGAGTCAGTCCTTCTCAAATTCGAGTGCTGGGACACACACACACACACACACACACACACACACACACACACACACACACGTTCCGCTCTGCCCACTCCCTGCAACACAGCACCAGCTTCCCTCCCCAAGTCCTGATTCATGAACCGTGCCACCTTTGTCTCATTTTAAACTGTGCAGACTATTTTAATCCTCCCACCCCCATCTCAGATTTTCCCCTCCCTCCATCCTCTGGAAAGCTGTGCTGTAGAGCGCTCGCGGGGTGGGAGAGCACTTCTCCGCGAGGCGCGGGGAGGCGAGAACCGAGAAGCCCCCTCGCCTGGACCTCGCTAAGGGCGCGGGGCGTAGGGAAGCGCTTCGGCCCCTTTAAGGTGCGGCGCTCGGCGAAGTGCGGGCAGGCGGCCCGCGAGCCGGCGCGGGGCCAGGAGCCGGGTAGGGAAGTCCTGCCTCCCTCTCCGCCCGCACCGGCCCGCGCCCTCCGCCCACCGCGCCGCGAGGGCCATGCGGCGCCTCTGAACCATGTCGTCCTCCTACGCCAAGAACGGGGCGGCGGACGGGCCGCACTCCCCCAGCTCGCAGGTACCGCCCCCTCCTCCACCCGCGCCGCCCCGCGCCCCGCCTTGGTGCCGCGAGTGCGGGGCGCTGGTCCCGAGCCGCCGCTCCCTCCTCCGCGCCTCCCGCCCGCTCCTCCCCCTCCTCCTCCCCTCCTCCTAGCCCTGCTCCCGGGCTCAGCGCTCGGGCTTCAGTGTCCGCAGCCTCCTGTCGCCGATGCCGGGGACTCAGACCCCGCACCCGCGACGCTTTGTTAATGGATGTGGTGGGTGCTCGGGACCACCCAGCCCGGGGTTGCGGGGATGGGGGTGGGGGCGCGGGGAGACTAGGGCGAGGGGATCGGGGGGTCCCCGGGGCACGGTTCCCAAGGAGGACTCCAGCCCCGGATGCCCGCTCGGCTCAGCGCTGCGGTCCTCACTGGCTTCTTTGTGGCCCCGGTGTGTCGAGTTCAGGTGGCCCGAGGCACCACGACCCGGAGGAGCAGGTTGAAAAGATCCGATGGCAGCACCACTTCCACCAGCTTCATCCTCAGACAGGTAGGAGGTCCGGGCGCCCGGAGCCCGCACCGAGCGCCGTCCCCTGCCTCGGAGCGCGAGTCCCGTCCGTACCGCTCAGGGCTCGGTCCTTGTCCCTCTGCTCCCTGCTCCCCTGTCCTGGGGTCCAGCCGCCCCTATCTCTGCTTCCAACTCTGTCCCTCTCCTGGTACCCTGGCTACCTAGTGTTCGCATCCCGACATCTCTCTGTCGCTCCGGGAAGTTAGTTTGTATTTGTGTACTTGCGTTGGAGAGGAAAGGGGGGGGGGCACTGAATTTAAGAGCTAAGAAGTGTTCCTGGCCCACCTTTGTCGCACAGAGGGACATGAGCGACCTGATTTGATGCGCTATGAGAGTTAGAGGATTTCTCCCATCTTTGTCCTATTTTGAATACTTTCACATTTTTTGAGAGAGTTCTCTGAGTTCTGGCCAAAAGAAAGACACTTTAGAACAGAAAAGTTTAGTCTCGTTTTGGCACCGCTTCATCGATTTCGCGTAATCACGGACTGACGGGGACAGCGGTCTAGTGAGACCTAAATAAGACAGCGCGGGCGCAGTTCCCAGGGTCTGGCTGCTCTGAACCTCGCGCTGGCTTTCCCGTGTTTTCCTCGTGGACAGAGGCAAGTAGTTCGAACCGCAGGTCGCTAGCAATGCTCAGTCCTCTGGTGCCTGTCACCTTGAGGAAGGAAATCGACCCTCTTTTGCACTACTCAGTGCTGCCAATAAAACCTCCGGAGCCGCTGGATGCTGGAGAATGAATGCAGAAGTGGCTCACCTTGGTCCTTCTCTGGAGTGTGCTCCTTCCAGGTGACTTAGGAAGACTTTGGTCATTGCCCCAAGAAGCTTTTATCCCAGGTTCTGCGCTGGAGCGACCTTGAGAAATACTTTTCTCTCTAGGTCACCCAGAACGTGATGTCCTGTGATTCTAACTTACTATGGCAGCCGCGGTGTCTTTTTTTTTTTTTTTTTTTTTTTTTGATAATTAGTTTAGGCATATTTTCAAAGTAGAACACGATTTAGACTCAAAATTGGACTCTGACAGCGCTTAAAAGGTCTATAAAGCATATTTGGGTAATATTTCCACGAATGTTTGTACTTCCTGCAGAAATAGAAATTATGGCTATTATTCTGTGATTCAGTATGGTGTGCTCGAAGCATGTACAGTATTTAAAATACATTTGATTCCGCATTTATTTTGAAAGAACATTTTACTCTCTTTGCAGAGCTGGGATTATTTGTGTATTTGATAAGGGGAAGCCATTGCTCAGCTTAAAATATTTTTTGAGTTATGCAACTCTGAGTTCTTTATGTTTATTTTGTAGATGCTTATTTTTAGTAGTGTTTTCTTATTGCAGATTCTTGGAACTACTAATTATACAGTAATGCATTCTGTGAGTTGTTTGGCTAATACTTTTGAATTTACACTACCACTGCACTACTTTATACTGAGCCCAAACAAAACAATATCCTTTTTATTATTTTCCTAATTTTCTAATCAGTAAATGATTGAAACACACACACACACAATGTTGTAGAGTGGGCCGCTGTGTGTAGGCTTAATGGAAAAAAAATATTGCAAAGGTAATTTTGGGAATTACTTGGACCAGTGAAGATTTTGAGAATAAATATAGTTCATAAATATTTTGAAAGTGGCCATTTTGATTTTATGAAATGGTCCAAATTCAGGAATTAATTGTGACGAACAATATTCTTAATTTTGGCACAGAAACAATGTCTGTTTTGGGGGAGAACTTCATAGCATAATATACTCCTGTACATGATCTAATTTAAATAGCATCATACAGACCTCTTTAAATGAATTATGTGTGTGTGCCTGTGTGTGTGTGTGCCTGTGTGTGTATGTGCCTGTGTGTGTGTGTGTGTCACTACTGTGAGTTTGTGGAGGTCAGAGAACAACTTACGAATCGCTTCTCTCCTTCCACCTTGTGAGCCTAGGGGATTGAGCTCAAGTTGTCAATTAACTGGCAGCAAGCGCGTTTGCCATCTCTCCAGCTTTTAAACTCTTGATACTAGAAGTGATGGAATTTCCTGGTGTTGTTTCACATTTACTTCACTTCAACTACAGGAGAAAGTAGAGAGACCAATTGGATTAGTCCGTTTTTTCATTACCGAGATAAAATACTGAGAAAAATCAACTTAATGGAGAAAAGATTTATTTTTGCTTCATGGCTTCCAAGATTTCAGCCTGTGGTCACTTGACCATGATGAGGCAGAATGCCATGAAGGATAGGTGGCAGGGAGGGCCGCTGACTTCATGGCAGCTGGAGCAGAAAGAGAGATCTGGGAACAGAAGCAAAGGACAGGGAATAATACAAACCCTTCAAGGGCATGACCCCAAAGATCTACTTTCTCCAGCTTAGGCCACACCTCCTACAATTTCCACCACCTTCAAAAGCCCCAGTCAGCTATGAGTTCATCAGTGGATTAATCCAGTCAGCAGATTAGAGCCCTCATCATCCAAGTGCTTTTGAACCTGCTGCACTGAGAACCAAGCCTTCAACTTACGAATCACTGGGGCATCCTTTGTGTTCAAACAATTACATCTGTAAAAATAAAGTTGCTCGTTTCTTGGTCCTATCATTTAATGGAGGACGGACCTTGCAAGAAACATATTCCTTGTGTTGCATTAACTGTGGAAGACTGGTCAGAGGTCAGAGGGCCAGTTACAAGTTTAATAATGAGAACAGTTTTAGTTCTTGGATCTGGTATATGTTTTGCTGCCTTTGTGTGTATATATGCACACACGGAAACCGGTCTCAAACAAGGCTGTTGAGAAAGAGAGGTTGCCCAGTCCTACACGGCTTGGTCCAGGAAACCTGACTAAGAATGAAGGAATGACAGACAGACAGGAAATGACAGGGACACATGCAGAAAATCTAGGACTGACTGGATGAGCAGGGCACCTGCTGTTGTAGTCAAACAATTATGTTTGGCACAAGAAGGAGGTCTTCTGAGGTGTCTGTAGGGTAGCAGTCTTGGGCTGTAAACACCAGGAAGGGCAAGCTGTGGTTGATAGTTTCTACATCCATGGGTCAATTGCTACTAAACACTCTGCCTTGGACCAAGGGAGGCTTTGCCATTCTTCTAAGCTCCACCCAGGCAAGGCTTTGTCATTTTCCCCATATGCTAGGTTGCTAGCTCCTACAATTTAGGAGAGATGAGGGTTTGGAATGAATCCAGAGAGCCACTAAATGGCATCTTGGAGGAAAGGTAAGAAGACGAAATGATTTGCTACTGAAAGGAGAGAAAGGTAGAGGTGATCCAGACATGGCTTAACCATGGTCTTCCAAAGTGTACATAGTCTGATGGCGTCTTCCGGCCACACACAAGATGAAATCCAAGAGCTGGTTGAAGTTAGAAGGTAATAAGAACTTCCAGTGGATGCAATCTCATGGGGATGGCTTTCTCAGTGTGGCTGTGGGATTTTTTTTTCCACAGGAGGTCTCCGATAGGCTGTTTATGGATAGAACATGTATTTGTGGCTCACATCTTGGAGAAGTTAGCATTTGCTTTGCATCCAGCTCTGTGTCAGACACTGTGAGAGAAGAGTGAAGAGGCTTAGATCTTGTACTCAAAGATTTTATCGTTGAGTTGTGGAGACCGATAGGTTACAAACAGTCCAGGGAAGGTAATAGCAGGCATGTATAGCAGCCAGAGACTGTGTGCACTGAGGATCAGAGCGCCAGGGTCTCGAAGCATTTTTGTCATGAATGGCAGAGCATTAAGTTAGTCCTCTTCCCACTTGGGTTTGAAAAGAAAATCTGATGGAAGGCTAGTTAGCTTCCTTCTTATTGAGAGCTTTAATGAATCCCTTTATAGAGTCTGGCTTTTATCTGGCAACAGTTTCATCCCCAGCTGTAATCTCTTGTGTCTGGCTTCAGAGCCTAAGTGCACCATCCTCTTGACACAGGCCCTTTGCACGTGCCTAGCACCTATGTAAAGTACATTACTATTCTCTTTGCCCATTACCTCTTAATATCCCTCAAGATCCAAGAGCTTATTAGATTTTGTGGAGTTTTTGTTTTAGGTTTTTTTTTTTTTTTTTTTTTAAACACAGTCTCTGTCTGTAGCACAGGCTAGCCTCAAAGTTACAACAATTCTCCGGCCTCGGTTTAAGAATTTAGTCTTATTTCTTAAACTCCCTGATTGATTAGATCAGTTTTCTAAGTAGGTGCTTCTAGAACAAAGTACCTGTGCTCATATTTCAGTAGTACCTTTCCATTGCAGCTCAAGATGGGCTTAGATCTCTCTTACTGTCTACCCCTGACCAACCTGAGGATCAGGAGAGTGAGGCAATGTCTGCACTTTATCTTTGCTTCTTGGCATCGAGCCTCATCCATTTACAGGGCATGCCCATTTGAATGAAGGAAGAGAATGGGTTTGGGGATGAATTTTTGTTGCAAGGAAGAAATTGTTCCCTAACAAACCTACCCCAAATTCCGTAGCTTAAAACAATTTCTTTCTGAGCACTGACCAGACAGCTTTTCTGCTTATGTGATGTTACGTGGGCACAAGGATGGCGGGGAGGTCCAAAATAGCCTCGCACATGTGGTTGGCAGTTGGTGCAGGCTACCGGCTGAGAGCTCTGCTGGGGCTTTTGGCAGGGCAATTGGTTTTCCTCCATCTGTAGCGTGCATGGCAGTTTGGACTTTTTGGTGATATGGTGGCCGTAGTCTAAGCTGGACCACCCCAAAGAGCAAAGATGGCATCTGCAGCTGCCCTAGACTTCAGCTTCAAACACAATACATCACTTCTTTTGTACTGCATAATGTAAAATACACTCAAGAGCCTACTCCATTTCAAGGAGAGAAAAGGGAAAGTATCTCTGTGGGTGTATGTACCCATGTGTGCACAGTCTGCCTTGGTGGACTTGTAGAAGTTAAGGGACAACCTAGTGGAGCTGTTTCTCTTCTTCTTCCTTGATGTAGTTTCTGGGGTTTGAACTCTGGCCGTTGGGCTTCATGGTAAGCCCTTTATTTCCTGAGACACCTCAGTGGTCCTGTTTGATGACTCTTAAGCATGCTGTCACTTATGGATAGAGGGAGCTTGGTGTAGTGGTGGTGTGTACCTGAAATCCTAGCTACTGAAGAGGCTGAAGCAGGCAAATCTCTTGAGCCTCAGAGTTCAGAGCCAGCCTGGATAACAAAGTGAGACTTAGATCTAAAACAAAACAACAACAAAAATCAGAACAAAACAGAAAGAGGCTCCATAGACATAATGAAAATGATCTACTAAACCCTCACAACAATCATTATATTGCACAAAGACTCTGAAAGCCATATATATATATATATATATATATATATATATATATATATTATATAATAGTAAATGATTAAGTAATGACATATTTCTAGAAGACTATTTAGCCATTAAGATGCAGGGATGACATGAAAGTACATTTAAACATTTATTCAAAGTACACTGAAGTGAAAAGGTAAGTCACAGAATAAAATAATGACATCACATTGAGAAATAAGAGCTTGCGGAACAGAAGACAGGAGCTGTAGCTGTCTGTGGAAAGCTCCTGTTTTTTTTTAAGGTATGCTAATCCGATGATCCTTACAATGATTCAATGAACCCACATTGTATTTAGAGATCGAAAACATATGCAGATTCTGAGTTGATACTATAATAAAAGTTGGCAGAGAAATTCTTTGGGTTATAATTTGGGTACTGGTTACAGACACATTTCTCTGATGAAATGTGAATTCATCAACAGAAGGTATCTGCTTTGTGCACAGCTCTAAGAATAATCGTATGCCTAGAGGCATGTAGATATGCCAAATTTATCCATAAACTCGGAATCACACAGTTTTAGAACAGGAAGAGATTGCAGAAGCAAAACCTCCCAGTGTCTTACTTCCAGATAACTAGAACATAGGCCTGGCATAGGACAGAAAGGTCACAGTGCTAGAGGTGGAACTGAAATGGTCTTGGCTCTCTTATTTTCTCCACTGCACACTCTAACCCTGAGAGAGAGATAAACATAGATTCGTGGGTCCATGAAAGGGCATATGGGGTTCGTTCCTCTTTAAACCCGGACTACTCATTTATTTCATGAGTTTATTTAATTATTTTACTTTTGAAATAGAGAATTCTTACGTAGCTCAGACTGGTTTGGAATATGCATTCTCCTATCTCAGCCTCCTCAGTGCCGTGATTATAGGTCTGGCTCTGGTTCTAGCGGTGACATTACTCTGTGTAGATGTTTAGAAGAATGAAGTATCATTTGGAGGGTCTGGAGCCTGGGTTTCTTACTAATTCTATCATGGATGGTCTGTTTTGCTTGTGTGTTCGCAGTTTACAAAGGATCATTTATTTGTCTGTTTACTTAACTAGTAAACAGTCAATAGATCAGCCATAGTCTTTCTTTTTATCCTATCAAAATTGCTTGTATTTCCCCTGTCTCCCATGGACTTGAATATAGGAACACGTTTAAACAGATAATGAGGGAGATCAGAAACTGGGCCCAGAAATTAGTTAGAGCGTGAAGCCACCTTTGATAGCTTTATTTCATTTTATTTTATCGGTATAGACATTTCGTCTATATGCATGCCTGTGTACCACGTGTTCCCTGGTACCCGAGGAGGTCAGAAGAGGACCTCAGATCCCCTGGAACAGAAATTACATATGATTGTGAGCTGCCATGTGGGTGCTGGGAATGAATCCAGGTCCTCTGTAAGAGTAACTAGTGCTCATAACCACTGAGCCATTTCTTCAGCCACAAGCCACCATTACTGTTAGTCAAAAGCTATGGAGAAAACGGTCAGGAACTGGACAGAGAGGAATCCAGTTGGTAGGAGCAAGAGCCACAAGGAGATGCTGCCTCAGTCAGAGTCGCCACTTGGGGTAGAGAAAAGGAAGAGAAATATCTACTCTCTCCCTTTTCCCTTCAGGTGGCCACTGGCGGCCTAGGTGAGATCCAGCTGGCCTGGGAGCCTGGGAAGCATCCTATAGGCCTGGGCCTTGGGGTGGGGATGGGAGGAGCTGCGAACCCTTTTTATATTTTAGCTACAGCACAGCAGGCAATAAAGAAGTATTTTCATCAACAAAGGTGGAAGGTTTATTTTTTTTTCTTCCTTGTGCTGTAAGTGGGTCTTGCTTCCTAAGTAGTACAGTCCAGTCGCAGTGAACTTTCAGAAAGCGTTCACACTTCCTTTGAGACTGTTCTGTAAGGTGGAGCTTCCAAAACCGGCAGTCTAATCTAATAAAGCAAGAAAGAGATCGGCTTCTCTCCTGGCAAATGCTGCTGTGTATGGAACTGAATGTGTGAAAACTGTGATTGAGAAATCTAATAATGACTGGCAGCTGATCAGTTATCCATTGGTTATCTCTAAGTCCCCCGCCCCTGCCCTTTCTTTTTCTATGTTCTTAACACATGTTCCCTAAGTTCTATTTCTGCAGAATAAACGACTATGTGTCTTTCAGTTTAGAATGGTGAGATTTTATGGACATACAGAATAAGCTCTGATTCAAGTGTTAATCTTCCTAGGAAGTTAAAGGAAACTGTGTCGAAAGCTAGGCTGAAAATGAAGGGTTTTGCGTCTGTTCCCACCCGATCCTGGGTCCTTCAGTTGTCTGCTACTGCAATGTACCTGGGTATGCTACCCCCTCCCTCAGGGGATAAAAACAAGGGCTGAGCAGAGGAGAATGTTGTTTAGTCAGATCACTGGGTAGCTAGTTGTAGAAGACTCTCCAGCCCTGTCTCCTAACTCATGAGATCTGCCTCTGCCATCCAGATCTATCACAGTCTCTTAGCTGGGGCAACAGGTCTTCAAGCTTGCCTTCCTTAGAGTTGGCCCTTTATGGTTTTAATTTTCAAACCTCAGACTCAGAAGCAAGTGGGCAGCTTGAGGCTCACTTGTTATCACTAGAGGCTAGGAGATGGAACCAAGTCTGCTGGTACTTGGGGATGGGGCATGCATCCCACATCCTAGTTGCTAGTACTCTCCCTACTATGCTTTCAAGGATTCTGGAATAGTGCAGCCTCTGTTGACTTGTCCTTTGCCAGAACTTTCTGCCCAGCCCAAGTGCATGTGCTGAGTACATTTCAGAACTACCAGTCCTCTGAGCTGGCCCTTCAGTAGGTGTACTGAAGTCCCATTTGAGACTCTGGACTCTTCAGACTACTGAACCTGGACAGTTATGCAAATATGTCTATCATTACCCATGAGAAGACAAAACTACTCACTCACAGATTCTTAAACGACTCTCCATATTAGAAAATACCAAACTGCCAAGGCCTAAGAAGAGCCATGCTGTTAGCCCCATAAAAACATTCTGGTTCAAACAGTTGACATTGTCCCATCTTCTCAGTTGTATGCTATCATCCTTGAACATACACAATGGACCCAGACCACAATGAAACAGAGTTCCGTGCTCTTCATTCTTGACTAGAAGTTCTCACAAAAGCTCATCAAGAGTCCAGGGGAGGTAGGACCTGTGTTGACTTCCTGTCACTAATACCAGAGATAATGAATTTCTAAGGAGAGATGAGGCAGGGGGCATAGCTCAGTAGTAGAGGACTTTCCCTAGCATGTGCAAGGCCCTGGGTTTGATCCTATGCACCAACAAAGAGAAAAGACTTACTTTGGTGTGTGGTTTCAGAAGTTACAGACCATGGCCACTTGGCTCTGTTGCTCTGAAGCAATGGTGAAGTGCCACATCATGGTGGGGACCTGTGGTGTTGAGGTAAACTGCTTGCCTCAGGCCCCACAACCAAGAAGAGAAAGGAATTCTATGAACTTCTCATGGGATCCAAGTAATGCCACCCTGGGGACTAAGTCCTCAACACTCGACCCTTCAGGGGACAATTACCCAAACCATAGCAGACCAGCCACAATGTAGCTTCAATACTATGGCAGACCAGAAATGTAGAGGCTTGCATCCATAAGAAAAACTACAATGTAGATTCAATTTTAAGGGAATGGTTTTATTGCTTTTAAGTAACAATGACAACAAGCTGTGTGCTATGGCAACCTGTGGCCCCGATAGAGCACACCAAAGCATTATCAACGCTTGGCTTGAACATAAATAGTACATTGAAATTCCTTGATGGTAGTTCTCATTATTATTAGAGTAAACACGGTCCTCTGGAAACTTTCTTATTTCTTTAACATAACTTGATTATTACACACATAAATAGAATGGAAGTAATTACTTGAATCCGAAGGGATGACATTCAGTATTTGTATTGGGATACTGAAAGCATTAATTAGGTGGAAGCTGTAAAAATTGTTTAACAGCTGTGGAATCTTGCAGATCATCTTACTAATCATTTGGATGACAAATGGCATCTCCTTTATATCTTACTTTATCTTCTTCCCTGTTGGTAGATGTATCTTCCTTTTGCCTGGCAGCTTAATTGCTGTTGCAGTATTTGTTTTGAGAGGAAATATTTTATAAAACATAAACTCAAAAAGAATATGAATATTTTTCTCCTGGGCTGTGAGAATCGCCAGAAGTGGTGAACTTACAAGGCACGGATGGTGTCTAGAAATGATACCTTTCCCAAACTTCTTATGGGATTTTTTTCTTAGTCATTTCTTTTTTAATACACAGAAAACCAGTATGGTGGAAATACACAGAGCATTATGTGCATTAGTTCATCATCCCACCATCATTTCAAATGGTCTACTGCTGTTATTAACTGTTCAGATGCTTATTACGGTTCAGTATCAGACAAGTGGATAAAATGTCTGTGCTCCTTAGTGGATACAGTCACTGCTTCTGTATTTGGGGTGTGTGTGTGTGTGTGTGTGTGTGTGACAAGAATGAGAAAGGCAATCTATTCTCATCACCCCACAATTTTATCACAACTATCACTCACACACATCCTTTTCCTTACTCTCTATAACCTAGGCAGCAGCTAAGCGACATTGTATATTCATCTGTTCTATTTCATGTAAATGGAATCACACAAGAATGTGTTCTATTGGAACTGTTTCTAAGGACTTGTTCCCTGCTCCAGGGGTCAGTGGCAGCCAGTCTGGGAGTGAGGATGCGGTGCTGACTGGTCATTGGAAATGGACTTGCCTTTCAGTGAACCTTGTCAGGTTACGTGCTGTCGAGTGGGATGGGACATCCTTGGGTTTATTTGGAGCTGTGTTCTCAGGTCTCATTGGTGAGCGTTTGTTTGTTGTTTTGGTTTTTTCGTTTGTTTGTTTGTTTGTTTGCTTGTTTTGGTAGAACTATTTTATTTCATGGAAATCAGACCCCCAACCCCAGCTTGTCATCAGGAGAATTTAAATATTTTTTATTTTATGTTGTATGGGTGTTTTGCCTGCATGTTTGTCTGCATATCATGTGTATGCAGTACTTGTGGAGGCCAAAAGAAGGCATTGGATCCCTGGGATTGGAACTGCAAACAGTTAGGAGTCATATGGCTGCTAGGAATTGAACCCAGGTCCTCTGGAAGAACAGGCGGAATCACTTAGCCATCTCCAGCTCTAGGAGAGTTTTATATAATAGGATGTTGTCCACAGAAGGAAAGAAAAATGTTAGAGAAATGAAAGTTACTATGTTTTCAATAATTTTTAATACTAGAAATACCTTGGATACTTGTGATTTAAAATTCTTATATTTTATCTAGTTTTCTTTTAATAATAATTTATATTTGGTGATTATGATATTTCTTCCTTTCTTGAGAAATAAGATCAGAAAGAATGCAGTGTGCCCGAATCCAGATCTAAGTGCAGGATTTATGGCAATTACTGGGGGTACAGGACTGTACTCTCTGTGTGGCAGGTGCTGTTCAGTAATATTTCAGTACTTCCCTGGGGGACAGAAGTCAATTATTACACGGTTGTATGGGCGAGAAATAGGTCAGCTGCACACGGTCTTTGCTAATTTCAGAGAGCTTGAGGGTGCTTTAGTTTGGGGGTGATGCTTGATTTATTTTATGTTAAGGACTGTGCTAGTGAACGCTAAGAGTTTCATCTGCTATGGTCATCGTACCCTTTAATGTAATGCAAAGCATTTATTATGCAAATGAAAAGTAAATCATACAGTATCTTTATTTAAAAGTGTCAAATCTGCATTGTAAGAGTGATATGAACCCTGGGTATTATTTGTGGGTTTATTTTTATATTAGTATGTATGTTCAATAAATGTCATACTTCCAAGTATATTGCTGACCGAAGTTCTATATAAAAGGTTTTTTGTTTGTTTGTTTGTTTTGGTTTGGTTTGGTTTTTTGAGACAGGGTTTCTCTGTGTAGCCCTGGCTGCCCTGGAACTACACTTTGTAGACCAGGCTGGTCTCGAACTCAGATTCACTTGCCTCTGCCTCCTGAGTGCTAGGATTAAAGGTGTGCACCACCACCACTCGGCTCTCTAGAGCTTTTTAAAGATAGTGTTGTCAGTGAAACTTACACATGTCCAATTTACACATAGGCTTAGATGTCAGCCATTACCTAAACTTCAAAACTCATATCACTTCTGGCCCTTTTAAAAGTAACAACAATGCCAGGCAGTGGTGGCACATGCCTTTAATCCCAGCACTTCAGAGGCAGAGGCAGGCGGATTTCTGAGTTCGAGGCCAGCCTGGTCTACAGAGTGAGTTCCAGGACAGCCAGGGCTATACAGAGAAACCTTGTCTCGAAAACCAACAACAAGAAAAGTAACAACAAAAACAATAAAACCCTCCAAACCATGCACCTTGGAGTCATGGAGTTTGGAATCGTAGACCTTGGAATCACAGATCTTGGCATTCTGTACCACGGGCTGGGCTCCAGGTAGAGAAGAGGTAGCTGAGAAGAAATGGGAAGAACTCTGGAGGGTTGGTGAGATCGTGGAAGGAATGGCTGCTCAGGTGTGGCTTCCTGTCCCCATAGACATGCTTTCAGACTCAGAACTGCTTGTCTTTCCACCATTATATGAAATGGGAAGGGCTTGAAGACGCTTTGGGTTCATGAAGAACCTGTTTAAAAACTAAGTTGTAGGAGTCTTAGGAGGCTCTTTTCCTTCATGTATTGTCACTTGCTTGACTTATTCTTGGCATGCTCCTTTCACTGTGTGTGTGTATACATGCATACATACATACATACATACATACATACATACACACATATATATATATGCCAAGTAAGTAGTTGAAAACCCAGGTCCACTTGCCTCAGTTCATTTCCAATGTGAGATTCTCCCTGCTCGCCCGGGCCACTCCCACTTGCTGGGTACTCAAGCGTACATACCGTGTCTTGACTCAACGCATTTTCTTTCTGTTACCCCTCTATCATAATACCTCTCCTCTTGTGATATGTATCTGTCAGAACTCTCTGGAACCTTCTCCTCCCAGAAGCCCGCTCACACACAGGGCTCTCCTTCCCTAGTATGGCCCTGGAGCTGTTCTGCCTATTCACTTGTTAAGTCTTCCTTTGTGTAATGTGGAAAGCTCCTGTACCCCAGCCTGTGTGTCTTCATCTCCATCACTGATATGCCATGTGGAATGGGGAAGGAGGAGCTGAGGAGAGGAGAAGTTGAAGTGTCTGCAGCAACAGTGCACCTTAGGCTTGGCCACATTTTCCGCACAGAGACCTCAGTGCTTTGCCCTTGGCGTTCCTGGTTGATAATCTGCTGCCCAGCAGTGGAGGGGTGCATCCTACTACAGCTGTTCTTCACCCTGTGAGAACATCACTGCTTCCTTCTAAGATACTGACTCTCAGCTCTGTGCACCCTGGCCTCTCTGGACAAGACTTCCTCATCTCTGGGACACACAGTCCCCTGAATCCTTACATGGCACTTGTGCCCTGTATCTCCCAGATCCTTGGTAGAGCCAGCTTTTGAAGCCTTGGTTGCATCTCTCTGTAGGGTTTTTCTCTGGGGATAAGACATCATTATGCTGCTCAGAGCTGAACTCAGAACTTGATTCCAGTAACTGGTCTCCCACAGGGTATCTTGAACTGCTCACTTTGATGCAGACAAATTGTATCACCTTTGAGCTCAGTGGCAGTCTATATATAATACCCTTTCGGTGAGGAAGGATAGGAAAAGGCAATAACACTGGGTAGGAAGGGCTGGAGAGATGGCTCAGTGGTTAAGAACACTGACTGCTCTTCCAGAGGTCCTGAGTTCAGTTCCCAGCAACCATATGGTGGCTCACAACCATCTGCAAAGGGATATGATGCCCTCTTCTGGTGTGTCTGAAGACAGCTACAGTGTACTCACATACATAAAATAAATAAATAAATCATAAAGACTGGATAGGAAACCTTGGGATAGGGGGTTTGGGATGCCTAGAGAAAAAGAGTCATTGGTAGAAGTGCTCTGGTTACATATTTTTTTCTTTTCTTCTCTTCTTTTTCCTTTTTGTTCTTTTTCTTTTTTGTTGTTGTTCTTCTTCCTCCTCCCCATCCTCCTTCTCTCTCTCTCTCTCTCTCTCTCTCTCTCTCTCTTCTCTCTCTCTCTGTCAACTTGACACAAGCTAGAGTCATTTGGGAAGAGTGAATCTCAGTTTAGGAATTGCTTCTCTCAGACTAGCCTGTGGGGGCGTTTTCCTGATTAATGCTTGATGTGGGAAGGCCCAGACCACTGAGCAGTGCCATCCTTGAGAAGGTAATCTTGTGAAGTATAAGAAAGCTGATCGTGGGCCTAGGAGCAAGCCAATAATCAGTGTTATTCCATGGGTTCCACTTCAGTTCCTGCCTCGATTCCTGCCCTAATTTTCCTTCAGCAATGGATTGTGACCTGGGACATATGTGGCAAATAAACTCTTTCCACCCTAAGATTTTGGTCATGGTGTTTATTACAGCAACAGAAAGCAAACTAGGACAAAGGGTAGCTCAAGAAGATAGATAAGACCAAACTTGGTCCATTTCAAGGGTTCTTTTCTAACTGTATCTGTTAGGAATCTTCCTACCACGAGGGAAGAGAAACAGCAAAGACTGGCCAATGCAAAGGATAGAATTCTTGGTTCACACTGTGAAAGAGCAGAACTGGATGCCATCCTTCAGGGTCTCTCTTGGTTTATTTTCTGTTATCTTGACATACATTCCTCAGTGTACAGTTCTGCGTACTAGCCAAGGCCTCCATGTATCCCCTGTCCTAGTGGCACCATTTATCCACAGTACCCTCTTGTAGTAGTTGCTGCAGAATAATAAAAGAGAGGAAGTTTGTATCTGATTTTTTATGGTACATTTCCTGAGCCCCTTGGAGCTCACACTGGACACACGTTACTTGAATCTCATTGGCTGGAATCAACCCTGAGGAGCCACACTGTGACTGCGACATGGCCTTCAGGTATCCATCTTTAATAAGACTTTGTAGATAATTGGGGACTGGGATTTCTGTTGGAACTGCCTGTTTTAATAAAAGAAATGTGTGACGTGTCCAATAGCTGACTAAGCAGTGAACTTCTGGGATCCCACCCAAAGACTGGCACTGCAGTAGCTGCTTGAATGAACATTTCCTGGGCCTCTGTTTTTCTTTCTGTAGAGTGAAGGTAAAGGTTTGACTAGGTAATTTCTAAGGTTCTTAAGTTTCCATCAAACCTGGTTGCTAGATGACTTTGTCTGTGGCCACAGATGGTGACCAACTCATTTATTTTGGTAACAAAACAAAACAAAAACAAAAACAAAAACATGGTATTCAATAGTGTAGGGTCAGAACACTTTGGTTCCTATTTTTCAAAGTTACATGTGACACAGGAATTTTCAAAAAAGGCTCAGAGACTCATGAAAAACCATTTATATACTTCAGTTTGATGATGAATGGGCAGCTGTATGGGGTTGCAACTAGACCAAAAGACATGATCTGCTGTGATAGGCTTGATGGGAAACCCAGCCAACGTGATGTGTGTTTCCTTGGCCTCTCTGTATAGCATTCTTTCTCCTGGGTTTGGGGTTGAACCAATTTGGAATGAGAGAAAGAGCAACTTCATCTAGAGCTTGCATTAGAGGAGAGAAGTTTTGAATTCTGTGGCCTAATGTGGGAAAGTGGAGTTTTGGTGATAAAGTGAGAGACTTTACTTCTGTGGTTTCCCAGTCTCCCATAATTCAGATTTTCAGTACATGCCAACGTAAGCCCAACATTGGCTTTTGTAGAGAGCCTGTGTCACTTCACTGGCGAGATGGACTAAAACCTAGGGTTTTTCAGTGTCTTGAGAACCTTAAATGAGGACATTCTGTTATGATGTAGCAGAGGGATGTTACGGAGAGAATCACAGGCAGAAAGATAATTTGAGATGGAACTGGAATTTATAACTTTCAAGCATATGCATGAAAGGATGTGCAAAGAATAGAATGCGCTGTCAGGATGAAGTATTTGTGAAATATGAGACGGTTCTCAGAGATGCATCCTGGAAGCTATTAAGAAGAAATCTGCTGAGGAGAAGTGTGGCTTCTGCTATTACGATGATCACAGCCCCAGGATGAGCAAGTAACTAATGGGGCTTTAAATCAGTAATAAAGAGTAACGGGAGCTGCCATATTGGAATGTAGCTGAAGGTGAGAGCAACCTCGAGGTGGATTCTCATCATTCGAAAACACTGCACAGCTTTCTGTATCAACTTAGCTTCATGTCATTAATTTCTCAGGAGTTTGACGTTTGCATGTATAGCTCAGCAGGATTGCCTGTCTTCCAGTAAATGAGGCAGGGATTCTATTTTTAAGTGACATTAACTATTTAATGAGTAGACGCTAGCCAGTATTTCTGGAATGACATCATGCATTTTCAAATTGCCTTGGTATTTTAGATGGAATGTTTTTGTCTTCAAAGACTCATAGGTATTACGTCTCTGGACAGTTTGGTGTCATTTGAACAAATTAACCTTCAGAGAGTAATTTGGTATGGCCTTTGTAAGAAAGAGACTAGCCTTCTGGCTCTTTGGCTTGAGAGGATTTAGCAAGAGGACCAGATAAACATGCTTCAGTCAGAAGAGAATCTACTAGAACCTTGAATTTGAACTTTTCTGACTCCAGGATTGTGAGAAATAAATTCCTGCTGAAGCCACCTATTCATTGGCATTTCTTATAGTGGCCCAATAGCTTCGTATGGTTAGGAGGCTGGCCCACCTTTATTATCCTACCTCTCTTCCAGTCACCAGCACATGTTTCTACAAAAACGCATTTACTCCTGCCTTACTCTGGAGGTGATCTAAATGATCTTGTGTAGTATCACAAGTCAATGGCGCACAGAAGGAGAAAACACAGATAAGATGATGGGTCGGACACACAGATTGTACGGCGACCATATCTTGTTTCCTAGCTTGACTGTGACCTTTATAGGTTGTAAGATTTGAAATGTCCAAGGGTAAAAACCTAACTGTTTAGACAAAGCGTTAGTGTTTCCTATTCTGAAACTAGAGAGAACTCTGTGTAAGATGGTAAATTTTACTTTAAGTAATTAAACTCTGGGATGACCCCAGAGTTCTTTCATAAACCCTCCCATGAAGATAACATCTCTTAGTATGCTGTTGGACAGTTCAATAAAAGTAACTGTGTAGGAGCAATTTTGTGTGGGTCACACCATCTGTGATTCTCAAAGTAGCTGTCCATTATAGTCATCAGATAAGTATAAATATCCTTATGCTTGGACCATATCTGAGTCTAATAAAGTCAGGGTTTCTAGGAGTGGAAATTGGATGCCAATATTTTTCAAAACTTCCAAGTTATGAATGGACCTTGTTGGGGAAGACTTCTCAGTGGCTCTTTCCAATAAGGACTTGCTAGTCAGGATAGGTTAGGTGATGCTGCAATAATAAGCACTTCTTCAAAGCCACCTCCCAGGTTTAATTTTTCACTTGTTCTACTCCTGAGTTAGCTGAGGGTTAGTGTTTTGTTTTCTCTCCATTAGAGTGACTACCATTTGGAACATCTCTGTTTGGCTACAGAGGAGAGATTGTGTGAAATGAAGATCATGTGCTGACTCTTGGAGCACCACTTGGGGAGATGCTAAATGTTGTAGCCTGGAAACCAGAGGAGACACTAATTTGGTTTGTGTTTCTTCACTTAACATTCCATAGGCAAATGGGCAGTTAAGGGTGGTGACACAGTCCAATTACAAGACAGTGGTGGTTCAGGGATGTACTTATGGATGGTTCTGCCATTCTTAGCATCTGGAGTCTTTTTAGGTCCAGTAAGGCAGTGTGACTATTACTGTCTCTATTTCCAAGGCAGCTCAAAAGTGAAAACAAAGAATAAAGGACTCCATTTTAAAAAGAAGTTTTATATATATATATATATATATATATATATATATATATATAATATACATGAAATGACTGTATGTGCTATTTATTTTACTTCCTCAGTTCTGTCAGTCCTCATTGGAATAGTTTCCAAATATATATATTGCTTACAATCTATCTATATGAACTTTGTCACGACACTATCTTGCCTTCAAAGCAGGCTGAGAAATGTGGTTTTTAAGTTTCCACGTGAAGGCTGAAAATTGGAACAGATCTATTTTGGGAAGGAAGGAGAGAATAAATGTTGGGTCCAGCTAGGCAGCCTCTGCCTCATCACAGTAGTGTGGTTTTAGCATAGAAATCTTCAAAGGCAATCACAGATGTCATCCTTGCTAATCAGTGTATTTTGAGATATGTTGATGGGGTGGGGACTTTATGTGGTTTCTTTTTAATGCTGTCTGCAGCAATTCTAGAGACATCTTCAAGGCAACTCAAGAGTTCTGTGAAAATCACAGATGTAGATGAATGGAAAATTTACATATGTTGTAGAGAATCTGTCCTAAATGGTGGTTCTCATAGAACTTTGTGATGATGGTGTATTGATGAAACTGAATGGTCCTTCTGTTCACTGTGTTGCAAAAATTCATCTCTTCTGCATCTTGGTTTCTAGCTTGAGCGACTATTCTGTCTCCTAATATTGTCAATCTTCTCTCATTATTTCCTAAGTTCATTCTCCTCTGTTTTACTGATGGCTATACAAACTCAGAGAGGCTCTGACAACATGCACAAGACCTGCACAGGATCAAGCCATATGGGATCCCAAGACTGATAGGGGGAAGTGAGCACTGGATCTCACCCCTAACCAAGAAACTATTTGCAATTGATACCTACTGGTAATGAGAAAAATCCGGTGTTTTTTGGTTTTTGTTTTTTTCCCCCCAATGGAGTCTCACTAGGTAAATCAACCACATTCCGTGGCAGGCTCACAGCCCCAAGGGTAGTTGGCCAACACAATACAAGTTCCATGTTTGTTTTTTTTTTTTTGGTTTTGTTTGTTTTGTCTTGTTTTGGTTTTTTTGGACTTTAGTTTTGTTTTGGCATTTTTTGTCTTATTGGTCTTTTGCTTGTTTGTTTGCATTTTGTTTGTGGGGTTTTTGTTTTGTTGGAGACAGAGAGAGAGAGAGAGAGAGAGAGAGAGAGAGAGAGAGAGAGAGAGAGAGAGAGAGAATATAATGTTGGGTGGAAAGGGAGAAGGGGAGGATTTGAGAGGAGTTGGGGGAGGGAAAAACATGATCAAAAATGTATATTCTATAATGTCCAGTCGATTTCAGTTGGTGATAAATTTAACCTAAATGTCTTGCTGTGGCCTGTTAGACTCTGTAGTGATTTTTTTAATGTCAAACTCTTACATCATCCTCCAACTTAAGGCTTCTTCTCCTTCCTTCCCTTGTCTTCTTTATGTCCTTCAAATAATCAACATTAATCCTGCCTCTGCATTTTTTTACATCTTTTTCCAGAATATTCTATGTAGTGTTTTCTAAATGACAGGCTCTTCTTCACTTTTCATACTTCAACATGAATTTCCCCTTCCTAGTGAATCCTCCTTTGACTGTCTTGGTGAGGCTGACCCTGCCCTTTGTATCATGTTCCATTTCTAGAGAAATGACTATATGTGCTGTTTATTTTACTTCCTCAGTTCTATCAGTCCTCATTGGAATAGTTTCCAAATGTACGGACAACTGGTATACCCTTTATGTTCAGATTGACAGACAAAGTCGCTGGAGCTAAAGGGTTTAATAAATGTTGATCAGTAGATGCATAGGATGACGGTAACTTTTGATCTTTAGTAGCTGGTTAGGAGTCTAAATAGGCAGTCCCAACTCTATATTTATTGTCATTAATTATTGGAATTATGCTAAGAATGTTTTCATATTGATAATTTCCTTAAAGAATTGGGGTATTGGGTGATGGCTCAGTAGTTTACAGCACCTGTTTCTTGCAGAGGACCTGGGTTCAGTTTCCAGCCCCACATAGTAACTCATAACCATCGTTAACTCCAGTTCTATAGGATCTGATGCCTTCTGCTAAACTCCATAGGTACTGGGCATTCCCAAGGCAGATGTACATATGTGCAGGTAAAACACATAAATAAATCTTAAGAACTTTAAAAGTGAATTCAAGTGTCTTATTGAAAAAGAAGGTTTATAGATGACCCAAAATACAGAGGTCTTTTTAAGAGGAAATTAAGGTTACTAGAAAATACGCAAATACATACTCATGGACCCATAATTTCAATCCTAAAGAAATAACTGCAAAGATTTTTGCATGGGCAAACAATTGAAAGCCATGTAGACAAATGCCCACTGTATTAGTGGCCACCACAGCACACTAGCTTTGTGCAATTTCCTTCCTAATATACTTTTCACAGAGATACAACAAAAACCCATATCCTAAGTTCTGCGTTAGGAGACCTGATGTCAGGGATATTCTCAGTAACTTGGCAAACTAAGATATTTCTGAGCTTCCCATCCTGGATCTTCATGCAGTTGCAGAGAGCATCAGAGGAGTCTTGTTGCTCAGCATCAACACCAGCCTGGGCTCCCATTCATCCTGCTGCTGATGCTTTGGTGTTGCTCACAATCAGGTATTGGGCATCGCAGTTCCTGCAGACCCGGATTCTTTGTTCCCATACTTTCTTGGAGAAGGCTTATTAGACTCTGGAATGTGGGCAGAAGGTAGGGGAAGGCTGTGGCAGAGAGGCCTGTGTGCATGGCTCAGCCTAGACCAATGGAGGTTGTCATTCAGCCAGGCTAGAGTGTAAACCTTGGGTAGTTAGCGGAGGCAGGAGGGAGAAGCCCCGAATGCAGGGCTTAGGTTATCTTTTTTGTAAAGTAGGTTAGGAAGAAAATTGCCTATGGTGGCCACTAATACAGTGGACATGTGACCACATGCTTTCATGCTGTCATGAGACAGCTCATTTGTGCCTCTCCCCATGCTGTCCCCTTTTCTGAAAGACTCCCACTCGTTTCTTCACAATTGCATAAATGTCACATTTTCTACGCATTCTTCTGCAACAACACCCCCGGGGCAAAATTAGTTTCTTCCTTCCATAGTACATGCAAAGTGCTTCTCACATTGTTTTGAAATATGTTTACAGGTCTCTCCCATTGACAGTCAGCCCAGCAAGGACTTGGCTGTGTCTTAATTTTCATCAGAGACAGCACAGTGGAACGGTTGGTAGGATCAGCTGTGGAAGCAGGAGAACAGACTATGAGTTTGCTCTGATGATGGCTTTGCTGATTTTATTGGAGACAGGCTCTCTGTATGTCGACCAGGCTGGTCTTGAACTAGCCATCTCCCTGCCTTTCCTCCTGAGTACTAAAATTATAGTCATGTCCCCAGCCAGGCTGTATGATTTTCTCGTTGTGTGACCCTGACCAAGTAAGAATAGTCCCAAGGCTCATTTTTCTCCCGTAGAAAACGGGGGTAATGATACAGCTGTCGGAAGATGCTATGAGAATTTTGAAGA
Organism: Mastomys natalensis; assembly: GCA_021653895.1. NCBI lineage: Eukaryota > Metazoa > Chordata > Mammalia > Rodentia > Muridae > Mastomys > Mastomys natalensis. The sequence goes on along the minus strand of JAJTUV010000661.1, from coordinate 966,803 downwards.
ATGAGATAATGTATGTATGTATGTCATGCGTAATATTTTATTTCAAAGCATGATCCACTGTATGTACTGTTACTAGTAGGCAGGGGAGGGAGCCACAGTTTGCATGTGAAGACCAGGGGACAATGTCCGGGAACTGGTTTTTCTCCTCTTAATTTGGGGATTAAACTCAGGTCATCAGACTTGCATGTCAAGCGCTTACATCTGCTGAGCTATCTCACTGAACACTTTTCAAATAGGCTGTGAATCATAACTTACGTACTGAAAGCTGAAGGCAGAGTAGTGGTTCTCAACCTGTGGGTCGTGACCCCTTTTGTGGGGTTCACATATCAGCTATCCTGCATATCAGCTATTTACATTATGACTCATAAGAGTAGCCTAGCATAGTTATAAAGTAGAAAGTGAAATAATGTTATGGTTGGGGGTCACTATGACACGAGGAACCTTATTAAAGGGTCACAGCATTAGAAAGGTTGAGAAGCACTGCCCTAGAGGGAAGATGGTGGTGGCAGCGAGGGTGCCGTTGGTGGTTCTAAAGTCAGGGGTGGTATGCTGGGAATGCCTGTAGAGGAGGGTGCGCTGTAGGGTCGGTGGAGGTAGGTAGTGAGGTGGTACTTGTGTAATGAGGTGGTGGAGAGGTGGTGGCATATAGTAGCGAGGTGGTGGTACCGTGGTGGTGTGTGGTGGTTACGGTGGTGGTGTGGTAATAGCAGCTATGGAGATGACAATGATGGTGGTGGTGGCAAGGATGGTGTTGTATGACTTATGGTGGTGGTTGTGAGTGGTGGTGGTTGTGGTGGTGGTGGTTGTGGTGGTGGTGGGTGGTGGTGGTTGGTGGTGGTGTGTGTGGTGGTGGTGGTGTGTGTGGTGGTGTGGTGGTAGTGGTGGTTGTGGTGGTGGTTGTGGTGGTTGTGGTGGTTGTGGTGGTTGTGGTGGTGGTGGTGGTGTTGGTTGGTGGTGGTGGTGGTTGTAGTGGTGGTGGTTGTGGTGGTGTGGTGTGTGGTGGTGGTTGTGGTGGTTGTTGGTGGTGGTGGTGGTGTGTGTGGTGGTGGTTGTGGTGGTTGTGGTGGTTTGTGGTGGTGGTGGTGGTTGTAGTGGTGGTGGTTGTGGTGGTTGTGTGTGGTGGTGGTGGTTGTGGTGGTTGTGGTGGTGGTTGTGGTGGTGGTGGTGGTTGTAGTGGTGGTTGTGGTGGTAGTGGTGGTGGTGGTGGTTGTGGTAGTGGTGGTGGTTGTGCTGGTGGTGGTTGTGTTGACAGCATTGAAGCTTTGTGAAAACAAGTTTGTTTCTGGAACTGAATCCTTCATCTCTGTAACAGCCCACCAGCTCTTCTTGGCCTCCAACTCCTTATGTCCACACAGTCCTGCTTTTATCTTGCTTTTCTGCAGCTCCCTTCCCATAGGCTAGCTTAGGGCTCTTCATCCTGGACACTATTTGGACATCAGCTATGTGTGCAGCAGTGTCTGGGATCTTTCATAGCCTCCTATGGTGCCTGCTCCATGATCTCCTTCACAGGGTCTTGCTTTTCTGGCCCTAGAGATTCTTTAACCAACTAGTTTTATGGTTTATTTATGAAATAAAACACTTTGCTGGTAAAAGTGTCTCCTGGAGAGAACAGTTGGCAATGCAAAATAGATTTTCTTTTTGTTGTTGTTTTACAATTATTTAGCATGTGTATATGTGTGGGATCAATTATCTCTTTCCAACATGTGGGTTCTGATAATTGAACTTGGGTCATGAGACTTGGCAGCGAGCACCCTGACATGCTGAGCCATCTCACTAGCCAGGTGATATCAGATTGACAAATCTGCCCACGTGATCTCTTCTGTTGTCTTAAAAACATGTGTTTAATTATTTTCACACAAGCAATTTCATTATTGTGCAGCGTGTTCCGGCGTCTTGTTTGTTTATTTATACACTTAGCAATTCTTTTGTTTATAGTTACAGAACAAGTCCTGGCTTGTTCACAGTTCGTAATCACTGCATTCATAGAATGTGGGGGTGGTGTCTGAGTTCTCACATAAATATAATAGAAACACGATTGGCAGCTTACCTTAGGATGAAATGAGCTGAGTTACAGAGGTCACTTCAAAAAGGATAGCATGCCCTGGCTCAGGGCTCGACTCAGGTAGTCACAGGGGTTAAAGTGGATGGAGCGTGTGGTATGGGAGACTCTTGGATGGCAAGGAAGATGGCCTTTCTGTCTCTGGCTCCCCTGGTGCTGAGTTCTCTGACAGCCGACTCTGTGCCTTCTCTGGCCTGACTCTGCCAAGTTGATCTGTATAGATTTTTTTTCCTCAGATCATTAACTTGTGATGTATGGCTCTCTGATGACATTCCCCCATTCTTTTGAGAAATCCCTGAAACTGACACTAAATTTTGGTCTAGTGGGAAGAACACAGTATTTCCAGCAAATGCTCAACTTTAAGGTCTAGTGTAGTCGCTTTCGCTGAGTTTTTCTTTCCCTCTTTGCAAAATGGAATGGTTAACTGCTCTGCAGTTCTAGACTCTCACCATGCCCGACACATAGTACAGTGCATCCTTGGCAGACCTTTATGGAACAAATAGATGGATGAACCAAGGCCAGCCAGTCCCATCAGTGCCCTAAAAGGTGAATACTCATGTTTTTCCTGTCGTCATTTTGACCAGAGCTTGGATTGGTACCCCTCCCCTCCTCTCTCCCTCTCCCTCTCCCTCTCCTAGTCTTCCTTTCTCCCTCCCTCTATTTTCTTTCTTTGAGTGTGGGAGAGTGTGTATATGTATGTGTGAGAGGTGATATGCACGTGCTGTCTAAGAACGTTTCCTGTTTTCCCCAGGGCAGAGCAGAGGGTCTGGTGCCCTCTTCCATCACCCTCTGCCTTATCCCTCTGAGGCAGGGTCTCTCCCTGAGCCAGGAGTTTGCCCTTTCTGCAAGGCTGGCAGCCAACAAATTCCAGTGACTCTGCTGTCTTCTCCCAGCTCAGTGCTGGGATTACAGGCATGCATGGGACCAGACTCACGTTTACATGGGTGCTGGGACCCAGAGCTGATCCTCATGCTTGCGCAGCGAGGGTTTCTAACTACTGAGCCATCTCCCTAGCCTTCTATCCATCCATCCGTCCATCTATCTATCTGTCTATCTATCTATCTATCTATCTATCTATCTATCCATCCATCCATCCATCCATCCATCCATCCATCCATCTATCCATCTATCTATCATCTATCTAAAAACAAAAACAAAAGCAAACCTGTTTTGCAGTGCTGGAGAACTCAAGACTTTCTATCTATATCCCAGGCCAGGAACTCCTATGGTTGGAAAATATTATAAAGCACTAAACCTGCTATTGTACTTTCATACTGTGATTTAAGTAGGTGATTTTAGTTGACTTTCCTCTAAGTTCCTGGTTACTATCAGAGTAATGATTGCTCCAAATAATCCAAGTGGCTATTTGCCGATTTCCTGCAGCTCCCCCACCCTGGGTCTTTGAGGAACCCCTTTTCATGGTAAGGATTTTGAACAGCAACTTTAAAAATTTTATATCCTTTTCAGCAGATGGGCTGACCGGCTTACAGTCTCCATGGTAACAAGGTTTCTGCACTTGCCCCTCCCCCCTTTTAAAAATAGCCTGAAGTCACAGAAGGGAACTCAGATATTAATAGCATAAGAAATTTCAATGTGAACAACAGTTATTAAATATGCAGCCTTTGATTACTTGATTCTTGATCCAAAATCATCTGAGAGCTCTAGCAGCTGTGATAAAGCTCGCAGGGATGAGAGGCTTGGCTTATTCACATGGCAGTGTGGCAGTCAGTTTGTTGAACTGATTGGACGCCCTGTTTATTACAGCTATTTGTGTAGGTGGGGCTAAAGTCAGAGGAGAACTTGTAGAACTGGTTCTGTCTGTCTATCAAGTTGGTTTTAGGAACTGAATTCAGATACTCAGATTTGGCGGCAAGCACTTTTCTCTACTGAGCCATCTTGCTGGCCCAGGGCATCCTGCTTAGATTAACCTCTATTTCTTAATTTTCTTTTTGCTAGTCAAACCAGGTGATGTACTGTACTTTACTTAGGAATCAACAGCACAGTAGTGCACAGTGATGCATTAATTTGTGTGAAAGACAAACTCAGAGCTCTTCTTGTTCAGTTTCTGTGTTGCTCATTTTCGTGTTAGATCCCTCTGTGTGTGTATGCGTGCTAAATATAAAAGTTGCATGTATGAATTCATGTGACTACAGCTCATTTTGACTTGACTGGTAATTTACATTAGTGTTTTTGACTATCACACAGTTAAACATTGAAAACTACTCATCCCAAAAGAACTATAACTATAAACCCAGTGAGTGCATAAATTGTACTTTTAAAAAATTGTTGCATTTTTATTGATTAATTGATTGTGTATGTATGTATGTATGTATGTATGTATGTATGTATATATGTGTGCATATGAATGTGTGTGTGTGTATGTGTGTGTGCACCACTGCCTAAATATGTAGATCAGAGGACAACTTGTGGGAGTTGATTCTCTCCTACCATGTGGGTCTCAGGCAGGGATCAACTCAGGTTGTCAGCCTTGGTGGCAAGCGCCGTTACCCCTTAAGCCATGGTCGAAGTGGCCCTTCGAGTTGTTCTTTAAGTAAGGTACACTAGCAAGGCCTGGAAAGATAGTCTTGAAGAGGGGATGTAACCCCGAGTGGTACACTTATCTACAGACCCAGCTTCTCAGAAGAGGGAGGCAGAAGACTTTCAGGAAGAACACTCCTGTGATGGAACAAGGAAGAGGCAGAGGAAGAGGAAGAAAAAGAGAAAGGGTGGGGTTTCCCCATCTTTGTAAAATATGCCATATCCCTGACTCAGAATGTTTGGCTCTCATTAAAAAAAAATCAACCCTTATACTTAACTTTTCAGTTTTTGATTGGGATTTGTGTGTGTAGTGGATGTGTATGCACTTACTTGTATATGGAGGCTGAAGGTTGAAGATTCCTCCGTTGTTTTCCACCTTAGTTTTTGAGACAGGGTCTCTCACTGAACCTGTGTTTACTGATTTGGCTAAACTGGGCAATCTGCAAGCAGGAGGATTAACAGGCATGCTGCCGCCCCCACCCCCATCCTCCACCCCTTACCCCAAGGATCAACTCATGACCTTGTGCCTACAGGGCGAGCACTCTATCAAATAGGCTGCCACCTCACCAGTAAACTTAATTTTAAAAATAAATATAAGCATAAAATGGTACATATTTATGAAGTGCGATGTGATATTTGAACAATCCTTATTTGGGGTCTACCCTTTAGGTTTTGGACCCAGAGCCGCATACATGCTAGGCATACATTTAGCGTTCATTGGGTCTATTTTTACATGGTTATTTTTGTAAAGTCATAGCAAAGGTTTAGCATAAGGTTTTTGTGTATGTGTGAGTACATGCATGCTCTTATTTGTGGGTGTGTGAATAACACTTGTGTGTAGAAGGCAACATCTACTTTTTCTTTTTTTGGAGACATGGTTTGTCTCAGTTACATTTTTATTTCTGTGATAAAATACCATGATCAAGGCCACTTAAGAAAGTGTTTAATTGGATTTATGGTTCCACGGTGACTCCAGGATGGCAGGGTGAAGGCTTCGTGACAGAAGCAGTTTGGGAGCTTGAATCTCCAGCCACAAGCAGGAGGCAGAAAGCGCTAACTCAAAATGGTGTGACGCTTTTGAAAACTCAAAGTCCATCACTAGTGACATATTTCCTCCAGCAGGGCCACGCCTCCTCATCTTCTTGAAATAGCCACCAACTGGGGACCAAGAATTTAAATGCCTAAGACTTATGGGGACATCTCATGCAAACCACCACAGGTCCTTTCACGCACTGTTATGGAACTTGCCAGCAAACCTTGAGTATTCATGTCTCCATTTTCCCAGTGTAGAATTACAAACTTGAACTACCTCCCCTGCTTGTGTGTGTGTGTGTGTGTGTGTGTGTGTGTGTAAAGAGAGAGAGAGAGAGAGAGAGAGAGAGAGAGAGAGAGAGAGAAAGAGAGAGTTTTGTTTTCTTATTTATTTTTTAACATGGGTCCTGGGCATTGAACTCAGGTCCTTGTACTTGTAAGGCAAGCACGTTAGTGACTGCACTACCTCCTCCGCCCTTTACAGACTCTTATATTCTAGCAAAAGATACAGATTAAAGGGGAAATTTACAATATTTATTCATTATTATTATTATTAGTATGTGTGTGTGTGTGCGCGCACATGCCTTTGTGTGCATGCGGAGGTCAGAGGACAACTTTGTGTAACTGTTCCTTCCTTCCATTCTAAGTGGGTTTCAGACACTGAATTCAGGTCACCAGGAATGTGCGGCAAGTGTCTGTATCTGATGAACTGTCTCACCAGTACTGCAGAACTTTTTTTTTTAAAGTAAAAATAAAATGAATTGAGCATACCTGGTATGATGGTTTAAATAAATATGGTCACCTAGACTCATATGTTTGAATGCTTGGTCATAGGGAGTGGCCCTGTGAGAATGTATGGCCTTGTTGGAAGAAATGTGTCACTGTGGAGGTAGCTTTGAGGTCTCATATATGGTCAAGTTACACCCAGTGTGACCCACAATCTTCTTCTGCTGCTTGTGAATCTATAAATTAAATTATTATTATGTTCTGTATTTATTAATTAACCCTGGGAATTAAAACAGGATTAAAACAATCATTCCCTAACTAGCTAGTTTCCAAAATAATTATGCAGAAACCATTTAATATTTCAAAGCTTAGGCCTTAGCTAGGCAGACTCTCAACTAGCTCATTTAAGTTAACCTGATCACCTGATCCAGTCACCTGGCTGGCTATACCTGCCTGGCCCATAGTCACATCGGTCTCCTGTGATGTCTCCTGGTGAAAAGGCCTTCCTTCTTCCCAGAGTTCTTTTTTCCCCTCCCAGGAAGTCCCACCTTCCACTTCCTGCCCACCTAAGTGGCCACTTGATTTTTATTAAAGCCAATAAAGAATGCCTTAGGTAGGTGATGAAGGACTGAGACACAATTTCACACTGCATACTCCAACACGGGTCAAAATGTAGCATTCTCAGCCTCTTCTCCAGCACCATGTCTGCCTGCACACTAATAATGGCCTTAACTTCTATAAGCCAGTCCCAGTTAAATATTGTCCTTTATAAGAGTTGCTGTGGTCATGGTGTCTCTTTACAGCAATAGAATCCTAAGACACCTGGTGTGTCTAGTTCAGTGAGTATGAGAGAGCTTGCTGGGCAAACATGAAGACCTGAGTTTGAATTCCCAGCTCCTGTGTAAAAAGCTGAGCTTTGTCATGGGTGTGCCTGTAAGCCCACCACTAAGATGTCAAGTGGAGCCAGGGGAGTCAACCAGGACTTGTTGGATGCCAGCCTCAGTCAGTGAAAGACTGTCTCAAAGTAATTGGGGGAGAGTGACAGTAGGGACACCCAACCACATCCTACAGTCTGTGTAAGCATGAGTGAGTGCACTCACCTACACACATGCGTCCCCCACTAAAAACACCGCAAGCTTCTCCTTCCTCCCTATTTCCACTGTCACACCACTGTATTTGCTTACTCTTTTCTCAGCTGACTGGGTGAGCTGCAAAGACGTGTAGAGGGTGTGTGTGAAACCTCCATTTGCTTCTACAGGGGGTGTTGTTTGCGTGCTGCTGGTGTGATCCAGTGGGAGGCTGGCTAGGGCCAGGCATCTGCTGATGCTTTCTGTAACACCACTACTTCTCTCGCAGGACCACTTTCCTAGGAGGCTCTTGACCCATATTCAAGCACCCCACCCCAAACACACACAAACTATTGGGCTTGGTTTAACCTAGTTTCCTCTAAAAGCCTATGTGCAGTTAGCTTATTTGGGAAGTGATTTCCGGGAGCATGACAATGAAATGTAAAAAGCCAGTACTAAAATATATTGATTACTTGGCCAATCTTGGATCAACTAATGATGGATGACACCATGCTCACATTCCTGGAGGTTGGGGGCACTTATGGAACACATACCAGACCTCTTATCTTTAGAAACAAAGGTAGAATATACCTCCAAATGCCACAAATAAATAAAAAAAAAACTATCTATCTAGATAGGTAAGAGGGAAGGGGGGCATGGATCTGTTGACTTCTGCCCCATGGCATTGATCAAAGCAGTCCTCCAGGGAAAGCAGTCCTCCAGGGAAAGCAGTCCTCCAGGGGTCAATTTTCTCAGACCCAGGCTTCATGGATGTTAGTGCTAAGTGTCCTCTTGACAGAGAAGCCCATGGCCAGAAACACAAAGGTTCACACACCAGTGAAGAGCCAGTGGGAGCCTGTTGGAGATGATCTGCTGCAGCACTGGCTGAAGAGCTGGAAATTGGAGGATGTGATGTGGTCCTAGGTGGTATGAGATGCTAATACCTCTTTCGTGGTCACTTCTCACGGCTTCAGTGAAAGGAGAATTCTTTCCATCTTTTCAGGAAGTGGTACATGGTCTTGTAGAATATCCCTCCACCAAGCACCTCACCATCCTGAGCTTTCTAATCTCGCCCTCAGTGTCAGTACCTCCACCTCATCAGCATCATGTCATTATCCTGTCTTTAAGCTTCTTGGAGCTGGGCCCATTGGGTGGCCAGACCAGCTCCAGGAGTCCTTGCCATGGCTTTAGATGGAGAGCTAAGGGAGATTGTCTTTATGTGTAAAAGTGTCTATTTTGTGCTAGGCACCTGGCATACAAAGAGCTTAAGACACCTTCTTGCCTAGCCACACCCTCACAGGACTCAGCAGTGATAAACATTACGCAATAAATGAAAGTTTGACTAAGCTCTACCTCTTAGGGTTGGTAAATTTTACGCCAGCCACTGCGGGTAAGAATTAACCCTTTCCCTGAAGAGCTGCTTGTTTCTGTGGTTTCACAAGTGCACTGCTTCGTAGCAGCTTACTGGGAACTCAAGGTCAAGCTGCTTCTTTTTCAAGATTTCTTTTCAGTTATGTGTATTATACTTGGTTTTTGTCAACCTGACAGAAACCTAGACATTCCTTGGAAGAGAGAATCTCACCCGAGGAATCGCCTCTAGCAGAGTTTCCCTGTGGTCATGTCTGTTGGGCGTTGTCTTGGTTGCTGATTGACGTGGGAGGGAGGGCTCAGCCCACTCTGGGTGGTGCCATCCTGGACAAGTGGGCCTGGGCCACATATAGTAGATGGCCGAGCATGCCAAGGGAAGTAAATGGCATTCTCCTATGGTCGCTGCTTCAGTTCCTGCCTCATGTCTATGGTCGCTGCTTCAGTTCCTGCCTTGTATTTCTGCTTTGACTTCCCTCAGTGATTGACTGTAATCTAGGCATAGTGACATGAAATAAACCCTTTCCCCTAAAGTTGCTTTTGGTCTTGGTGTTTATCACAGCAACAGAAAGCAAACTAGGACAGTGTGTGCGTGCACGCACATGTGTGTTTGTGAGTGTGCGTGTGTGGTGGGGGTATGTGCACACAAGCACAGGAGCCTGTTGGAGGCATGGGATCTTCCTGGAGATGGAGTTGCAGGTGACTGTGAACTCACTAATGCAAGTATTAGAAATGGAACTTGGGTCCTTTGCAAGAGCAGTATGTGTTTTCAACCACTGAGCCATCTCTTTGGTCCAAAGATCAAGTTTCTTGATTTAATAGTGGATATGTGGTTTGCTGATGAATTGTCTGTTGGAATTCTTGGACATGAATAGACAGAAATGCTTGGACTTTATGACTATCTACATAGAACTTCCTGGACTTTCTGTTCTAGTTCCTTGGAGTGCAGATAAACATACTTTTGCTTATTTATGTATTTATTTGAGACAGACTCTTGCTATGCCCTCAATCCTTGCCCAGTACTCCTGATCCTCTTACTTCTAACTCCTAACATACAAGCATGAGACACCACATCCAACTTGCCTCCGTGTGTTTCATACCATTTCTGAAGAGCTGAAAGCTGAGTGCTATTCTTTTTTTGTCTCTTTAAGAAAATTTTCATTTGAGGATTCTGTACATGCATACAGAGTATTTTGATCATATACACCCTCAGTCCTCCCTCCAGCTCTCCCTGCTCCCTCTGCCACATGCCTCTCCCAAGTATATGTTTTTTTTCTCTTTCTTTTAAAAATGATCTCACAGAGAATCCAAATGATGCTCCAAAGTACATGTGGATGTGAGGCCACCCACTGGGGCATGGGTAATCTACCAATGGCTACCCCCAAGGAAAAGTGACTCTCCTTCCCCCAGCAGCCATCAGCTGTCAGTAGCTTCTCAACTAGGGACAGGGCCTCAGGAGCCCCTCCCGACTCCATAGTGGAGTTTGACTGGCTTGATCTTGTTCAGGTCTTGCACAGGTAGTCAAAGTATGTTCATGAGTGCCACGGCTGTACTGTGTCCAGAAGACAGCATTTCACAGAAGTATGCCTCTTTGCTTCTCTCTCTCTCTCTGTTTCTGTCTCTCTGTCTCTCTCTCTTTCTGTCTTTCTGTCTCTCCACACCCCCCCCACCCGCCCTCTATACAATGTTCCCTGAGCCTCAGTGAACGAGGTTAATGTATAAATATATTTGGGATTGGATACTCACACCCACTTGTTCTCAGAACTTGGAGCAGTTTTGAATCTGCATGGACTGCTGCCCACTGCCTAAAGATGCTTCTCTGACCAAGGTTGAGAGCATCATGGATCTATAACTATTAATAGTCAAAGATAGTTTGACAACATGACTATTTTGGCCAAATGACTACAGTAGGTTCCTGCCTAGAGCCTATGATCTTTGGCCGGATTTACAGTACTATGATTTCATTTTAATATGTATTTGTTATTTGAGATGTGTGTACGTGCACTAGCTTAAAGTATATTTTTAAAATTGTATCATGTATACAAAAAAATAAAATTTAAAAATGAAAAAAAGAAGTAGAACAACAGATTTAAATGTTTTCTTCTGTATTCCTATGGATTTCCTTGCACATGGAGAGCTACCATGTTGGACATATTTGACTTAGCTCTCATTGGTTACACTCGTGGCGTCCACAGGTGTGAATCTTGAGATGTTTGGGTCACACCAGTGCAATGGTAGACATAAGCAGACCTGAACCGGCCTCTGTATGTGGCTGTCCTTTGAAGGCTATCTTCCAAGTACTCCGGAGCCCAGTCTCAGCAGGCTGACACTCAGAGCATTTGTACTGTCTTTTCTGCTGAAACTATAATGATTCTTGAGCAGATCAGTGTTTGCAGACAGGTTTTGTTTAGCTCATGACTGAGGACAAAAAAAAAAATATTTGAATGACTGCCAAGATTTGATTGTTGGGGGCTTTGCAAAGCAGTCTGAGTTTTCAACTTTTCTAGAAGACTTGTGAAAGCTTAGAAAACTGGCTCTTCTTCATTCCAGGGAGTCAGCTGTCTGTGGGATCAGCGCTGCTTCCTCCAGAGAGGAGTCTGCTCTCTTGGTCCTCGTAATTCACCCACTGATGGCTGGCGCCTAGCCTAGTGCCTCTCTACCTGTGTGTCTTCTGGGAATCTAGGTAGCTTTCTGTTATGTAAGATTTCCAAGTGGTCAACATTAACAAAGCCTTCTGAGATTAAATAACATGAGGGGGACACATTCAAACCCCACTCTGTGAGGCTTGCATCTTATTTTGTTTATTGGCTCAGCTGTCCGCCCTTCATCAAGCACCCTGAAATTGACCTGTGCAGTGTGATCTGCTGTTTAGCCCCTGGAGTGAGAACCTGGGCTTCAGATTCTATCTGGCTATTTCCTAACTGTGGGGCCTTGGGTAGATTTAAGTAACTAGGCCCCATTTCAGTTTCTTCACTGGCAAAATGGAGATCACACTAAGTGAATGTCTGTAAAATAAGAGACTAATACTAGTGATGTTATCAGGCACATGATAAGCTGGCTGTTATCATTAATAATTCCTCTTATTGGGCATTTAATATTGATTATGAGGAGGTTTGCAATTGTGAAGAGAATATCTAAACTCTTAGGAATGCTGACTCTTCCAATGTGGAATGATCCCTATCGGTGCACTTAAGATTTAGCTAATCTCAAGGGTGTGCATAAAAGTCCCAGGAGGAGTCCAGTAAGGCTGAAGATGAGTGCAGGGGACCTCCCTTGGGGTCAGGGGATCCTTTAATGTGGAGCAGCCCAGGGAACTGCCTCTGTCCCTGGGCTACCTCCCCCGCCCCCCCAGCACCACCCCTTGACTCCTCAGCTGATTTCTCTCTCTGCATAGCTGACTGACCCTACTGCTGATCTGAGTCCTAAGGCACTTTGGGGTACTTGTCCCCAAACTGGTATGCTAATTCTGGAGAAGTGTTAGCTTCCTGTCTAAATTTGCTCACAGCTCACACCTCAGATCTCATCTCCTGTTCTGTTTCCTTCCTAATTTGTCATCATGTAGGCCTGTGCAGAACTACACTTGGAGGAACTTCCTTCTCCTCCCCTGTGTCCTCAGCCAAATGTGTGCAGTCTGTCCTTGGCCAAGGCACAGCCTCTTCTGGGCCCTGTTGCGTGAGGCAAAGAGCAGCTCCTGGGAGGGGCAGCTCCGTGCTCTATGCTTCCTGAGAGTGTCTTCCACTCTCCGGGGATGAGAGGCTGATGTTGCGCTATGTCCACCTTGTTCAGCATAGATCCTGCTCTGTGCACATAGGTGTGCACTTCAGATGTGTCTGGAGGGACACGTATGTCTATTACAAGTGCTGTTCTTGGTGGTATATTATGTTTATTTTCTGCATATATGTGTGTGTATGAGTGGACGTGTGTTTGTGTGTGGTTATGCTCACACATATGTACACATGATCAAACAGCACTTTCTCTTTCTCAGTATTTTCGGAAAATGAATTGCTTGGAATATCAGAAATATTCCTAATTGGAATTCTTATGGTCATTCTTTATTCTGCTATTTGAGACAACCAGCCACCTCTGGATCCATTTGTATTTCCCTTCATGCATAGGAAGCTAGAAACCAGAGCTGCTCAATTCATCCTGGAAAGAGACTTGTGCAAGAAACTCAGGCAGCCCCAGCAAGATGTACCAACTAAGCTCCTCCTGCGTCATGTGATTATTAGGAGAATCAAAGAAACTTCTAATTTATTTGTTCTAAAGTTGTTCTTAAAAGTAAGATGTGATAGGCATGGGGTATGTTTTTTTACTATATAATACCTATCTAGTAAATATTCAATTAGTAATTGTTTTGCTAAATTGAGAAATGAATTAACTCTTTGCTCTTTTAACAAAACAGTTATAAATGTTGCTGACTAAAAAGCAATACATATTCACTCAAAACATCTGAGATACTATGAATTATTAATATCTTGGTATATATTCACATTTTCGGTACATAAAGAGGCAAGCACATTTTATAGCAATTTACATATTACTTGCTCTTTCCATTTGACTGCTTATGTGCGTCTTCCCAGGTAACTACTGTTAGTCTAGATGTGTAGATGAACTGTGGTTTGCTTAACTGACTCTGGTGCTGGTTTTCAATTTTCTAGTTGTACATATGATGCTGATGGTCTATTTTTGTATGCTAATTTCCCAGAATCCACATTCATGGGGAATTGTGTTCTAATCTGAGGCTGTAATCTACCTTCACCCCTCACCTCCTGTTGTGAGTTCTGGGATATCTGGTAACTCAGATCACACACCTTTTAAAAGACATCTCTACTTGAAGGTGCACAGCATGCTATGGCATAGGATTTATCAGAGCAATGGTTTTCTCTTGAGCCTATTCAAAGTAGTTATTTGAAATGTTGGAGGACATTATTATAATATAATTTCCTTGTAGTCCAGCTCAGTGATTTTTTTTTTGTGAATTAATAATGCATCAATAATTCATGTCAAATGTGAACCTTTTAGTGTAATCATGGTATGTAATGAACATTCAGCCAACATTTATCCAACCCTTACTATTTAATCAGCTACGTACTGGTTTTTTAAGGCTGTAGAGATGAATAAAATTCAGTAATTTTTCCCGACACACCTAGTTTAGTGGGAGCAACGGATGCAGAAACAAATAATTTTAAAACATTATGGCAGGTTTTAGTATATTGGACTGTATCCTTCAGGAAAAAAAAAAAACAACAAAAAACCAAAAGCAAAACAACAACCAAACCAAACCAAACCAAACCAAACCAAACCAAACCAACCAACCAAACAGGCTCCCTTTCTACTGCCTGCTCCAGTGGAAAAGAGGGAGAATGACTCTTGGACCTTCCATAGGTCAGGCCAGTTCAGAATCTCTGTTGAAGTTTGTGTGTATGTGTATGACAGAGAAAGAGAGAGAGAGAGAGAGAGAGAGAGAGAGAGAGAGAGAGAGAGAGAGACACAGAGAGACATGGGGCTGGGATGGACAATTTTCTCTAATTGAGTCAGGTTTGTATTGAGTGTCTGTGTTCTCACAGTTACCATGACTTTGGAAATTGAATATGGTTGAGCTAGGTCCTTGGAGTCACTGCAGTCACAAGGCCATGTCAGGAAAGTTGTCATCTAGGATAAGAATATCATCTGAAGATCTGTGTAGGGAAAGCTTGCTTCCAAACTCATGTATGGGGGTTGTGTCAGGATCTGTTTACTGCAGGTCTGCTAGACTGAGGGGTTTAGTTCTTGCTGACTGTGGGCTGGAGACCAGCCTCAGTTCCTGTGCACTTGCAGCTCTAAGAAGAAAACCTGAGCAAGATACAACTAGCAGTCTTGCAATCTGATAAAAACAAAAAAAGTAATGTTTCTTTATGTTGCCCTGTCTTATCGATTAGAACTGTATTACTTACGGACAGGAGGTTATGCAAGACCAGGGATTAACCAGAAGCAGGGGCTCAGAGGAGAGGCGGGATGGAGAGAGAGGGTGAGAGGCTCAGAAAGAGAGACAAACAGACAAATGCACACACACACACACACACCACACACACACACACACACCCCTGCTTCTCAGCACTGATGCCAGTGGAAGTCAGAGTAAGGCATTCAGGCTATTGTTTGTGTCAGTAAGACATAACCACAAGCTACAGAGCTAAGGATTAGAACCCAGTGAAGGCAGAGTGAGGGTGTCCTATTTAGGAGAATAAGCATCACTCTCTCTTCTTCCTCCAGGACAGTGCCCTTTAATACAGACACTTCCTCATGCTGTTCTGAATCCCAACCATTAAATTTTTTGCTGCCACTTCATAAGTGTAATTTGGCTACCGTTATGAATCCTAACGTGTATCTGTGTTTTCCAATGGTCTTAGGCCATCCTTGTGAAAAGGCTGTTTGACCTCCAGGTTGAGAACTGTTACTCAAGGAGCTTCAGAAATTTTGGGTGAGCACTGGACTTTCTACCACGCTGGAAGTAACTAATTTGCAAGCCAAGGGTAACCGAAGCATCAAGAACAGCAAGATTCCTTTGAGTTAGACTCACAGTAGAACTAGGGATGGGCTTTTAGTCAGGTGTCTGGTAACTGCCTGGGGAAGCCGGGAAGGCTTAGCTAGGGACGGGGGCGTCTGGGTCTTCTGCTCTCTGGAGCAGAAAATGCATCCTTTTCTGTAGTCCTTATTTTTGCCAACAGAAAAATTTGATGAGGCTTGAGTGTCTGAACCACTGGACGTGACTGCAGCAGGTGAGCTGAAGAAATACTCAGAGCATGAAATTTCTGGATCATTACTTTCTGAACCATCTTGTATATATTGACGGGCGAGCCTGTCGATGAAGGGGAAGGTTGTGTGCCGGGATGTGATCGTATGGTGAGTCAGGTCTGTGATGCTGTGGAAACACTTGAGGTGTGTGTGCCTCTCACTTCAGCTGTGCCTTGACAGCTCTTTGTCACACTACCCAGATCCCAGCTCCCCGATTCTCTGTAGTCAAAGTTAGAGAATCTCAAGGTTGGGGTTTCTTTTTAGATATCTTCTCTCAGAACCAGAGGGAGGGAGCACCTTCTTTCCTAGACTTCAGAGTTATTTCAAAGATTGATTCATGATCCTGACAGCCTCCAGAAGCTTGAGAGAACACTTAGGCTTAAGAGTCTAAGAGCCAAGGTGATAATCAGAGAGCAGTGGGACTCAGTGGGGGTGTGAAAGGCCTTTTGTCTTTTAGGCCTGTGGGCTGTGTCTCCATAGTGAGAGAGTCTGGCTAGGGCAGGCCCTGCTGTGACAGGAGAAAAGAAATGATGCCTGACAAACATGCCTAGAAAAAAGTTATTTAAGAGTCTGGTCTTAAGATGTGACACCAACGCACAAGTAACCAAAGAAAATATAAGTAATTTAGATTTTATCAAAATTAAAAAGTTGGGCTGGGGAGTAGCTCAGGCATAATCATACATGCCTTCTAGTCACAAGGCCTTGGGTACTAACGCCAGCCTAAAATGAATGAATAAATGAATGAATAAATAAATAAGTAAATAAATGTTAAAAACCTTTGTGTTTCAAAAGGACAGTAACAAGAGAGTGAGAAGGGGGCTGGAGAGATGGCTCAGCAGTTAAGAGTACTGGCTGCTCTTCCAGAGGTCCTGGGTTCCAGGTGTTAGCATTCTAAGTTCCACCCACACAGTTACCTGGCAACAGCCAGGCAAGCCTGACCCACTGTACAAAGGACTGCTTGCCCCCTCCTCTCTGTCTTGTTCTTTTATTCTCTTGGTCTCTTGCCTCCTTGCTCCCCCTCTGTCCCCTCACCTCTTCTCTTCTTCCCTGTTCCCTTCCCCCCACCCCCCATGTGCTTATGGCCAGCCTCTACTTCTCTACACTCTACTCTCTCTGCCTTTCTCTGCCTCTACTACCCTTTTGACTCCCCTCCTCATGCCCTGAATGAACTCTATTCTATACTACACCAGCCACGGTATAGTAGTATAGCATAGAGCTCTATACTATAGAACTGTGGCTGGTCCCTCAGAGGGAAGGGATGCCTCAGCATGGGCCCACTGAGACATCCCGCCACCATACCTCACCACACCTCCATAGAACATATCCCCTCCTCTCTTTATCTTTTTTTATAAACACATCATGTGGTGCCGTACCTTGGATTTAGAAACTTTGCAGGTTTGCATCCCACCCTAGGGCTTCTGACACCCTTACACAGACATCCATGCAGGCAAAACACCAAAGGAACGAACATACTCTACCCTTAGGTACAAGAGAAATGAAGGGATATGTCTGCACATGAATCTATACGTGAATCTGCACATGAGTCTTGTATTCTCACAGCAACTTCTGTTGCCAACTTGTGGCATGGGTCCTTGCCCACTGAGCTGTCATGACGGTCCACCTCTACTCTTATAAAGGTACTAGGACCATTCCCTTACACCGTGGGGTAAGCTTTCAACATGGGGATCGTGGGACATCTATAATTGTTCAGTCTTTAGAAAAGGTTCTGTATTCTAAATATCCTAAAATTGATTTTTATAATGGCTCTACAAGTTAGCAAATATGCTAAAAGCATTAAACTGTTCATTTAAGTGATTAGATTGAATGGTATGGGGATTATATCTGAATAAAGCCACCATCCTTGCCAGAGATATAAAAAGTCAGAAAGAAACCAGGGCTGCAGGGATAGGGATGGAAGAGGACCTGGGTAGGTAAAGTTCCTCCAAGTCACCAGCTTTTCATTAGGTTATTCTGGAAGGGCTTTTGTTTTGTAGAAGTGAATGTGTTTGCAGTTTGCCTTCCTTCTACTAGACCTGGCCCCATTAAGAAAGCGGTGAACATTAGCGGATGTTAATGGTCTGAACTACATTAACTTCCCATCTGGCTGTCACTCTCCAGGAGGCTCTTTTGATTTGATGATGACTGATTAGTTTTGTTCCCGTTGGTTTGTGCTGATGTGGCTGTTTGGAGGAGATCTTGTCTGAGATGCTTTCGGCCTCCAGGCTCCCAGAGAGCCCTCCATTCCAGGAGGTGGTGTTGTGTCTAACAGTGATAAGGCTTCTGATGGGCCAGGGGAGGCTGAAGTTGCAGGGTACCATGTGAGATAGAACTGAATGTCTCTCAGTGGCAGCGAGAAGGCTCAGTGCAGCATGTTACTTGCAAAGGCACTTGCTTGGTACAAATGGGAGACCAAACCTGTAGCCTTTGTTCAGTCAGCTATACCGGAAGTCCTGCTAGCCTGGCTAGGATGCATCTGCAGAGCTCAGGCCGTGGTTCTGCAGGTCCAGTCAAGACACTTGGATGTCAGTCTCTGTACAGGGGCCTAGTGTTTTTTCCAGACACAGTTAATTACAAACAGATCACCGAATCTGGTGCTTACATGAACTTCCTCTTCTTGGGTACATGATGGTCCCTTGTCAAGCCAGCATAGTCATAACTAGGGTCTCCTAGGTGGAAGAGAATGTTTATTTTTTTTAATCTCCTAAAGTAGGATCTTAGATTACTGCTGGGTAAGTCTTCTGTCTATACATAGAAGCTTCAGAAGACACCTTGTCTTGTTTTCCATAGATTTGAGCAAGAAGGTGGAACTATAAGGCACAAATCTCCCATTTGTGCCAAGCAAGTGCCTTTCTACAGTAACAAAGGAAGAGTGTCCTGCTGACCTACTTCCATTCTGTGGTGAAGAAGGTGGCAGAGGGAGAGAAAGAAAAAAAGGAGAGGTAGGAAAGGAAGGAGCACGGAGAAGGTAAGCAAGGGAGGGTCACAGAGTCATCATAACAAGTAAAAAGGAAGGGCTCTGAGCAGATGCTGGGAGCAGAGAGAGACTGAACATGGCTTTGTGATAAGCTGGACGGTCAAAGGGGCAACGAGCAGTAATGGGGTTGCTACTGGGTCCTGGTCCACAAACCAGCCACCCCGTTTTCTCTGTACCCCAAAAAATTAGAGAACAGAGATGGGTAAAGGAAAATTGGTTGATTTGTAGATTTATAGCTTGGCCAACCAGCGGAGATCTATCTGGCCGTTCACTCCTCGTGTTCTGGAGACCGTCCTAGGCCCGGAAGAGGGTGGGGGAGGAGGCAGCTGCTGAGGTGCAATCCTGCTGCTCTCCTGAGTTGGGAGATAGGTGTTTCAGCATCTAAGTGGAAGCTGGTCAGTTTCTCTTTGGACAGAGTATCATAATTTTTGACTGGAGTCTTGATCGCCACCTACCAGTGGCTCCTCCTGGCTGGCCTGCAGGTCTTCTGGAGGAGTGTCAGCTGGGGCGGGAGAGTTCAGATGGGTTCTTATGGTGGTAGATGAGGGATGGAGTGCCTCTCTACCTACTTATTCTCATCTGGAGTGGTCTTGCTTCCCAGAGGACTTATAACAGTATCTGGAGTATTTTTGGTTGTCACAGCAGAGGTGTTACTGACACACTGTACACAGCTAGCTTTCCCATGACAGAGAGGCCAGCCAGCCCAGAGAGGTCAGCTTGAGAGGAAGAAGCCCTGCACCACTTAAATATCTTTTAAACTCAACACCTGCAGCCCAGACAGCCAGAAACCTTTTCTCCTAATTGGGCGGGAGCACCTGGAGACGGTTTGGTTCCGTTTTGTTCAGGCAAAAGACCTGAGTTGGTAACCCGGGTTTTCTGAACTAATTAGCTTAATTTTAAAAAGCTAAGGTTGAATGCAAAGCAGACAGAATCTTCTTGTTTTCCACATTTGCAGCTCAGCAGGCATATCTTACCCACTCCTTTAAGAGAACTCTCTGCCCAGGAGAACGGGCTAAACAAGGTAGAAATCAGGGCCTCCAGTGACCTAGATAGCACTGAACGGGTCTAACCCATGGGTCATGGGAGAAATGAACAAGAAAGGAAATGAGTGTGAGATTGAAAGGTAAGAGGCAGATTTTTAGGAGGGCAACATAGGTTTGTCCTATTTGCAGAGTCAAGTTGAAACCAGCCACAGCTATAGGGGAAGAAATTTTGGAGAGCCGATTACCATCTCAGTGATTGTTCTGTGAAATTGCTCCAGGCCAGAGCACTTGCTGCAACAGTTTTATAATTTAACCTCTCTTTACCCTGCTGAGCGATGGATCATGCCAGTTTCCCAACACGCCACCTTTCTCCAGGGGACAGTTCTGGCTGCTGTTTCTGCCTTTGCTCACGTCTGAGAAAATGGGAGCTGTTGAGTTCTGGAACATTCTAGCCTCCCCTGAATGGATCTCTCTTTGTCGTATTAAAATGCAGTTACGTAACCAGTTACCAGGTAAAAGAGCCTATGCTTCTCTCCCGACTATGTGTTACTTTTTCTAGTTCATTACAAAAGTGAACTCAAGTTCATCATATTTATCTGTGACTTGATTTCTCTTTCTATGCTATAATCACCAGTACATGTACATTGTTCGGTCATCACCCCTGTATCTCCAGAACTCTGGAAACTGACCCTGCCCAGACAGGACCCTTCATGCCTTCTTCCTCCCCTTAGACCTCAGTGACCTCTGTTCTACTTTCTGTAAATCCAACTGCTCTAGGGACTACCCATGAGTGGAGTTGTAACAGTGTGTGTACTCTTATGCCTGGCTTTTTTCACTTACCGCAGTGGCCTCACAGTTCCTCCGTGCTGGAGAATGGGATGCGGTTTCTTTTCTTTGAAAGGCCGAATAGTATTCCAACCCTATGTGTACAAGTTGTGTGTTTCTATGCCTTTTCACTTGCCAGTGGACATCTAATTCACTCTAGTTTGGCTGATGTGAACTGTGATGCTATGAACATTCAGATATTCCCAATTCTTACAAAAGCATATTAAAAACCTCATCTCTCTGTGAGTGAACTGAAAAGAAGCTAGCAAAAGCTAGCAAATGCTACTACCCCCACTCCCAGGCTTGCACACATACCAACTTCTGTATTTAGTTACATGCACTGGGACTGCTTTTCTTTGTTCAGATCTTCCTTCCTCTCCACCCTCTCCAGGTCATCCTACCTCTCCATGACCATGCCTTTTCCCTGTCTTCTTTGATATGACACAATCTTAGCTATCACACATGATTCAAAGGCAGACGTTTTGCTTAGTTTTGTAGTCCTGAGGATCAACCATTTTGCATGCTAGGCAGTGCTGTATCACTGGGCTACATTGCCAGCCCAAATATATTTTTATGTCAGCATTTATCATGATTTTTCCATATCATTATAATTTTAATTAATTACATTGAATCAACTGTCCTAAAAAAGAGGAAGCCATTTTAAATTAGCAATTTAAAAACTGTGGTGGTGGTGGTGGTCCTTTAATTCTAGCATTTAGGAGGCAGAGGCAGGCAGATCTCTGAGTTCCAGTCTAGCCTAGTCTACAGAGTGAGCTCCAGGACAGCCAGGACTAATCAGAGAAACCTTGAAAAACCAAAGCCAATATCCAAAGAAAGAAAAAAAATGCTAAAAAACTCCCATAATTTAATACTTGAAAAATAGATACAGTGTGTTTGAAAAATGGATTAGAAACAAAGGAATTATAGCTATTTTTACAAATATGTAAAAAAAATATTTCAAGTATATATGTATGCATGTGTGTATACATGTATACATGTATATATCTCTAATCATACTCATGGATATACTCCTTTTCTGTTCTTGTGTTGTGGTATTGGGAACCCAGGGCCTCATTCCTACAAGGCAAGAGCTCTGCCATCTATCTATACTCCAAACTCATGCTCTTTTAATTGTGATTATAAACATTAAAAAAAACAACCCACAACATTTTTATCCAGAAGGGGAAATCTTGATCTTTTCCTAATGATTGCTATCAGCAGATGGCCACACAGATGAACAGTAAATATTGTAGTAAATGCAGCTGATGATTCAGGTCAGTGGAACGGCCAGTCTTCCTCCTTGGACCTCAGCCTGGCTTCAAACACCACATGGCTGGGTCTGCAGCACCCCTTCAGAGGACCAAGAGGCCCCGGGCCTCTTCTGAAGTCGTAACCTGGTGAAGCAGAGAATTAGGGTTCAGAGAAACCCAATCCCAATTCCACTCCCAACAAAACCATAAGAGAGGAGAGCACTGGGAGGGAGCACAGTTGAAAGATAATGAAATGGAAAGTTCTTGGGCTACAAGAGAGAGGAGAAGGATTCTTCCTGACACCTGGCTGGTGACACTAGAGGAGTTAGGGTGACTCAAATTGGCATCATGGTCTTCTCTCCATCCTAATGGCCAATCATTTGACACCTTATGAGGGTTTGTCTCTTCTGGTCATCACCAGGACATGAGACCAATGATGTCTCTAAATCAAGAGTCTACTCTGCTTAGCCCTTCGTCTGGGCTGAGGCCTGGCTAGGAGGGAGGTTGATTGACCAGACTGTATAGTTTACGCTCCTGTTCAGGCCTTCAACTAGTATTTTTTGAGGTACTTCCTAGAGGGCAGGCATCATTTCCAGTGCTGGGAAAGTGGGTGAGAGGTTTAACAGGGCCTCAGACCTTAGCACAACTGACTCAAAGGAAGTGCCATCGAGGGTGTAAAACTCAACATATAGACAGACCACCTGCCAAAATGCAAATGACAACCTAATCCATCAATGTCCATAGTTCTGGGAAAGTTTCTAAATGTATACTAGCCTTGATTCTTTAGGCTCCTGTATTCCACTTCCAGCTAACTGTTCTTGTTAACTCAAGTATGTCAACCCAGAACATGGTTTTGGTGCTTAAGAGCTCATCTTGAGGAAGGCTCTGGGCTATACTAGGGTCCCAAACACCCAGTGTAGTCACCAGCCAGCTAATAGAGACTTTCTATTGGCTTAAACCCATGTTTGGGCAGTCTTCTCTGGTGATACCCCACAACTGGTCCTCTTGACTTAATGTAATGCTCTGATGGAATTAATAGGGGGATTCGTATCAATGCTTTGGCCTTCTGTCAGCTGGATATGTCATCCAGTGTTGCTGGAGAAAATATTATCTTTTAATCCTTTGTAAAGTCATACCCAAAGCTGTTTCTCAAGACCCAATCATTTTCAGTAAAATCATGATTGCTGAGTAGACAGGGTGTACTTTCCAGAGGTGTAAAATCTAGGTCTTCAGGCCAGGACTGAGCTTAGGTTCTTGCTTCTTGCAGTCTCCATGCCCCAGCCTCTCATCAAATCCAGGCTGTTCCTGGTCATGATTTTAGTAGACTTCCTCCTAGTCAATAGCACTGCTCAGTCAGCCCAGGCCTGGCCGGTTGCCACCTGCCTTCTGTGTTCCTTCCCACTCTTGTATTATTATTTTTTTAAAACTGGATTTAATCACTTGTGGGAAATATATAGTCACATTAAGGATTTCCCTTTATTTTATTTTAGAAATGTTTCCTTTGAGTGTTCTGTTTATGCAACAAAATTATTACAACTTATAGATATATGCTTTATTAAACAGATTCTTAGGTGTAAAAATCCAGTTCTACCTGTAAGCAAAGGAATCCTCCACAGACAATTCCAAAGAGGAAAAAATTAATACAGTGGGACTGAAAATCTCATCCGTCTTTCTTAGTGCCTGAAACCATTATATGGAATGCTTAAAGCTCCGTGCTTTTGTGAAGTTGAAATTCTTGCTACTTTGTATTCTGTACTCCATTCTGGCTCCTCACAAAAGCTCCCAAGAAGGTAAACTCACTCACAAGTTGCAACTGTTGTTTCAGATGCTGGGTGCTCTGCTCAGATGGTACAAGGGTTGGGTCATAACATGTGCTGCTTATGTGGATATTTTCTTGCTAGAAAATCATTACGAGAAAGCCAATTTGTTTCATAGGAAGCATCAGCCAGGGTTAATTAGCATAATTTGGTACTGGCAGCGTGTATGTTTGCGTGTGAACAGAAAATCATATTTTTAGGGAAGGCCTTAATGTTTCATTAATCTTGAAAAATTCATTTTGAATGTAATTACCTGAAGTAAGCTTGGTAGATATGATATCATATCTTTGTTGTAGTCTTTTTTTTTTTTTTTAAAGACAAGGTTTCTCTGTGTAATCTTGGCTGACCTGAAGTTGCTTTGTAAACCAAGGTGACCAGGCCAGGCTCAAACTCAGAGAGATCTGCTTGTCTCTGCCTCCTGAGTGCTGGGGTTAGAGATGTGTATCCCCACGGCCTTCTTTGGTGTAGTTCTTATCTCAGTAGAGTGTGGTAGTCATTCCTAAATGTAAAGATTGTAGATGTTATTGAGTTGCTTACATAGGAGTCAAATAGCAGCAGAGAATCACTAGTTCCTGAGATAGCAAATGTATAAAATTTAGACTTTTAAACTACTATATGGGTTAGATGTCTTGGTGCTTTGGATGCTTAAAAAAAATTCAACTAATTTATTCAGAATAACCTGCAAATGAGGTTTCCCACTAAGCTCTAGAGAAATCTGGGGGCTGGTAAAAGTTTTGTAGCAATAGATTAGTCATAATTCATGCATGCTCTTTAACACAAAACACATATTAATTGTGCTAAGTAAAATTAAGGGGCTTTAATCTGTGAGAACAGAATTTTGACCTAAGTGTGCAAAAGGTACATATTGTTACAAACAGCACCATTCACCTTGCCGTCTTTATCTCAGATTCTTTGGAAAAATAAATGTTATATTTGTGCTTAGGCGCGTTGCTGTCCGCTGTCTTTGACTCCGCTTCCGAGGGCTTGTGCGCTTTGCTGCTTGTGCGCAGGCTCACGGAGGTATTCCTGCATTCTCACCTGCTGTGTTCATCCCACCCCCTTCCTATCCATGCCCACTGCCATGCTGTTAGTCAGCTTCCTGTTACTATAAAAAAAGAAAAACACACTTGAGATAATTAACTTCCAAAGAGAAATGATGCTTTTGGTTCACAGTTTTGGAAGTTCTAGTCTGTGGTTATTGGCCCTACTGCCTGGGGGTTTCGGCAACACAGTTCATCAAGATAGAAACCTATGGTGCTTCTGTCCCACTTGAACAGGGAGCAAAAGAGAAAGAGGAAGGAGTCTGATTCCTCAGTTCTCTTTGAGAGCACAGCTCCAATCATCTCAGGATCTCCTAATAGATATCTCACCTCCAGAGTTTAATGCCTCCCAGTAATGCTACACTGAAGACAAAGCCTTCACAGAAGGCAAGTCTCAGTTCTAGACAGGAGCGGATGCTCAGAAAGATTAACCAGGAATCTTTATTAAGGGAATTTTAAAAAGATTGGGCATAGTGGTACTCACCTTTTATCCCAGCAGACAGGAGGCTGAGGCAGGGGGATTGCCAGTTCCAGTTCAAGCACAGTCTGGGTTACATAGTGAAGTCCTGTCTCACTGCTACTTTGTGGTACTGAATTTGCCTTTGCCCTGGCAGTGTCTGGACAGCAATACATCAGCTCAGGGAGGACAAGGTGGGGTGGTTCTGGGGTGTGTGGGGGGTCCTCACTCAAAGTTTCTTAGGACAGAGGGAAGAAAGCAGTCTGGGATGAATGCTGTGGTTCTGGGTCTGGTTGGGAGTGAGTGCAGGTGGTGTGTGTGTGTGTGTGTGTGTGTGTGTGTGTGTGTGTGTGTGTGTTGAGAATCTTAGTGTTACAGCTCCTTTAGGTAAAGACCTCCTCCAACGATCTTTGTGAAGCAGCTCTCTGAGACTGTCTTAGCTTGTTCATATTTCTTTATTGGGAATGAGTTTGAGTGCATATGCTTTATTTCGGTGATCCAAGGATTATATAATCTTGGGGAAGGTCATTGACTGAAGGCTAAGGATACTGAGATGCCTCATTAGCCTGAAGAGGCATTCCAGGTGCTAGTCATGTGACTGCCTGCCTGTGATCACCTAGGTGGGAGTTGTGGTTACATGGCCCCAGCAAGCATGGAGACAGGGAAGGAGTTAGCTCTACTCCTGCCCATCTCAAATCTCTGAGATTTCTGGGGTTTGAGCATGTTCCACCTTACCAGTCCAAGCCCATTCCTCTGGTGGCAGAGTCTATGTGCCCTACACTCCTTCAAAGAGGAAGTCAAAAGGATCATAAAAGAGTTCTTACCATTACCCAGAGAACAATGTAGTTGGAAGGTAAGGTAGAAAGAGCTTTTGTGAGAACAAGAACATTCTAGCATTCTGTGCATATTTTGGCAAGTGAACAGAGCAGAAGTATTTGGTATAACCTATAACCCTAGCACTCAGCAGGCTGAAGAAGAAAGACTGTGAGTTTGGGGCTAGCCTAGGCTACATCATAACACACACTTGCCGAAAACAAACATAAAACAAAAACAAAAATCGCAAAGGCTCTCTGCAAAAAGTAAATGCAGCATGGGCCATAATAAAATTTGTAAATAGAGATCTGAAAGCTATGCTTTATTATTATTATTCAAGAAAATTGTGGGAAAACTTTGCTAATGAACGTTGAAGTCCACCATGACCAGATAGCTTCTAGGCTCAACACAGTATAGCAGGGCTTCTCCTTTCTGATCTTGTCTGGAGAACTCTAACCCCTGTACATATTCATTTACCTGAGGAATATCACATAGCCTTAGTTTGATGCAGGGTCAATTTCCTTTCTCCTGATAAAACCTGTCCAGCCAGCAACTGAGATGGCTGAAATGCTTCCCCATGCTAATGAGGCATTCTAAGTACCCTAACCCCCAGCCAATCACCTTGTCCCCAGCCAATGTACCCTACCCTCAGCCCTCCAAAACTTTATAAGCCTTCAATCACCCTAAGCAAAGTTGATCTGTCTCCTGACTGCTGACCCTTGTGTGGTTCATTCACCAAACATGGCTTCGACCCTCCTCCAACCTCCACTGCTTGATGTCAATGCTCCCTTTGCCCTTGCGGATTGTATTGGCCAATGATCTATTAGGCTAGGGAGACCCACAGGAATTGAATGTCAGCTTATAGAGTACCTCATATACATAAGAAATGATCTGGGTTCTAGACTAGCTATTCTGTTTTTCAGATGCCCATCTAGAGTCAGGTCATTGAGCCAGCAGAGTTATGGAACTGTGGGGAAGTCATGTTCTCTTTGCTGGAGATATCCAGTCCTGAGAAGGGTGCTTCTTTTCTGCCCAGCAAGTACCCTGGGTTGGAGTCATCTGTCTCTGTTCACTGTCGCTCTATGCCACTAATATGGGTGACTTTAGTCAAGCCTCCCACCAGCCCAGTGTTCCCATCTAGGGACACCTATCTCTTACCCTCTCTTGGATCATTCTGTGTGTATCTTTGAAAGTGACCAAGTTCATAGTACAGCCTTCTTCTATTGCCTGCATCTTTTGAGAAGAGAGATTCAAAAAGGAACACGAGCTGGCCTCTGTGTCTAATGAGCTGTTAAAGAGATGCCAGGCCACAGGAAAATGGCCAGCTGGACAAGGACAAGCCTTTCTTGAGTCCCTCCAGCTGGTCTTTCACACCTCTCTACTTTCATCCCTGAGTCACCTAGGCACTCATCAGCTCTGCTGAACACACTCATTATCTGCAATCAAACTCCACCGCCACTTCTGGCCAGCCGTCACTCAAGCTGGGGTTTGTCATTAACAGAAGCTAAAAGTGGGGCTCTGCAGTCTGAATTAGGCTCATTAGGCCGAGGGCACGCTGCAAAGCTTGGGAAGGGTCTGGGAGGGCTGTTTGACTGTTCTCAGCAGTGTGTGCACACTCTGGTGTGAGAATTAGCAAGCCCCAGCATCACCAGCTGAGAGCCCCTTGCCTTACAAGGCTTTTTTTTGTTCTGTGTTCCCACCACAGTCCAGTATCCTGGAAGCTTTGAAGAATTTGGGAACCGTGCCACAAGCAGGATTTATGAAAACTACCAGCCCTCCCACCTCCCACCCTCAAACGCAATATGATAGATCACAGTGGGGTCCAAGCACTTATGGCTTCAGGGGCTCTCGACGCCTCCCCACTTTTCCTGGCCCAGTGTAAATGCTGTACAGATTCCCTGGGCCCTGCATTTTGTCCCAACCTCTTTGGGAGGCCATTGCCTTTTGCCTCCAGCTGTTGAAGCCTGGTTCTGTGTTTCCCACAGCTGGCGCTCTGCCAGCTTCCTGCCGGAGCATTTAGCAGACAACTTGGGGATGCAGCCCTGCTGCTGTGTGACTGCAGGGTGGCTACCCTGGCTGACTTTCAACTAGCTGGGAGAGAAAATCCCTGGGGGAAGCACCTCTTGCCTTGTAACTTTAAGGAGGCCATGGCTGCAATGGCCTGTCTCTCCCTTAGGAAGAGTGACATCCTAAATACTGTGTCCTCCCTGAGATGGAGCCAGTACCTCTCTTTAAAGTGTGGATGAAGACCACTAGAGAAGGTCACTGTCTTTGGTTGTTCGTGGGGTGCTTTAAAACATGTTAGGATATATTTCTTAGCTTTTTGTTTTTGTTTTGTTTTGCTTCAAAGTTCCCCAGGTCAGGATGAAAGATGTGTATGAACTGAAGGAATTAAGACATAAGTGGAGTGGAGGCAGTCCCCCGCCAGTACCCATAGGTGTGTTTCTATGTGTGTGTGTGTGTGTGTGTGTGTCTGTGTTTAGTTCAGTCAGGAAATCAATAGGATGCAGAATGCCTTGTAAGCATATTCTTGAATTATGCACAAAAGAAGGAGCCTTGCTGTATTGTTAGGTATAGTAAGTGTTACTGTAACGTCCACCATTAGTCACAAGGAAGAGAACAGAGTGTCATTCTTTTTCCCCAAACTAAGACTCTCGTGTGATTGAGAAAGTAGCTGAGGAAGCAGTAAGCACTTGGGAGCCTGATTACCCCAACACACACACACACACACACACACACACACACACACACACACACACACACACACATCATCATCATCATCATCATCATCATCTTCCAGCAGGCTAAGTATGCAATATGGTGTCAGTGTGCCATCTTGTGGTACTGGTTGTCATAAATGTTTTGGAGATACAAACACCCAAATAAGGATTCTGGTCTGGTGGCTTGCCCTCCCAACTCTGACTGGGAATTGAACCTAGGGCTTTCCATGTGCTAGCCAGTCACTTTACCACTGAACTACAACTCATCCCTTTCTTGGCTTTTTGGAGACAAGGGCTCACAATGTTGGTCAGGCTGGCCTTGAACTTGCAATCTTCTTGCCACCTGCTCTAGGGTATCTGTGTCTTTTTGCAGCTGTAGTTCATGGTAGATTCTTTAGAGATCTAGGGTAGTCTGTCCAGCACAAGCTAGAGTGTATTGTGCACTGTGTTCTGCCCGGACAGCACCATTGCTTGCACTGGAAACCCTGCTTCTGCATTGAAGCCCATCCTTCATTACATTTAACATTTCATTTTCCTGTCAGTGTTCATAATGGAAACCAGGCAGGTACTTGCATATGGGAGGCTACCTTTCCAGTCCTTTAAAACATTTTATTGTGATCAAAAGCATGTGACACAAATGTTACCAGCTTAACCGCTTTTAGGTGTGTGGCATGGCTGTGTTAGCATTTCTGTGCTTTTTCGTTTATAAAACTGAGACTCTCTACCCACTGAATGCTTCCTCTCTCCCTTCCCCCAGCTTCTGTCGGCCGATGTTCAGTGGTCTCTGTCTAAGAATTTGGCTGTAGCAGTTGGAGATTTATCTCTGTGGCAGAACTCTGGCCTAGCAGAGACTTACATAAGTGACTCATATAGCATTTGCCATTTTTGTGACTGGCTTACTTCACTTAACATAATATACTCAAGATTGCATCCACATGTCTCAGACTTCCCTTCCTTTAAAGGGTGGAATAGTATTCCACTGTATGCATAGGTATCACTTTGGTTTTGTATCTGAACATTTAGGTGTGTTCACCTCTTGGCTACTGTGATATTGGTGGAGCAGGCAGTGTGCTTATCTTCCTTCTCTTTATTCTTATTGGTATAATTTAGCTCAAACATCTAAATGATTCAACATATTCTTTTTTAAAATAGCTACTTCACAGGATTAACAATGTATTTGTCTAACTAGTTGATTCTTGGTGTGCGAATGTGTGCTAACCCTTGCCATGGTCACATGTAGAAGTTAGAAGACTTCCGGTTCTCTTCTTCAACCACGTGGGACCTGTGGATTGAACTAAAGCTGCCAGGCATGGTGGCAAGTGACTTTACTCACTGAGTAATTTTGTCAGCTGTCAATTTATCCTTGCTTTAAATTCATCAGTGGTTGAGGGGAAAAGCTTGAGAGAATTTTCTGTTGATTTGTTTTAGGCAGTCTTGTAGCTTGTCTAAAAGGATAGTACTAATCCATTGTAGGTGCATGTTAATATACTTAAGACATTTTAAACATTCCTGTCTGGGACTAAGGAGAAAGGAATGGGTTATTTAATGAAGAAGCACTTGCCTCTGGCGAGGCATTTGAATATTGTTTATAAGATGGTGACATTGATGTCAGACCTTTCTCTCTCGCTGAATGTTGGACTTTGTGCTACACAGAGATTTGGATTTTCAGGCCATTGGATTACCAAATGAGCTAAGTCTAGAAAGTGGAAATTCGTTCAGTCAATAAAGGGGCCACTCCAATCCATAACTGCCAACACTTTTGTGTCCGTGTTCCCAGGACTTGACTATCCTCAAGACTCCCAAAACTGACATGCGGGCTGGGAAGATGGCTTCACAGTTAAGAGCACTGGCTGCTCCTTAGAGGAGTAGGAGTTCATTTCCCGGCACTAACACGATAGCCCACAACCACCTATGACTCCGGGTCCAGGGGATCTAATGCATTCTTCTGGCCTCTGTGGGGACCAGCATACATGCATAAACACAGACACACATACAGACACAACAGGGTTTATCCTATTTATTTGTTTGTTTGAGAGAGGATCTCATGTGCCTCCCGGGCTGGCCTGTGACTGTTGGCACTCCCCTTGCTTCAGCCTACTGAGAGCTAAGGTTGCAGGCATCAGCCACCTTGTTTGACTAGGACAACAGGGTTTACAGTAATGAGGGGAAGCCAAAGTGGGGTTAGTTTGTCTTTCTCAAGGACTTGTCCCTGCTCTTAATTCCTCCGCAGCCTGGCCTCGCCCCTTCATTGCCATCACCCTCACGGAAGACCCAGTGATGTCCTTGTGGACACAGGAAGCACTGTGCTAATTGTTGGCTTCTGGATCAGGGTCAGGGTTGGTGCCCCTCCTTCTCCTGCAGGTCTCAGCTACCCAATGTGTATCTCCTATTTTGTAAGATATGACTCCTGTTGGGATTTTAATTTGAAATGAAGTTCAAACGGCCCATCCCTGTGCATTCTGATAGTTCAACAGCCCTGTTGGGAGACAAATAATAATGGGAGGTCACTCTGAGTCCATCCTGCTCTGAAGCCTGACAGGTCTTACTTGGAAGAGAGCTTGGGTTTCTCTGGGTGTGTGTCCTTTTTCTCCCTTCCTCTCTTCTTCCGTCTTTCTCTCTGTCCCCCCTCTTTATCCTTCCCTCCACAACATAAAAAGCTGTTGAACTTTATTCCCCATATGTTAGGAATCAGGACTTAAAAATAGCATGTGGCCCAAATACAATGAGAAAGAAAACAGCTGTTGCCCTTGTCCAGTTGCCGCCTAAGTCCTTTAATAAGCAAGGGATGGGTCTGTTGTCTGAAGATGACAGGTCTGAATTATCCTGCCCAGAGAAACTTGAAACATCATGGAATTGGGAGGGAGAGCTTCTTGCAAAAGGGTAAAATTCACATTTCTCTGTCTTACTCAACTTTTCATAGTCCCCTCCCCGACCCAAGAACAAGAGCTAAATGTTCTGTCAAGATTATTTAGATCTTCCTAAGATAAGGAGCATATTCCCCCCAACCCAAATTTGGCTCCTTCACCCTTTGAGAAAATGCCTTCTGTGCAGGAGAATTTATAAAAAGATGATCAGCCGAGTGTCTGCTTCCTTTTTGGAAATGGTATTTATCCAGATCGCAGTGACTCTGCCTCTTGCCTTCCATGGCAGCCGTTGATAGATGAGTAGAAACTTCACTCAAAGAAGCTGAAGAGCAGAGGAGACCTCAGGAGACCTATCTGCAAGGTTGCCAAGCAACTGAGGCTGCGGGTGGAAAGTGTCCTAGCTTCCTGGTCAAGCCTCAATGCCTGCCCTGCTATGTATGGTCATGTTTACAGGGTGGCTAGTCCACAATGCTAAAGGGACAATTTAGCCAGAATGCTTAGTTTTCATTGGTAAACATATTCTGTTCTGCAAAAGTAGTTGTCACATCCTCTTCTGTCCATGTGTATGTTTTTCAAGGTCTCAACCTAGGATTCCCTACCCTCAAAACATAAATTAAAAAGTATTGTTTCTAGCTGAGCAAGTTTCTCTTTGGGGCTTGTTATGAACCCAACTGATCATAGAATACCCTAAGTCCAAGGGAAGTTATAACTCTAAGAACCAATATTGGGGTAGAGTTAAGAATTATATTATACTTAGTGACTATTTTTCACCTGAAAATAGTTCAGGGGTACAATCTATATCACGGAGAACACCCCCTCTTTAAACAGATGATTGTTGTACAGTGTCTTTTGAATGTCTCCCCATGTCACCAGAACACGGTCACTCATAACAGCAGTGATGGTTGGACAGTGTGGTAGGTGTACTCAGTCAGTCTTTAAAACGCGTTTGGATCCAAACTTCTTTTAGTATTTAATAGGAGTGATGTGGACTTATGTAGCTGTAACGTTGGACTGCTGAACTTACTGAATCATTGATTGTGCTAAGGCCAGAGAAAGAACAGTAGGAGAAAGAGGGACAGAGAAGACCAACGTGTAAGTAGGAGACAGTTCACGTCCTTCCTGTACATGTGGGAAGGGTTTGAGGCCATTAAAAGATTAAATGAATAAACATAAATTAATCTGTTGTACTTAATTTATTTGCTGTTAACAAAGCTCAGGTAACATGTTTGGGCAATCTTGATTTCTCATAGAGCAGCCAGTGCCTGGATTATCCAGACAGTTGACACTACGGGACTGCCTCCAGTGAAGAAAAGTTGCCAAACCCCTTACAAGATGTCTAAGCTGATTTAGTTTACACCAAGGTTTATTGGACAAGATTCCAGGATGGCACCCTATAAAGCTGTGTACCTGGGACTTAGAGAAATTGGATAGTGCATTGGAACTAAGTGTGGTGTTTGTAAATACTTTTTGCTAGCTGTGTACCTTGGTTAAGCTTTGCTGCCCAAACAGGGAGATAATAATGAATCCCTTCCAGTGTTGTAAGATTATATGAACTAACATGCAAATTAGCCAGATCAGTGTTGGTTAATGTATTTTTTTTCCTTTGCCTCTTTGTTAGCCTTCTGGTAGAAATTTAAAACCTCTTTTTAGAATCAATAAATTCATTTATCAAGTTACAGTTTTGTTTAGCCTGTACTGGCCTCAAACTCTTTATGCAACTGAGGAGGACCTTGAACTTCAGGTCTTCCTGCCTCCATTAAAGACTTATTGAGGTATTAAAATTATGACCTACTGAAGAGGGGGATCCTGCAGATATCCAGATATAGAAGCCTAGCCATCCTATTGACCCATGTGATACAGCTTTAGCAGAACCATGGCCATGAATCTCCACAATTGCCTCTCACTCATCTTTTGCAAAGCTAAGTCCATTCTGTACTTACCTGGGTATTGGAGGGACCATGCTTGGCTCCATCAGAGCTTTACGAAAGCGACAAAGATGGAAGGCTTGAGTCTCTGGCTTTGCAGAGACACACCACAGAGATTACAGCCTTTCAGGCAGCTGGAGTCCTGTGGAGGGAACAGACTTCCCTTTATGGAAGAGATACCTACTTTCAAATTATGGATATATACGTATATAAGTATCCTTATATTCCTGCCTAATTCTCTATTAGCTCCAGGTCTTGTGGACGGACTTATTACCCCCACTGACTTCTCATTCCTCAGAGGCCTTGGGGATCTTAGGATAAGTATCCAGGGAGGCGAGAAACCCCAAACCAAAGATGAGGACACTTGAGATCTGCTAAGTCGCAGACCAAGCAACAGAGCACAGGGCTCTCTACCTGCCTTCCTTTCTCAAGGCTGGGTAGTTGGAGGAGGCCACTAGGGGTTTCGATCAACAGCAGGAGATCTGAGGAGAAGGATTCTCCACCTGCTTTGTGCTCCTTTACTCTCAGTGTTTCTGGTTTCCAGAATGTCCCCTTACCATGTCCTTTACAATTTAATCATGATTTATCCTCAGACTAATATGCCGTTCTTACCTCCTTCTCCTTGTCATACCATACACCTGTAACTTGCCAAGATTTTGTGACTTGTGACGTGTCCTGTGTAGTATGACCAAATATCCTCAGGGCTTAGGAGTTTCTCAGGATAAAGGACAGGAGATGCTAAAACCCACATAGTTCTGGGTGTCCCAGGATAGATTGCCATCCTGTGTTCAGTCCTCCCATGATGGATTGTCATCTCACCTTAGTCCTCCCAGGATGGATTGCCATCTCACTTCAGTCTTTTTTCTCTCCAGAAGAAAGTTTCTCCATAAAGTTTCTGCCATTTCTTTGTCAATCGGACATTCTGTCAGTACTGTGCGATCTTCTTACTTACTCTGAACACCTTTCCCCTGGACTGCTCACACCAGCCTTCTCTGCCAAAGTCCAAGGCTGGACAATGACTGAGCAAACCAGCTTTTCTACTGTTTCACACCTATGTCAATCCCAGAAGGCAGCAGGGCTCGTAGCTGTCTTTAGAAGCCGAAGCTTCTTGAACTCAGTCATTGGTTGTCTGAGATTTCCCCTTATTACATGCCAGTAGTGAGAATCTCACGCTGCCATGACAAAATACTGTAGACAAGGCAATTTGTAGAATAGGACTTTATATATTCTCACAAGCTAAGAAGTCCAAGATCAAAGTGCTAGTGGATTCATTGTCCAATGAAGGTTAAGCTCTCTGGCTGACAAATGTGCCTCTCATGCTGTCCTCATTTGTTGGAAAGGGCAGAAACATACTTGAACTTCTTTTAAATACACTAAACCTATCACAAAGAATACCCCCACCCTTGACCTGATCACCTTCCAAAGGCTTGATTTCAGAATACCATTATCATGGTGGTTAGGATTTTAGTGTGATTAAAAACCAAACCAAACCAACCAAACCTAAAATACTCCACAATATTAAAAACCTTTCGTCTGAATCATCTCTCTCTTCTCTCTCTCTCTCTTCTCTCTCTCTCTCTCTCTCTCTCTTTCTCTCTCTCTCTCTTCTTCTCTCTCTCTCTCTCTCTTTCTCTTTCTCTCCTTTTCTTTCCTTCCTCTTTTTCTTTTCCTTCCTTCCTTCTTTCCTCCTCTTCAGGAGGAGCTGAGTTCTACATCTTCATCTGAAGGCAGCTAGCAGACCACTGGCTTCCAGGCAGGTAGGATGAGGGTCTTAAAGGCCACACCCACAGTGACACACCTACTCCAACAGGGCCACACCTCATCATAGTGCCACTCCCTGGGTGGAACATATACAAACCATCACAATATATATCTTGCCTTTATCATGGAGCCTTTTGTCTTCCCTCCATTTTTTTTTTTCCTGATCATAATCCATTCTCCTTATTTTAAGATAAACTTGTAGTTTGGATTTTCAGAGTCACATTTTCCTTTCTAGTTTTATCATGAAAATATGATTTCTGAACTATATGCTAGTTGTGTAGCAGTTTCTCCTGAAATTAAAGCCTTGGATCTTGGATGGAAAATAAGACATGAGGTATGAATAGGGAGATGAATCACCAGAATATTTTAGGACAGGATGTTCTAAGGGGAGATGGAAACTCCATTCTGCAGGGAAACTTTTAACATAAGGAGTTAAACACATAATGGCTTCAGAAAGTCTCTACAACTGGCCAGATTCACTAGGCCCCTCCACCTCCTCAATATATATATCCTCTACCAACTCCTGCCAAGTCCCCCCTCTTGCACATATTTTGAAAAGAGAGACAATAGGTTTTGCTGATGGATTGAGTATGGGGGATGGGAAATTGACTAAAAGTGACCTAAACTGAAACCTGTTCAAGTTTTGTCCTGAACAACTAGTATATTGGGATAGTCTTTTTTTACCTTTCTCCTAAAGATAATGGGAGAGGCAGATTTAGTACAGGAAGCAACTTTTTGGGGAGCCTGTTAGTTTGGGTTGCCTGTTAAATATCCAAGTTGGGTATGAGAGCCTAGAGTTCATGGGGGAATGTATGTGGAACATACAAAGTCCCCTTTTCTTTTGGGGATACAAGCAGATGCCTGCAACCATTGCTATAGCAAACATTATATATACTATGCTTTTCTTATTCATCGATAGCTATAATATTTAATTAATATATTATTATAAATTACTTCCAATAATAACTAACAATAATAACTGGTGATGAAACTGGATGTGTATACTATACTATAAGAAAATCATCAAAGTTACAACTCTTGTGTGTTAGGATCATTTTTACTAAGTAAAACATGGATTTCTCGAACATAGCAACTGTTACATTATAACATTCCATCTGATAACAGGGATTGCTACTAAATGACTAATGGATAGATAGCATATACAGAGTGGATAGTGTCTGGAGGAGGGAGGATTTGTTTCCAGAGCAGGGTGGGCAGAACTGAAAGAGATTTTATCACTACTCAGAAAGGTGTTTAAATAAAGTATCTATATACTTCTGAAGTTTTCTTTTATTATTTTTAGGTAAAGTTGACTAGGGAGATTGAAAGTTTGCAATGGGAAACTGCAGAGGGTGGATGTGACTTTGTATTTTGCAGACCTTGGCTGTGGCACATACCTCTAGGGTCAATTGTTGTACCCTTGATATCTGCCATAGCTGCCTCAGGCAGGCTGCTACAAGCTCAGACTCACAGCAAGGGTATATATCTTTTTCTTTCTACTATCAAGGCTCCTCTGAACCTCACAAGCTACACGAGAGAGTTAATCATCCAGGGAAACGTCACCCCAGTAGGAAAGGAAACAATTGGAAAATGCCCGAGGCTCTGTGGATGGGCGCTCAATGACCTTTTTCCAGGAGAGCCAGCAGGATTGAACCCCGGATGCCTCCAGCAGTGATGCTAACAGTGCTCATCACCTACTTTCCCTCTCCTGTCAATCATTCTCCCCATCCCTCCTCTTGATCCAGTCTTTCCATTTTGTAAAAGAAACTGTAAGTGGTAGGACCAGATTCTGTCTCCCAGAGAGTGAGTATTGATGGAGAAAGAGCTGAGGGTGGGGCAGCCCAGCATGCAGAATGGTCATCTTCACCCAAGGTCAGAATCACAATGCAAGGTAGTGGTCACTCATGTCCGGGCCTCTTTCTAGGTGATTAAAGCTGGACTTTTTGGGAGTGAGCCATGGCCCTACTCTCCTGGGTAAGTATAGTATCCATTTTGCATGGAGAACCACTAGTTTAGAGACAGGGGAGGCAAAGACTCAGGGAAGGAGACTAAGGAATACCAGAGAAGGAGGAAGAGGAACCTGGAAGCCAAAGGGAAAGCATTCTTAGGAAAAGAAAACCGAAGGTTGTATCAGATGCTGTCAGTGGGTCAAGTTAGAGATTCAGCAGTGATTAAAAAATTATTTTATTTTAATTAGTATTAGTATTAGCAATGTTATGGGATCTACTTGCATCCAACACTAATTCAAACACCAAGTCAATACAGATGATAGAAATTTATTGTCAATACAGAAGTATTTCTAGAGAGCCAGAGCCGCGGTCCAGAGCCGGAGCCACAGGAAAATGGCATCAGTCCCGGAACTAGCCAGACTAAGCGCCGCTTTTACATATTACACTCGACAGAGACATAGTTTCTCTGTGAAGCCCTGGTTGCCCTGGAACTTGCTCTGTAGATGAGGCTGGACCCAAACCCGAGATCTCCCTGCCTCTGCTTCCCAAGTGCTGGGATTAAAGGAATGCATTTAATCACTACTGCCTGGCAGTTTTTTTTTTTTTAATTACTTTTTTAACATTAATTTTTTTAGATTCTCATTTATGAATACTGTATTCACATCATTTCTACCCTCCTCTGTCTTCTTCCATGTCCTCCTACTCCCTAAATTCATGCTCCTGTCTTCTTTAACTATTAATTTTGCATACCTAAACATATCAATACAACCCGCTGTATGTGTTTGGAGCTGACCACCCAGGATTAGGTAACCTTTAAGGGGCTCATCCCTGGGGAAGACTGAGTCTTTTTCTTTTAACAGCCATTATTAATTGTCTGTGTTCTTCATCTAGGGGCGAGGACTTGTGAGATTTACTCCATCCATGTTTGATGTCAACTTGTGTTGCCTTGCTTAGGTGACTGTATTGTTACTTCATGGGTGCAGCCTCTTCATCACATATAGAGAACCTTATCTCTTAGCAGGCATCTCGGTCCTCTTATAATCTTTCTGCCTCCTCTTCTGTGCTGTTCCCTAAGCCATAGGTATAGGGGTTGTGTTGTATATTTATCAAATGAGTGCGGCTACCCCGTCAACTGTGCTCTGCATTTGGAGCAGTTCTGGTTTCCTATAATGGTGTCAGCATGCTGCAAAAGGAAGCTTCTTTGATGCAGGGTGAGAGGTACAGCTATTTTTGTGATCAGGGAACTTAAGCACACTGACCATAGTATGCTTTTTTGAGGTCACCGGTGACCTCAAAACAAAACAGTTTTGATGGGGGTAGTGAGCAGAAGTTGAAAACGGAAAGACCGAAGTTGGCATCAGTCAATATCAGCAATGGGGAATGGAGAAATGAAACAGTAGCTGGAGGCAGAAGTCAGACCAGGAGATGGATAGCTTTCTTCAGTGGAGAGAGGACTCTGGGGACTCAGGGAGAAGAACTGACCAGTGTTGGTAAGAACCAGTGCGTTAGAAAGACCGCATCTGTAGGGCGCTGGAGCAGGGGGCTTACCGCAGTGAAAAAGACAATATTAATACCATTGCAGACAACAGCCCAGCTGTAGAAATTCCCATTGGTAGCCCAGTGGTTCTCAGCCTTCCTGGGGCTGCAGCATTTTATGACTCCTAGTCATAAAATGATCTTTGTTACTACTTCATATCTGTAATTTTGCTACTGTAATGAATTGTTGGGACCCACAGGTTGAGAACGACTTGATAGCCGAAGGCAGCTCTTGTGAACATGAACGGTGTGATGGTCCTGTCTCATTCAGAGGTGTCAGCCATATGCATAGTGACAATGGGTCTTGTGTCAGGAACAAGTCTTCCTGAGGTGGCCTAGCTCTTCACATGGGCTCACATCTCTTACCCTGTTTAGACACAGGTACATTGCCTTTTAATACGCATAGAAAAAAAAGCAAATGCATATGCACAAATCCATTTTTTCAGAGAAGGACCTTGGAGTCAAGGATGAATGTGTTCTGAAATTCTGTCTAAAGCCACAAGGGGGCACCATTCTTTTAAAAGTGAGGTGCTGTGCCTCTGATTTCCGTGACTACAGAATTGGTGGCCTTCACATTTGACTCACATTGAAGTTTCTTTCTCTTTTTAAGCAAAAAGTTCTTGTGTCGTGATAATGAGGTAATTTGGGCAA
The DNA here is from genome assembly GCA_021653895.1 of Mastomys natalensis. NCBI lineage: Eukaryota > Metazoa > Chordata > Mammalia > Rodentia > Muridae > Mastomys > Mastomys natalensis. The sequence goes on along the minus strand of JAJTUV010000661.1, from coordinate 927,677 downwards.
CTCATAGAGGGTATTTTAAACATGATGGTTCTTTCCTTTTTAGTGTGATCTGACCCAGGAGGGACCACTCATTTTTATAGCTATTTCCTGTCCAGTTATAACAAAGCAATCTTTTTCTTTCTACTCTGTGCAGGACAGAATAGGCTGGCAATACACGCTGTAGACTAGTGGTTAATCCAACTCTGCTCATGCCTCGCATACAGTATGTGAAAATAGATGTCTGAAAGGATTTGGAAGAAACGACTTTGTCTTCCTCGTTACCCTTCATTCCTTATTTCTCAGATCTCAGCTCTGACACTTACACACCTCAACATTCAATGACGTGGAAGACAAATACACAGTTTTTTGGAGTATGATGTATTTGTGTGTGTACAAGTGTGTATACGTGTGTGCCCACATGTGTGTAGGTGTGAACACCCATGTAGGGGCTAAAGGTTGATATTGGTATCTTTCTCCATTGCTTTTCCTCCTCCCCCCTCCTCCCTCCTTGTCACCTCCTCCTCCTTCTTTTGAGGCAGGGTCTCTCATTGAGCCTGCTCCTCAGCATTTTGACTAGGTCAGCTGGCCAGGAAGCTTAGCAGGTCTGACTGTCTGTCTTTATCTCTCAACCTCCAACCTCTGTACTGAGGTTACAGGTGCTTACTACTGCGCCTGGCTTTAAATGGGTACTGGGCATCTGAATTTTTCCCACGGACGCATCTCTCCAGCCCAAGATTAAGTCTTTTGGATAAAGCTTTCTGTCTCCAGAAAAGGCATCGGACTTAATTTATGTAAATTAAAATGGAGGTTTGTGAGGTAGGGTGAGGTTAGAAGAGAAACAGAATTTACTGGTCTAACAGGATAGGCGCTGTTGGTTGTAAATAGCTTAGCCAAAACGACAAGTTAGCACTGGGTTTCACATATCTAGTTTTGCAAGCCTTGAATGAATGGTGTTTGCCATATTAACACAGTTGTATGATGACATGCTTCTGGGGAAAGAAGCAGCACCTTGTTTGTGTCCTAGTTAGTTAGCCTGCTAAGTAAACAAGCAAAGCCAAAGCACTATATATAATCTTTTAATACCATGTTTTTTGGAGGGGGGCTATCCAATAAGAAGCCACAGTGCTATCTGTGTAAAAGCTTTATGGAAGCTGCTTAGTTACGGAAGAAACAGAAAAGGTAAAAAATTGCTTCCAAACTAGACATATCGACGTTCTTCATGGTTCCTTGTACTTCTTTGTAAATATCAGCCACCTCCGTGATAAATAGCTGTATGCACCTCTCTCTAGGATACAGATAGGTCTTACCTGAATGTGTAGACCTTATCGGCCTGGCTCCCTGGTAATGTCAGTGCTTTCAAGTTTCTGAGTTATAAATTTAATTTATTCTCCAGAAAGCTATTTAAAGAGTTAACTCTTGGCATTAATATGAACCTTGAAATGCCATCCCCACAGTGGCCCATTATCCATATATATATAATATATATATATATATATATATTATATATATGTACATACATATATACGTACATACAGACACACACACACACACACACACACACACACACACATATATATATGTCCAAACTCACTTTAGTTTTGGTTTTATTGAAGGTCTTCACCTTTTCTAAGTACATTGTCAAAAAGTAGAAGCTTGAGCAACCTCAAAACAGCACTGAATTCCTATAGTCACTTGGAGCTCAGTGACTGGAGTTGTGGGCGTTGAGGTCTGCTAGTGTTTAGCTCCAGCCAGTGTAGAGAGCTCTGCCTGGTTGCCTTCTGAAGACAGTCTCCTGTCTGCCTTTGGTGTAAGATGTAGAATTCTTAGCTCCTTCCCCAGCACCAAGTCTGCCTGCAGGATGGTGCCCTGCTTCCCACCATGATGCTAATGGACTGAACCTCTGCAAGTATAATCCAGTCCCAGTTAAATGTTTGCCTTTATAAGAGTTGCCTTGGTCATGGGGTTTCGTCACAGCAATAGAAGCCTAACCAAGACATCGTGGAAGTGTGAAAACTGGAGTTGATATGCCAAGAATCTACATAAATGTTAGATGTGTGAGATGTCCAGCCTGTAATTCCAGCCTTGAAAGGCAGAGTCCAGGGATCCCCCAGATGCAGCTGTGTCTGCAGGCTGTGAGTTTGAGGGGTAGACCCTGCCTCAGGGAAGAATTTGGAAAAAACAGTTGAGCCAACATCAACCTTGAGCTCCACATGCATGGTGCACTCACATGCACACATGTAGGTGCACCCCTTCCATGGATACTCCCACACAGAAGACATGTATACACATACATGCAGTACCCCCAAATTGGGGGAAAAGGGAGATTTTTTTTTTTTTTTACAGGTTGCTGTTGCTTTGAAAAGTAAATTGTGAAGCTGGTGAGAAGTCAATAAACTGATGCTATGCAAGCTGAGAGCCTGGGTTTCAGCTCCAGCACCTATCTAAACGCTTAGTCTGTGCTCACAACCCTAGAACTGAGGAGGCCAAGACAGGTAGACCCCTGGAGTTCACAGAGGCAGCCATGCTGACTGATTGATGTCTTCCAGGTTCAATGGGAGACCCTGCCTCCAAAAGTCAGGTGGCAAGCAACAGAGAAAGGCAACTGAGTTTGACCTTTGGCTTCTCTATGCACACATGCAAATGTTCTATAGGTATTTGTGGACACACGTGCACTCGCACGTACACACACACACACACACACACACACACACACACACACACACACCACTCATGCACGCATACATGCATGTATGAGAAAAAGAAATAAGCTACAGCCAGGTATGGTGGCACACACTTGCAGTCTAATCCTAGCACTCTGAAGGCTAAGGTAGGAGGATAACCACAAGTTTAAGGCCATTGTGGTCTACTGAACAAATACTGGAGCCAGGTAGGACTCCATAGTGAGACTCTGTTTCAGAAAATAAAAGGGAAACAAATTCAAATATAAATGGAAAGAAATTAATACTGCATTTTAAATTAACATTTCAATGCATGCATATAATGGATAATGACCAGATTAGGGTAATTGGTGTCTAGCACCTCAAATATTTATCATTTGTGTTAAGAACATTTGACTTCCTCTCCATTAGTTATTCTGAAATAAAAAAAATAATTGTTGCTCATCGATATCACACTTCTCCAACTTATTAAAACCAAAGGTTTTTAAAAATGATCACACTGGACTGACATGGGTGATCCTGATTGTGGTTTTGTTGTTGTTGGTTTTACGTTTGGCCCAGCACTCCATACCTTCCCCTTTGTATGCAGGAGACATTGCTTGCCTCCTTCTTTGTCCATGTTGGTTTCATGTGTTCAGCCTGTCTTCTCTGACGGCCCTGGACTGTTGTGTGCTTCTTCTCTGCCCTGAGCTCAGTGTGATGCGGAACACAGACGGTGAACATGTGGGCTTCCTGGCGAGAGTCCAGCAGGTAGGGCCGTTTGTGTGGTATGTATTTATTTGAAGATGATATGGAGGTGGCTGGAGGGAATAAGACACAAGTCATAAACAGGGGGCCTGAGTTCAAGGAGGAGTTCAAGGCCAGCCTAGATCACACAGTAAGGCTGTTTGGAGAGAAAGAGGAAGAGGAGGACATTGTTTTAAGCATTATTTTTGAGGCAAGTGACAGATGGAGGTAGAAGATTAAATGCGTACATTTATATAAGACCTGTCCCCTCTACATTAAGGTTTTACCTTTCACTGTTTTAGATGATGTAATCCTTACATTTCCTTTTGTGGATGTCTTCTTCTAGGTATATTTAAATTTTAGCCTTGCACCAGCCTTGTTCTGTGTTAATTGTCAGCACTAGTTATGGTCTTGTGCTTGTGCGTCTCCCTGTCATCAACAACCTAGTCCATAGCCAGAAATCAAAACAACCCCCCATCAACTGTACAAGTGCCTTTACAAACTACTGAACGGCACTCCCTTCCTCACAGTCAGAGCTTATAGAAGAGGAAGACTTGGTCAGTTTGTTCTCTTATGTCCAGTACACTTCTCAGACAAGAACAGTTGGCTTCGTGCCTGTCACCCCACACCAAGATGCTCTCTGAAAAGTCTTCGTGACTGACTGCCAAATTCTGACTTCATAGAATGTTCCTATCGGAAGCATCTTGTCTTTCTGAGAATGTTCCTCACCTTGGCTTCTGGGATACTCCTCTGCCTTGGTTGGGTTCCAGCCCTTCTTCCTGCATCTTCTGTTTCCTCATTAACATGGCTTTTGTTAGAGTTCTCTGTGGTTCTGACTTGATCACATTTCCACTCTGTATTTTATTTTTTTTTTTCATAACTCCCAACTCATTATTTTCTATTTTAGTTTTGAGATGTTTTTAGAAGGTCATTGGTCAACTAGTCTGTCAAATATCATCATCCGTGGAGTCACAGCTTCTTAGTCACTCCAAAGGATCCTTCAGAATGAGAGCATCCACTCTTGAGTAGGCTTTTGTTCCATTGCTGTCAATGTGTGAGAAATGTTGTAATTCTATTGTGGAGACCATAATGACTAAGACCTGTTAGTGGGTGTTGCTATTTCACTAGCCAGATTTCATCTCATTACCTTGCCTCTCTTTCCACATATTGCCTAAGAGGTTTTTTTTTTTTTTTTTTTTTTTAAAGTTAAACAGATGCATGGTTTCTCAAGCATCGTTCTGGTTGAAGTTTAGAGTTTCATTAGTGAGCTGACTTTGTGGCTGTTTCCTTGTTACCACTTGCCTGGCCTCATTGGATAGGCTTCTGTTTCCTGTAGTTTGGTGCATATGTTATGGCTTAACTTTTTTGTTTAGTATTATTTAGTATATTTCATTGGAACAAGGAGAAAAAAAAAATCACTAGAAGCAATAAGAATATTTACAACAGGGACTGGAGAGATGGCTCCGTGGTTAAGAGTGCTTACTTCTCTTGCAGAAGATCTTGATTCAGTTCCCAGCACCCACACAATGGCTCACAACCACCTATACATCCAGTTCCAAGGAACCCAATGGATTTTTCTGACAAGCGCAGGTTCCTGTGTGTATATGGTGCAATGCATACTCTCAGACCCATATACATAAATTAAGTAAATGAAAACAAATTTAAAGAAGAATACACAGCATAGGAAGATGATAGTCACAAAACCTCTTCATAGCCTTTATTCTTACTGTCTTGGCATAGTATACTCTGTGCCCTTGGGACTTGCCCAGCTCTTACATGGGCCTCAATTCTGGGAGAACTCCACAGAGAGGAAGAAGTAGGATTGCTGTATAGATCTCATCCAATCCCAAAAGAACATAGAAATGCTGGGATATATTTCTCAATGAAACCATCATGACCCTGATCTCAGTATGGAGAAGCTCTTCTCCTGAAGGGCAGAGCCTATAGCAAACATGGCAGACCCGGGCCCTAGGTGTGACTTGAGACAGAAGTCAGTACCATGGACTGTAAATCCTCAAATTGGAGACATAGAAACACGATGATTCCTTCCTGAATCTGTTAGAGCTTTATTTACCTCCTAGACCCTCTCTGTTCCCTCAACACTGTGACTGATTCTCAATTTAAAGATCCCTCTTCTCTTTTTAAAAGAATTATTTATTTATTTTATGTATATGTACAGTACACTGTAGCTGTCTTCAGACACACAAGAAGAGGGCATCAGATCTCATTACAGATGGTTGTGAGCCAACATACGGTTGCTGGGAATTGAACTCAGGACCTCTGGAAGAGCAGCCACTAATCTTAACCACTGAGCCCCACAATGATCTGTCTTAATCCTTGGCTCTACCCCAGGCTCTGTTGCCTTGGCCAAGATTCCACGTCTGGGTCCTATTTGCTTGTATTCCAGCAGCCATATGAATTGTTTAACATTTCCAGAATCTAAGAGAACAGAGGGAAGATTCCAAGCTTATTGAGGAACACATCCATTCTTGCATCCGTTTTTACACACGCATGTGTTGTGCACACAGATGTAAATATTTGGTGGACATGTAATGGCCACTCACCATTAACCTCCTTTAAAAATTTGTCATTCTATTCCTTTTGGTTTGGAGAGACAGTATCTTTTATCATATTATCAGAAACCCTTTTGCTCATCTGTATATTTTTCTACTACTCATCCTTGTAGATGTCCACTGATGTGTCTACCCACCCATCTGTCCGTCCTCACCCGCTTCCTCACGTGGCACTTCCTCGCGGTGGCGCTTCCTCGCGGTGGGTCCATCATGTACACACCCACCCGTTTCTGTTCACTCACTATGTTCTGAGCAACAGAGCTGTGCCATCGATGTCACCTACAGGGAACGCCAAGGCTTGTGTTGTCATTTTCTTCTTACATATACTTCCAATCTTTTGAGCAGTTCTGATCATCAGGAGAAGTAGGGTTGAAAGATTCTTATATGCAAAGACCTACCCAAGGTGGAAGCTCCAGAAAGTAGTTCAGAACAACTTCTGTCACCCACTTTATGATGGAAACGGAGTTTGCTTTAAAAAAAAAAAAAATCACCATTTTGGGTAAGTGTCCTGAAAAGCCTGCATTGCTGTAAAAATACTGCCAACTGCAAGCATTTACACCATGCCGGCCCTCACTTAACTGAAAAATATGGTCTCTATACCATCATCAGGTCAGCATTCATGTCAGAAGATAAGCCATGCTGCTCAGTAGACATTCCCTCTCGCCCCTCAGTGCTCATCAGACCTCCCCCTTGACGTTACCCAGCAGGTCCGGGGTTTGCTTGGAGTCCTTCTAGCCCACTCCTACTGGTTTTGTTGGTTGGTTGGTTGGTTGGTTGTTTTGAGACAGGATTTCCCTGTAGAGCCCTGACTACTGTCCTGGAATTGTCTCTGTAGACCATGCCTCAAACTCACAGAGATCCTCCTGCCTCTGCCTTTTGAATCCTGGGATTGAAGGCATGTACCTCCATAACCCAGCCTCTACATTCCTACTTTTAAGCTCCTCATTTTCAAAGTAATTCTAAATGGGAAGTTTTCTCAAATATGTGTACGTGAATATATATATATATCACGTACACATATTTTTATATACATATATACCTATATTAAATATGTATTACATAGAGTATAAGCATATATATTATATATGTTTTTAACATGTCTGAAAAATAGCTTTCTCCCAGGCATGTGGAGGTATATGGTCTCAGCTCGTTTCCCACGGGTCTCAGAGTTTCTTTGAATGCTATGCTGCAAGCGTTTCCTCTCTTTCTGCCCCCTCCCTTCTTTCATCTTTCATCAAGGTGAGGCCCACCACACATCACATTGTTCCTTCCCCACTTTTGCTTCTAGTCTTAAGCGCCTGGAAAATTTGGACAACTTTTTAGAAAAACACGTGGGATGAGAAGTTATGGGCTCTGGTCAAAGGTCTGGGGAGAGTTCTGAGGCATAAAATACAACAGGTTTGTTGTTTAAATTTTTCTTTCTTTTTTTTTTTTTTGGTTTTTCGAGACAGGGTTTCTCTGTGTAGTCCTGTATCCTGGAACTCACTCTGTAGACCAGGCTGCCTCGAATCAGAAATCCGCCTGCTCGCCTCCCAAGTGCTGGATAAAGGCGTGCGCCACCACCGCCGCTAAAATTTTTCTTTCTACTTTTTCTTCCCAGTGTGGCTCAAAGTGCAGACTCGAAGATTGGCTGCCTGCCTTATAATTGAGCTCTGATGCTAGCTACTAAATGGTGTAGATTACATATGTAAACTCTTGTCTCCCCATTTTCCTGTATGTAAAATGGAGATAATAATATCTACCTCATGAGGTTGCTGTGCTATTAAAGGACATAAAATTTAGAGCAATAATCATACAGCAAATGTTAGCTATTACAACTATTGTGCTTTTGTGGACTGCCTACAGCGTAATTTTTGTGGTTTGGTCCAAAGCAAAGTTATTGCCTAGTTATGAAAAACATATTTCCAGTCACCTTTGTGCCTGAGCATGCATGAATTAAACACACACACTTGACATCATGAATGACTTGTCATGACCTGGCTTGACAGCACGCTACGGATCCCCATCATATTGACAGTTGCTCCTACCTCTTGGAAAGCAAAATGTCTACATCTGAAAGCACATCACTGTTATAAGTCTTAATATTTTATAGCAATCTTAATGTCAAATTGTGAGACATGCGAAGGCTTCAATCCAGAGGGGTAGCTTCAAGCCAAGATTGGGAGAAGGGTTCTTCTAGGTGCACCAGATTATGCAGTAATATTGATGGAATTCTTTACAAGAGTTTCACTGGTTTCTATGGCAACCTGAATTCAAAATAGGATCCTAGGAGTCTCTTTGGGGTAGGGAAAGAATACAGCCTTTATTCCTTCTGTAGTGATAGAGTATATAGTTTGTGCAAAATATTTTTTGGGTGAGATTTTTGGGAGTTATTGTCCCATTGCTGGCTGTATCGAGTTTGTAGTTTGGCACCTCCCCCTTCTTCCTGTATCTCTCAATGAGGTTGCAAGTTGCCCTACAGTTCTTACTTGGCTATGAATAGCTAGTGTTTTGCCTTGTTGCTCATAACAGATGCACTCCTAATTTTTGACTCTTCTGACTAATACTATAGTAATTAGTAAGAAAGGAGAGCCGCTGTACACAGTTCCCAGGTTAGCAAGTCAACCTATTTTTAGTAGCAGCTGGAGAAAATGCTTTTGAGTAAATAGTTTTTGAAGGGGGAAAAAAAAAAACCCTCCCAAACTGAATCCCACAAGCAAAAGGAAAAGACTTCTGTGGACACTGATTGTAGCAAGTCATGTTGAAGACGGGCAACACTTTACTGCCATTGACAGACACCCCTAAGAGTATTGGTGATAGCAAGGTTTATTCTGTACCCTTATTCCTGCCCACTAGAGGACTGATCAGGTCCTCCCCATCACCTTCACTCTCGGACCTGAGTGGCAGAACAACTCTGCTGTGCAACTTTGCTGATTCTAAGGTCTTGGAGAAGAACACAGTAAATGCACATGCTGGCTGATCTCCATGTACTTTTGCCTATGGTTCACACCCCATGTGTGAGCCATATGTCCAGACATGTGGTGAGAAATCTACTGATGGAATGGGTGTGTTTCGGGATGGTAGTGGTGGGTAGTAATGATAAAAGCAGAGAATTGAGAGGTGAAAGAGATGTCCATTTAGTACTAGGGCTTTTTAGACTCCCTGTATCCAGCCAGTGGAGTGTGAACACTAACCGTCACTGGCAGGGGTGTGGCTCCAGGGTAAAGCATGTGCTCTAACTCATACAAAGCCCTTGGTTTGATCCACAGGAACACAGGAAAACCCAGTCACATTTGTTAGACAAGTCTAGCACTCTTTCCATCTTAGAGAATCGAGGTCTCATGGATTTGACAAATGGGTTCTTTGTGTAAGAAAGCAGCATATTCTGTACCTTAAAATTCACAATTCCTCTTGTTTCTGTCCTCTTGATTATTATTTTGGATAATTAAATTAGGCATGCAAATTCCTCATTATGGTAGGAACACAAAGACTACACAAACAATTTCATAATTAGTTCTCTGAGTCATTAAAACCCCCAAGATGAAAATGGTCTAGAAGATCGTTTTCCCGTGGTAGTTTTCTTATATTGATTTGAAACTATGACTCTTTGCATTGCACCAAAACTATCAGTATGAAGCGAGCTGCAGAAGAGGTCTGCCCTGGACCAAGGGCATTTCCGAGGCATGGTGTACTGTCCAGTGGCATGTTTGAGCTGGATGTGAGCACGTTTTTGAAGCCTGTTCCCTCTCTACTGCTTGTCTATTTGTCTAAGCCCAGTGAGACACAACAGGAATGTAGAAGTGGTTACATGTAACAGGTCATTCCAGGAGGACAGCCAGGCACAAGAGAAGCCTTATTGTGAGTCAGTCCTCAGAGTCTCCGGAAAGCCTCCTGGGGAAGGTGGAGTCTTACCTGCATGGACATCAGTTACACTGCAGTGGAAGGAACAGACATGTGTGGGGTACATGCCTCAGGGGTAACACGACCCATGGGGTAGTATGCTCTGGGAACATTCTAGAAGTCCTCTGGCTATTCCCATCCCTCTTTTATGAAGGTGTCTTGCATTTCAGCACACTCTACAGTTGTTTCCAAGATCCCAGTCCATGCCACCTAGACATGTTACTTGTTTGTAATGCCAGTGATGAAGCACCACTGTGGATTGTGGGGTATAGGAGAGGCATGGACTTAATTGTATATGAACATGTTCATGGACCCTTTGCTTTGTGTGCCACCACCATATGAGAACACCCAAGCTCCTGAACTGCCTGCTGCTTAGATGAATCCACTGTTCTCTGTCTATACAGCAGGGTCTGGTCAGTGCTTACCATATTCCAGTGTCTCACAGGGAGGTATTGATGCTTTTCCAATCACTTAGGAAAGACCTGAATTGTTTAAGCAGGAAGCTTATCTCCAAAAGAGATGTGGAGATTAAATGAAAGAGATCATTGATTGTGGAGACAGAGAAGCCTTCCATAATCGGGACAAGCTGGGAAATCTGTAGATGGTGGCACTGGACAGAGGCACAGCAGCAGCTCACAGTGTCTCAAGGAGACTGGGTCCTGTGTAGTGAGTGAGTCTTACAGCCCTGCCTTGGGAGGGGTGTCTTGAAGAGGTTCCTAGAAGTCTTCTTTGTCTGGGGGAAAAGGTCTCACATTGGTGATGTTTCAGTGATTGATTTTTGCTCCTTCCTGGCCTTTTCTTGGGAGTTTTCTATGTGTAACCCCTAAAGTTCCATTCTGGCAGCTGCTGAGGAGACATGGGCTTAGTGATATCTCCCAACCACACATTCTTTGCCATGCGCTCTTCTCTTTTATTATCAATTCTGTATACCTACTTAAAAAATAATGCATTTTAAATTATGTTATAATGCTATAATTAGCACATCTCTGTGCAGGTATGTGCTAAAGAGTGTAGGTTCCTGAGGAGGCCAGTAGAAGGCATTGGATCCCTGGAGCTGGAGTTACAGGCAATTGTGAATTGCCCCAGCGTGGGTGCTGTGAACTGAAGTCAGGTCCTCTGGAAGATCAGGAAGGGCTATTAACCACTGAGACATTTCTTATTTTGTTTTATTTTATTATTTTATTGTATTTTATTTTATTTTATTTTATTTTATTTTATTTTTTTGTGTGTGTGTGTGTGTGTCTGAGCCACCTCACTGTGCATGTGCTTCCTGTCTATGATGTGTAACTCTATGGATCCCTGACCCCATTATTCACAGTGCTGGGCTATAGTCATCCGTTCAGAGCTTCCCATGGAAGGAGATGCGCTTGTGTTCAGAATCTAGCCCTGCACTTGCTAACTGGGTGACTATGTGCCATTTATCCTCCAAGTCTCAGGTTTATCCACCTCCCCCAAATCACTGGTGATGTGAACACTGAAGGTATCCCAGGGTTCATACTAAAATCAGCATGGGCCTAGCATCTGCTCTCTACGTGTTTGCCACACCTTTGTTCACATCGTTCTACTTTATTAATTGAGGATAATATCATCACATCGTCACTTTTGGTAGCTCCACTACTTCTGACCACTGAATTTGAAATGAACTTGAGTCCTAAAATCTTCCCATAGTCTGGATTGTTAAACCTGCCAGTTGCATCCGTTAAAAGTGTGTAACAAGTATCTCAATGGGAGAAAAGCCTCACAGGTTGATCTGCTGTGTGGAATGCCGTAGAACATGTGATGTAAGTGGCATAGTGTCTAAAATATGGTAAAGAAGGCAATGTTTAACACAGCTTAATTTTAATGGTTCCAGATAAAATGTAATGCAGCCAGTGAAGACTATTTGCGAGTCTAACTGAGAAAGGGAACTCAACGCTCATGCACTCATGGCAAGTTAGTGACTGAATGCAATAGCTGATCAGGAAAACCTAATTTTTTTGACATGGCCTTGGTTGCTCCTACTTTCTCATAGTTTAGATTTATTTTTATATTTTAAGTTGTATATGTGTGTGTGTGGGGGGGTGGTACGTGCACATGTGTGAATGCAGGTGCCTTCCTTCAGAGGCCAGAGGCATTGAGTCATCCTGGAGCTGAAGCGACAGGTGGACATGAGCCATCCAGCGTGGGCACAGAGACCGGAATTCTGCAAGGGCAGTGCGCACACTCAACTGCTTACTCATTTCTCCAGCCCCTCAATGCTTTAACACTTGATATAATTTAAAGTTTGAGTATTTCAACCCTAGATAGAAAGATATCACTTGGATATTTCTTAAAGTGCGCTGTGCTCTCCAGCATTCAATCAATTATTTAATTTACTATTACTTTTGACACAGAGTCTTGTTATATAGCTCAGTCTGGCCTTGAACTCAAGACCTTCCTGCTTCTGCCTACCAGGGTCCATATTATAGTGCAGGCTACTGCACTTTTTCTTGCACTTTCTTTTTTCTTGATGGTTTAGAGCAGGTGGCTCTCACAACCGGAAAAGGAAAAAGACCGGCACAATTAGGTATGAGATGTCTGCAGAGGGAGACTGAGCTGACTGCAGACTGAAGGTATCCAGCCGCTGCGTTTTCCTGTGTTTGTCTTGAAAACCCAGGTCTGTAGCTGTATGAGCATATTCTAGAGCAGGTCATTCGTCTAGCACAGATACTGCTATGTACATATCTGCAGACAAGGATCTTGATGCTCTGTCTATTCTCTCCTCCCTACCCCCGATCAATTTTGATTTTAGAGTAGTTTTAGATATACAGAACGGTCATGTAGTCATCGCCAAGGGTTTCTGGGAATATCCTAGGAGGGCATATATTCCTGCCCTGTTATTATCTGACTTTAGTCTGGCACATTTGCTACAGCTAATGGACTGATAGTATTGATGAATTACTTTGCTTCATTCAGATTTCCTTTAGCCTGGTCTCCCCCCACCCCCTTTTGTCCTAAGGTCACATCCAGGATGCCACATGATATGTAGTTGTTACATCTGCTCTGCTACTTTTGGATGTGACAGTTTTCTCTGGCCTATTTTCCATCTGCGTTGAGCTAGTTTTTAAGAGGTGTCCTTTCTTGGCTCAGGGAAGTGCAGGATGGTGATATTCATAGGGACATTCAACTCCCTCATGAATCTTTCCATCAACAAATACAGAAGACTTAGAGATGAAGTAGCTGAACCTAACAAACCGAACCACAGTCCATTGCCTTCCGTCTCATGCCAAGCCTCTTTGCCCTTCACAGTGTTTGAAGATCCTCTGGGGATCTTGTTAAAAATGCAGACTTGTTTGGAACTTTGACAGCGGGGCAGAGTTCTGTGTTTTTAACAAGCTCCCAGGTGCAGCCATACTGCCCCTCCTTACCCTTAGGATACAGACCCTCCACTTAGGCGGAGCTCTACAGGAGGGACTAGTGAGAGCCTGGGGAAGCCTGGGGGAGTGTGTGGGGGGAATGGGGGAGCGTGGAGGAGCGTGGGGGAGTGTGGGGATGTGGGGAGGTGTGGGGGAACATGGGGGAGTGTGGGGATAGCATGGGAACGTGGGGGAGCATGGGGGAGCATGGGGGGAGCATGGGGAAGCCTGGGGGAGCCTGGGAAGCCTGGGGGAGTCTGGGGAGCCTGGAGGAGCATGGAGGAGCCTGGGGAGCATGGGGGAGCTGCATGTCTGCCATCAAGATGTTTGCAACTCTTGAGAAACAAGAGAACAAAACAGAGGAGAAATAAAGTTCAGAGAGTCAGATCGAGATAGCACATGCAACCGTGTCTTGTCTATCAGCCTATTATTAAGAGAACAACAGGAGTCGGCAAGGTTGTGGAGAAATTGAGGCTTTTATGCATGACTGGGAGAAAGGTAATGGTGGTCCTAGAGAGATGGATTGGAATAAGAGGACTTGCTGTTCTTGTAGAGGACCTGGGTTAGGTTCCCAGCACCTGCATGGTACCTGCATGATATATTTAATACGTGCAGGCAGAGAACACTCATACACAAAATTAAAATAAGTACATCCTTTAAATAAGGAAAGGTAAGAGACTGGAGAGATGGCTCAGCAGTTAGGAGCATTGACAGTTCTTCTAGAGGTCCTGAGTTCAATTCCTAGCAATCACATGGTGGCTCACAGCCATGTGTAGTGGGATCTGATGCCCTCTTCTGGTGCGTCTGAAGACAGGGACAGTGTACTCATTTATGTAAAATAAATAAATAAAAATCTAAAAAAAAACTCCAAAAAACAAAAAATGAAAGGTTAAAAAGGCATAGCCCATAGGAACTTCTGGAAAACTTGAACACATTTTTCCTCTTAAAATACTGAACACAAGTTCCTTAAAATAAATAAATAAACAAACAAACAAATAAATAAAATTGAACAGCAGGTATGTACTTGCAGACACAGTTACTCAGGGTGTTGGCGCTAGATGATTACTTGAGCCCAGGACTTGGAGACTAGTTTGTGTAACCTAGAGAGACTGCATCAAAACAACAACAGCTTCTTCATCTTCATCATCATCATCATCATCAACAACAACAACGACAAAATGAGCAGAGCATGAGCCCACAAACTTACTTCTAGCTGGATAAAGGAAAGATCTGGAAGCAGGAGGTAGAGCAGATGTGTGCTGACGCTCACCACAGCATAGCGGATGTGTGAGCCAGGAGGGGAGAGAAGTTCCCAGAGCATCCACTCACAGATGAATAGGCACAGAAAACACAAAGCTACACACCGTAAGCTACTGTGCAGCCTTAAGGTTTTGACATGTGCTACCATGTATGACCTCTGAGACACTCCAGGAGAAATAATCTAGTCACATAAGAATTAGTCTTGTAGGATTTGGCACATATGAGGCATCAAATGCAAAGACAGAAAGTAAAATGGCGGTCGCAGTTGTCTCGGGGAGGAGGGAATGGGGATTTGGTGTTAGATGTGTACAGTTTCAGTTTGCATGATGAGAAGATTTTGGAGACGGATAGCAATGAAAGGTGCACAAACGTGCATGTTGTTAATATTACCGAGCTGCACATTTAAAAAGTTGTCAAAGTAGCAATATTTCTGGTATGTTTATTCTACCACAATTGAAAACATGCTTTAAAAAAAGACACACCTGGGGGTAGCAGAGATGGCTGAGTGGTGAAGAGTACTGGCTGCTCTTCCAAAGGTCTTAGGTTCAACTCCCAGCACCCACATGGCAGCTCACAACTGTAACTCCAGTTGCAGGGGATCTGATAGTGCCTGACACAGACATGCAGACAAAACAGTGTACATAAAACAAAAAATTACTTAAAAAGGCATATAAAATGTGTACTAGGCGTTAGAGTTGTCAGGAGAAAGATGAATGACATCAGTAGAAGTTCAGTCATGGAACATAGATAACGTGACACGCACAACATTCTTACAAACTCATTTCTAACAGTGCTTCAAGGCCAGCACTTGTCAGTCTTGCTGTCCAGATGACAGGATCAAGAAGGGTCACAGAATGGGTGTGGAGGGCTGCTTTAGTCAGTGAAGTAGTACTTGCTACTAATTCATCAGGATCTGAGTTAGATCTTCAGACCCCAAATGGAAAAGGCAGGCGTGGTGGCATGTCGCTGTAACCCCAGTGAGTTCCTTGGACAGCCAGCCTAGTCTGATTGGAGGGCTCCAGGCTAAATAAGAGACTCTATCTCAAAAACCAAGTTGGCCAGCTTCTGAGAAACCACACCAAGACTGATCTCTCGTCTTTATATTCATGTTTAGGGTTACAGAGCGTCTTCAGTGGTCAGCAGTCAACATACATGGGAGTAGTTTAAAGCAGTGTGACAGTGCCCATGGGACTTGTAAATTGAGGAGAGCATGTCCCATTCAACCAAGATCTCAGTGACTTAGGCCACCCGTAGGTTTGGGTAATAGTGAAAGTTGGAAGTCCTCAGATCCCTGATGGCGTGCGGCCTGTGTCACGGGCATGCAAGACCATAAGACTCACGATGCATGCCTTTTGGTTGTGTCAGTAGGGTAGGAGTGAGTGCAGTTACATGTAATATAGCGAGGATGGGTGGGGTAAATCCTGATGGTAGGCATTGTTCTGAGTACTCTGCCATGGCCTTAACAGCCCATTCACAGTCGCTACCTCTGTTTGCCACGGGGCAGAGCGAGCCAGGATGAGCACCGCAGAAACCCAGGGTGAAGTGGCTGGTGCACTTGTACTGTTGTTAATTAACTCCAGTTTTCTGAGAGCTGTTTCTTTTCTGTTTCTCCATAGCAGTAATTTAAACAGGAGCCGCTAGATGTCACCACCCAGTGTTTCTTCAGTGTGGCGGAAGCAAGGGACTGGGCAATTCTCCCTCTAGCTTGAAGACAGTGGAGCAATAGCTTGATCCTTTATGACTTCCTGTTGGAAAGTGTCACCCTGACCAGTTACCACAGTGGCCTGTTTTCTTCCCACCCCTTGCCTTAGCTCATGGTTTGCCTTGGGACCCCACTCAGTTTGTAGGCTTTAAATTTTTTTTTTAAATCAATGGGAACAGTCATTTCGTTAACTACAGGAGTTGCTGAAGGCACGAGGGGAGAACAGCATTGACCATACGAGCTTTGGTGTAGGTGGGGGTGAGGGTGGGGGTGAGGGTGGGGGTGTAGGGTGAGGGAGAAGGGAAGGAGGGAAGGAGAGAGGGAGTAGGAAAGGGCAGCTTC
This sequence comes from Mastomys natalensis, assembly GCA_021653895.1. Classification (NCBI taxonomy): domain Eukaryota; kingdom Metazoa; phylum Chordata; class Mammalia; order Rodentia; family Muridae; genus Mastomys; species Mastomys natalensis. The sequence continues at coordinate 911,164 of JAJTUV010000661.1, read as the reverse complement.
CTATTTAAGTGCACTTATGAATTGCACTAGTGCTTTAGTTAGGCCCTTACTACCAGCACTTGCAGGAATGCAGCAAATCTGTGCTCAGCTGATGCACAGGAGCAGCGGGACCTTGTAAATTGTGTGAGAAAGCAAGGGGAGGGAGGGGAGCGGGTCCTGAGCCTTTTGGTAGTAGAAGGTAATGGTGGGCATGTGTTGTTGGCTCTTTCAGAAGAAAGGAGAGGGTAGGGGAAGCTTCATGGTGTCCTCAGTAGAGGAAACTCACTGATTCGGGACTGAGTTATCCAATGTGCAGGCCCACAGAGTGCCCACCGAGAAGAACCAGTCAAGTAAGGCTTTCCTCTCTCCCATCGCCAGGAACTGCTTTCTGTTCTGTTGAGGATTCTCTAGATCTAAATACAATCAATACAGCGACAAATTACTTTTTTTTTTTTAATCTCAGTGCACCTAAGGCTGACAGTGAAGAGAAGAGTCTTTAAAACAGTGATATGTAAGACAAAAGTAGGCAGGGAGGTGGGGGTGGGGAGCACTGGAAAGCCTTGGAGCACTCACGGGAACTCATCGCCTAGCTTTTCGACAGGAGGTCATCGAAGTATAAAGGGTGAACTGGGAGCTGTCTGAAAGACAGGGCCGGAAAGGCTGAGAGAACAGCTGGGGAGAGCTTTGCGAGAATCTGGAAACTCAGGAGAGGAGTGCAGACCAAGGCTTTCAGCCAGAGGAGGAAGACGTCAGTCACAGGTGCCGTGCTCCCTAGAGCCTTGGAGAAATGATCTGTGATCAGCTAGAAGGCATGCTTTGCCTCAAAAAATGTATTGTTTAACTGCGTGTCTCTCTGCGTGGGTCTTTGTGTGCACGTACACATGGAGGGCAGAGGAGGGCAGCATATTCCCTCTAGCTTGAGTTTAAATGGCTGCAAGGAGCCCAATAGATAGTGGGGACCAAACTTGGGTCGTCTGCACAAGGAACAAGTGCTCTTAACTGCCAAGCCATGGTTCTTGTTCCCAGAGTAGATTTTTAAAATTACATGTTATTTATTTATTTATTTATTTATTTATTTATTTATTATTTATTTAATTTAGAGTGTGTACAGGGGTAGGGCACATGCATGCCACAACATGCATATGGAGGTCAGAGAAAAGTTCACAGGCATCTCTTTTCTCCTTCCCCCATGTTGGTCCCTGCAGCAAGTGCCTTTACTCCATGAGCCATCTCACTATCCTGACAGAACACATTTGGAACAACACAGTTGAAGCTTTCCTTTGTGGTATTAGTTCAGAGGCTTTGCATGAATCCATGAAATGCAAAGACGAAGCTGTCTCAAGTGGGAACACTGCTAACATTAGTGGTAACCTCTCCTCACTGGAGGGAATCAAAATTACTTCCATCTGTGTCCCCAGTCATCGTCAATACTACATAGAAGGGAACCAGAATTTATCCTCATGCTATGGGCGCTGACACCCTCCTGTAAACCTCAACACTCAGGACATTGAGACAGGAAGATTGCTGTGAGTTTGAAGCCAGTCTGAACTAAGTAGGGAGTTTCAGAGTAGGCTGGGCTACAGAAAGAGAGTGTGCGTTTCCGCCTCTCAGACCATAATGATAATATAAAAACAATAGCCACAATAATAAGACCCTACTACACATTTGAGCCATGTATTAACTTATGGGATCCCATAAACAAAGGACCCCCGAAAAAATGTGCATTTCCCCAGGAATCTCATACTGGGAGAAAGAAAGGGTACCAGTCCAGAGCAGGGACTTGTCTCCTGGGAAGAGAGTTCACACGGCTCTAACACCTTTTCAGACCATCTTACAGGAGGAGACCGAAGCCCAGACAATGATGAGCCGACATTTGGCAGGACCACGCCTTGACCAGGGCTGTTTAGATGTGCATATCCTTGGTTTAAACTTTGCTCTCACGGAGGGCCTGAAGACAAAGATGGACTTGGCAGGGGGAGGGGGGGTGTTGCTGGATCGCTTTGTTCCTGTGTGTTTAATAGAAGGTGGGAAGATGAGTGCACCAAGACCCAGCACCTAGGGGTTAAATAATTTGGCCAACGTGATAATATTCTAGTAGGATATATTCCATATTTGACCTCAGATGAATTCTAACTAAAATTAATAGATTCCATTAATAAGCACTTTGCTTGCAGGAAGTACAAATACATCTCCTATTGGTGTCATTGCCATATAATGTGTGTGGCACTTTAAAAAAAAACCTTAAAAAAGTATATTCCTAACTCATTGAAGGAGTACCAACATAAATGTTTAAAGCAAGCAGAAAAAGGGAAGGGAAAACCAGACATCTTGAGACTTCGGGGAAAAAAAAAAAACGTTGCTACCATGCCAGCCAGCTGCTGCTGGGACTGGGTTTAGCAAGGTGTGTGGTGCCTGGATTTGCAGCATTGATCTGCTTACGTCAGGCCTTTCTGAAGCCACTAAGGGTGGCGTGCAGCTTCTTTTGAGACCTTGCACTGTGTGTGAAAGTTTTGGGGGTCATGAGCTTCTTCAGGTCTTTTGTCTGGCAGGATAACTGACAGCATTTCCTTCCCTCCCCACCCTCCCCGCATTGCTCTTTTTCTGTCATTCTTTGATCTCAGTATGTTACTAGGGTAGCCTTGAACTCATGGGAAACAAAGAATCCTGCCTCCTGTGGAGCTGAGGCTATAGGCCTGCACTACTGCACTTGGCTAGAAACAACATTTTCTAAGACAATTAAACCTCATCTGTTTCTCTGGTATTTTGTCATCGTTTCTGGGATCGGAGTCCACCCACTGCTGCCTTGCTTACTCTTCCTTACTTGTACACAGCCTGCTGGTAACTGCATTCTCTCAGAGCACTTCTTACTCCAGGACTCATGTTTTTAAAACCTAGACGGACTCTACCTTAATTAATGGGCTTTTGCTCATGCCTCAGCTCCCCAGCTTGAGCGTCAACTCTGGAGGGCAGGCTTTGGAAATCTGAACCTTGAGTTCCTTCTTACTGGTATCGCAACTGGTTTGACAGAGATACTCTTGGGTCTTAGTCGGGACCATCAGACGGTTGAAACAGAGGACCCCAAAGAAATGGGAATTTCCCTGGAGTTTCATGCCGGGAGAAGGAAAGGAGTGCTAGCCCCTGCGTGGGGACTTGTCTTCTGGGAAGAGAGTCACATAACTGAACAACTTTTCAGACCATCTTATAGGATGAGACTGAAGTGTATGAATAGGACCACACATTGCCAGGACTGTTTAGCTGTGCATATCCTTGGTTCCTTTAATTTTGAGTACACTGAAGTCATGAAGACAAAGAGGTGATTGGGTCACCTGAATCGCATTGTCCCTTTTTCCAGTTGGCCACAATTGAATAAATCTTTTATTTTTCCCCCACTTATGTTTAAGTTGACTCGTTTATTATTGGCACCTTGAGGTCAGTGGTCAGAGCTGGATTGGGCACAGATTGTGACCTCCAAGTTTGCTAACACTACTATCTCTTTCTACCTCCCCTCTGCAAGGCTTCCTGGGCCAGGCACGGTCTGTTCAGAGGCTGGCCACAGTGGTGATGTAGGCCATGCTCTGAATGCAGCCTCCTGGGCTTGGGTCCAGATTGCTCTTAATTACTCTAACCTTCGGCAGGTCAGCCAATAATGTGTAAAATACAAGTTCTACTGGTGCTTACAAGGTATGTTGTGGAGATGATGATTCAGTGAAGTGCTTAGAATAATACTTGGGGCTCAGTAAGCATGAAGAAGCCCTAGGTATTCTTCAGTAACGTCGGCAGATGAGAAACTGCAAGCCCACGAAGAGCCACTGTCTCAGTCACTGTGGATGGCTGTGTTGGTGCTGGCACGGGACCTGTGTATTTCTGTTCATCCTGGGCCTGGACCTCACGGGAGGTATTCCTTCTCACCTCCACAGTCTCTATACCGCTGCTAAGGGCCCAGACTTGCTGGGGGCAGAAAGGGATACAAGGTACCACTGCTGAGAATAGGTGGCTGAGTGGATGTGGGGAGGTGGACAGGGAGATCACCGGGTGAGGTGACCAGGACAAGAGTCATATTAAGAATGATGCACACTGTAGTGTTTTAATTGTTGTGTGTCATTTAAGCTTATTGAGAGCAGACTCTGGGATGGAAGTGGCTTCCTCTCTCAGACTCCAGCATGTTAATTTCAAGTGTTCTTCAAGATTGCTTGTCCTGGGGTGGACTGGTCCCCTAACTGTAAGAACAAAAACAACTAAGAGTATTAAAAACACTCATCCTTGAGAACAGATAAAAGGTAAGCTATTTCCAGCTATAGTATGTTATCCCATAATATAAAATGCCCGTGGTGGGAGTGGAAGCACACACTTCAGCCATGGGCAGCTCATCCATGAGGAGAAAGCTTAATCAGGGATCCCAGCTGACTGCCTCAGCGTCTCCAGCTGATTTTTGCTGGATGTTTGTAACCCTTGTTTTGATGCTGTTATCTATTGACTGCGTTCTTAAATGGGCTACTCCAGTTTGTCTCTCCTTGTTTTGAGCAGTTTGACAATGGTTTGCCATTTATCTGTTACTTCTCTCCGCTTACTTTAACTTGCTATATCCTTAATAAACTTACCCACTCATAACTGAAAACAAGGCTATTGCTGACATTCAGATTATATAGAGCAACTGAGAAGAAAGGCCTTGGTGAAAGAGAAGGAGAAAGGCTCAGGCTGTCAAGTCTAGATGTGCTGAGCTTGTGCGTTTGGATGCATCCGTAACAATGATGACTGACAACCAGGGCAATAGTAGACCACATTTATGGAGTAATATGCTCTGGTCTCTGTTCCCAGCCTCCCAGAGACTCTGACCCACCTATCTCCACAACAGCTTAATTAAGAGGACCCTAGATGCAGACTGGTTAAATCACTTGTGTAAGGCCACTCTGCTAATTGGGATCAGACAGTCTAGAGCCATAGCTTCCACATTTCCCAGCACTCTCCCTGAACCCTGTGTCTATACGCTTCAGAGGATGGCAGGGATATATGAACATATGGGTATGTATGATAAGGAATGATATTGCCAGAAAAGACCTGAAGCACTGTCATTGTACATCCTTGATTCTAGCACTCGGGAGGTAGAGTGGAAGAATTATGAATTGGAAGCAGCTTCCGCTATGTAGGACATTTGCTGTCAGCCTGGACTACATGAGATCCTGTCTCAAAACAAACAGCAAACAAGCACATCCACAGGTGGTAGAATGTTACATCGGATACAGTCTCTGCCTTCAATTCCCATGGGAGACCCTAAAGAATGTTAAAGCCAGTGTTGTTGGTGTTAATGAACATAGTTGAAGATGCAATTATATGACAGAAGGTGGGAGTGGCCAAGGAAGAAGGTAACACCTTTGTTAAAAACCTCAGAGTGAAGTCTACATTGCATTGATACATTGGTTGGTATAGCCTTGCTTCCTCTTTTAGTCAACAAGGTTGTTTTTTTTTTTTTTTTTTTTTTTTTTTTTAAATGCCTGCAAACTCCTTAACTTAGCACTCTTACAGAGAAGGTGGGAAGTGTTACTGTAGAGGGTACCTAGTAAGAAACAGATGTGGGAGTAGACTCCTAGCTAGACACTCCCTGCTGAGTTTTATTCAACAAAGTATATACAAAGTAGTATAGTATAATGAAACACTAGTTACGTCCTGGAGTTTGTTAGTAACTTTCATTTACCTTTTAGAGTGGTGTAGTAACAGAAACAAAACCAAGTGGCTACTAATGGTTTATTTGTACTGTATAAGCCATGTTTAATTACACAAGAGTGAGTTGAACACTGTGGCTCTCAGCTCTCGCTGTGCATCAGAACTACCAAGGAGCGTGGAGAAATTTCACACCTACCCCAACCCATCCATTTCGTCCAGGGAAACCAGAATAGAAATGTGGAGAGAAGAGTGGCCTGGGGGATTTGTTGTGTTGACTAGTGCATAGTTAATATAGTCGTGCTGCCAAATCGAGAGACTGGAGTAAAGGTGTCGTCTCATTCCACAAACTCATTGCAATGATTCTTCCCCGGAATAAAAGTGTGGGATCCATAACAGAACTGGCAATAATAAAGGTACGCTTAAATGATGGAAAATTTTGGTGCATTTCTGGAAGACATCAGAAGATGAAACTAGGGGGCTGGGAGATGGTTTAGCGGTTAAGAGCACTGATTGTTCTTCCAGAGTTCTGAGTTCAATTCCTAGCAACCACACGGTAGCTCACAACCATCTGTAATGGGATCTGAGGCCCTCTTCTGGTGTATCTGAAGACAGTGACAGTCTATAGACATAAAATAAATTTTAAAATAAGAAGACAGACTTAGGAGAATAGATTGCCCTGCCTTCATTCTCGTCCTCCGCCCCAAAGCCAACGTGAGCTGCCCAAGGTGAACACGAGGTGGGAAACCTAGAGGACACACTCCACTAATAACCTCTGCTGTTGGCGCTTGAGTGATTATCAGGGTAACAAATTAAAAGACACTCAGTTCCCACCTTGTTTCATTTGCTAAGCCGCTTATGGCAGCATTTGTCCCCAGGCTAAAGCTAGAATAAAACTGTGCTAGACTTTGGGTCAGAGTCAGTGGCATTCCCATTAGGTGGCAGACAGAAGTAGGAGGTACCTTTGAATTTCTACAGAAGTGAGCTTGAGAACTCCAGATTCCTCTTACTTTGGGGAAAGGGCAAATTATCTGCTTGCTTAGTACCCAAGGAGAAGCTTGGCTGTCTACTTTCTGGTCTATATATTTGAGGATCCCACAGATTGGAGCTGAAATCAGGAGAGAGACCAGCTATGACTATGTGGGCTGACCATAGCATCATGCTGATAATCCACATTTGACTTGGGCAGTAGGTTCTTAGCCATGTCCATCACTGATTCTTCTGAGTGGACATATTCTTTGCCTGTGAGATGTGTGTGTGTGTGTGTGTGTGTGTGTGTGTGTGTGTGTGTGAAGTAACAAGAATGAGGGGGACAAGAATGGCTGATTTCTGTATAGCCTTCTTCACTCTCAGGTGTATGGGCTGAACCATAGCAGTTCCTACAATAAAATGACACTGTGGTCCCTGTTTTATAAATAAGGTAGTTAAGGGACTCTTGCCAAGTTCATATGTGGCAGAGTTAAGATGCAGATATGTTGATATTTGAGTAAGTTTTTTGTGTATGCATGCGTCAAACTGATAGCTTAATGAAGCTAAAAATATTGAGCAGTTTTCTCAAATGATGGCTCTTGCGTAAGTAGAAAAGGGGGCAGTTCTCTGGTGGTGCTACTGGCGTGGAGCATGTTAAACACTTTACCACTGTCCTATGCCCCAGCTGAAGGATAGTGTAGTAGGAAGAGCTGACTTAGGAATCTGACTGTGAGTGGGTGAGTTGTGTGTTTGAGCTTCTTACACAGCTGTAACAACAGTTATTTTTTTTTCACAGTTCGGAAGGCCATAAGTTTGGAATCAAATTGTGAGTAGGGTTAGCTCCTTTTAAGGGTGGCAGAGGAGAATCTACTCATTTTCTGGTGGCCATTGATATCACTCACTGTTTTGCGTCTCCATCACTCCAGCCTCCGCATCCATCATCTCTACAATTCTTCATCTTCCCTCCTCTCTCATGAGGATACTTGGTATTGATCTTTGACCTATTCCTAACCCAAGATACCTCACTTTAATATCTTTAACTTTAGTTAAGTTTTATATCCCAAATTAGGTGACATTTAGGGATTCCAGGGATTTGAACACAGTCATGTTTCATGGAGGTAGGAGGCACCATTCAACTCACTACAGGGTATACATATTTTCTTTATTCAATTTTTTTTTTATCGTGAAATTAGCCTCAGAAAGTAAGGACCTGCTCCAACTGTTTAAGTAAAAGCAAGCACCCCTTAGGGGCACATGCTGCAATACCAGCAGTTGCAAAACAGAGGCAAGAGAAACAGCCTGGAGTATGTAAGAATCTGTCATAAACATACAGGCAGACAGTTCTGGCTAGTTTTATGTCAACTTGACACAAGCTAGGATTGAAGAGGAGCAGGCTTCAATTAAGAAATGCCTCATAGGATCTGCGTAAGCAAGCTATAGGCATTTTTTTTTATTATTTATTTTATTTATTATGGTGGTGCACGTTTAATCGTGCTGGGAAGAAACAGATCCCTGAGCCATGGCTGTGCTACTTCAAATCAATGAGTGAGTACAGTTCACTAAGTGACCTTTAAACCCCCCCCAAAAAAAAGGAGCTACTGAGAAGATAATTAATTGACTCTAGTCTTTACACACATATGTATACATGCATGTCTACTTACACATACATGTGCCACACACAAATGATAGGATAGGAAAACTAAGAACAAGGCATTTTCTTAATTAGTGATCAACTAGGGAAAGCCAAGTCCATTGTGGGTGGGGCCATCTCTGGACTGGTGGTCCTGGGTTCTGTAAGAGAGCATACTGAGCAAGCCATGCAGAGCAAACCAGTAAGCAGCATCCCTCCATGGGTTCTCTCAGCTCCCACATCCAGTTCCTGTCCTGTTGAGTTCCTGTCCTGCCTTCCTTCAGTGATGAACTGCAATGTGGACGTGTAAGCTGAATAAACCCTTCCTCCTCAGGTTGCTTTTGGTCGTGGTGTTTCATTGCAGCAATAGGAACCTTAACCAAGACACAGACAAACAGAAATGAAGAAGCTCTTGGCCTTTCAACCCTGTGATGTCTGTTTATTCAGTCATTGGTACAAATCCCCTCTAGAGACTAGCTCCATGATTTTTTTTTCAAGACTACTAACAAATACCAGATGTCAGTGGGGAAACTGGGGGTTCTTCTTTCTCCTTCTGTGCCTTTCTGTGCTGATGTTTCCTATGACTCCATCTCTCTAAAACCTTGGAGTTTTTCAGTCTTGGAAACTGCTATTCAAAAGAGAGGAAATAAAAGAAATGAGAAAAACATTCTTTATTGTTGGAAAGGAATGTCAACTTTGCTCAGCTCCAAGGTCAGAAAGGAGGGGGAAACTTGTGTGGAGAGAGTGGACACTGGGCTATTTATTTCTGAGTTACTAACATTCTTCAGTTTGCAGATGGAAAAAAAAGGAGAAAGCCAGGAGGATTATGTAAGGTCACTTGGCAAGTCATGGGCTGACCCAGCACTAATACTCAGGGCTTCTGGGTCCTCAGTTCTCCAAGACACAACGCTTGTCCAGTTCTTCCTCCATTAATCTTTGGCTGTCTGGGCAGTGCATGAAGGTCTTGACACTCCAAGCCAAATGAACACATGGGAGAAGTTAAGTCTTGATTTGCTATATTTGAGCGGAATCCAATAGACATGTAGAGGAAATGGAGGCTGGGACTGGAAATGGAGTTACTCAGGCTGTGGTATAGATATAAGCAAACGGAATTTTAAATTCCACGCTAGTATCAGTTATTGCAGTGTCTTCCCTGAACTCAGATACGCTGCTGTTGCAGGAGTCAGTGGATATAGAGACAGGTAACTGCAGGGGGCATGGCTCAGTGGGTAAGGTACTGTGGTATACAAACATGATCGGCCAGAGTTGGATTCCCAGCATCTGTGTGGAAGCGGGGCATGGCAGCACGTGGGGATTGAGACACTTCGACAAGCAGATCCTTGGGACTCCCTGGAAAAATGAGTACTGCCAAAATTATGAGCTCCAAATTCAGTGAGAGAGCCTGTCTCAAAAAATAAGTTAGAAAGGACAGTAGGTATATTAATATGAAAGGGGGAATATTTGCAGAGTCTATCCTAGACAAAGGAACTATAGGCAAGTATTGGCTACTGGGGAGAGAATTAGCCTCTCTCAGGGATGAGCCCCTTATTGGTTATCCAATGCAAAGTGGTCAGTTCTAAAATTGTATATACATAAACAACAAAAATGGGCTCAGCAAGTGATAACTACATGTATGTATATGCGTATGTATATACATATATATTCTGTTATTTATATATGTGTGTGTGAAACAAATATGATCAAAGAAAAAAGGCTTGAAAAAAACTTAAAAAGTGTCAGGGTATGGGAAGGGTTGAGGGATGGTACTTTGGAGGTGGTGGAGAGAGGAAAGGATGGGGAGGTGATTTGATTCTATTTCAATTAAAAACATTAAAAAATAAATGTCATTCTAATCCCAATTAAAAAAAATAAGACAGAGAATGACAGACAGAGATGCAGTGTTGACCTCTAGTCTACACATGAGACCTCATGAGCAAGTGTGCCCTCCCCATATGGACACACACATAAATTCCACCCAAATACCACACATGTGCACATACACACACATGCACACACACACATATGCACACACATGTGCACTCACACATGCATATATATATGCACAGACACATGCACATACACACATGTACACATTCACACGCACACACATGCACACACACATGTACACACATACATGCATACACACATGCACACACAATATACACATATGCCCCCCAACATGGACACACATACACACACACACACAGACATGTTCCATAACGAAATGAAGACAGTTCCTTTAATAACAACTGCTCTGACTGTGTAAGTAAAAGCAACTGCCCCTTTTGCAGACTTTGACCTTCTTCACCAGGTCAGCTCTTCAATAATTTGGTAGCTTCTCGGGAACACAAATATTTAAATAATCCAGTGTAAGGACAAATTGTTTTTCATCTCAGGAACCACCAATAGCTTTCATGAACACTCCTGGGTGTGGTGTACAGCTCCAATACCAGACTTTTCCAGGATGTAGCCTAAGTAATGCTATTGTCTGTGTATCAGTTCATGTATAAATTCAAGGCCTTCTTGGAGGGGGCTTATGCTTGTTAAGCCTAGTTATTATCCTTTCCTTGTGTTAAGCATGTCTCTGAATAGCTATCAGCCACAGATCTTATACTCAAATAGTTCATGAGGGATGGTTTTCACATCTGCCCTCACAGTGACCTTGGCCTGAGAACCTGAGAGCGTTTTCAAAGCACATTAAAGAAAAACCAAAACTTTTATTGCACAAAGGACTGAAGAACACTCCTGGTGTGAGTCTAAGGGGAGAGTTACTTTGGCAGCTACCTTGGCACTTAATGCTTGCCAACCTCTCAGCATTCATGCTTGCCAACTTGGAGGGCCAGCAGTACTTTAGAATGTGTTCTGTTGAGTATAAACTTTGGAAAACATTACAGCCAGTTTCTGCAAATCTATCTAATCCCTTGTGTGATCAGCATGTGGGCTTCAAGCCTATGTCTGATTTCTGTTTTCGCTCTTGGGCACAAAAATCCTAAGGATGCAAGCTGGGAGGAACCAGGTTTGAATATCCTATCTGCTAGTCTCTATGAAGACCCCATGAGGTCTCCCGTGGAGCAGGGACTCCTTTCCAGATGACAGGTAGAAATATAATCTGTACTGTTAGGATGGTTGGCTTACTAGCCTGTTTGTGTTCAGATATTTTCCTTTAGATTTGTCAACGTATTGTGGCTATAAAAATGATTCCTAGCTTCTGATTTGTGTGCATTTGTGTGTGTGCGTGTGTGCATGCATGCATGCATGGATAGGGAGGGGGAAGAGGGAGCAGAAGGGGGAAGGGAGGGTGAGGGAGAGGAAGAGGTACCTTCTAGAGCATCTCTTTTTGTTTGACTCATTCCTTTATCCCTCTTGTAGTCTGTCTTCTTGGCCTACATATTTTTCTCCTAAATGTTGGTCCATTTGTACTGTGCCCCCTTTTCCCTACCAACTCTCTAGTTTGACTCAACTTCCCTCTCCTGCTGTGAGTGCCATCTCTCCTGGGCCCCAAGCTCCAATTATTGTCTCCAAGCATACACGTGGGTTTTCTGAGTCAAACCTAAATAGGATCTACAAATTATTTTGTCTCTAAGAGTGCTTCTGGATATAGATATGCACCAAAACTATGTTTCTGAATAAGAGGAAACTTGTAAAGACTTGCTGACTCTGAGCCTGACCTTATCCGAGAGGCGATCTTATCCTGCCTTCTCACACTTACCAAAGAATGTACCAGAGTTGAGAAACTTGCGAGATTCCCTCACTCAACCCTGACAGTGGGCATGAGGTGGGACTACTGAATTTGGAAGCTGATGAAAGTGTCATTTTGACAGTTCATAGAACTGAGGCTTGCTGTGTGCATGGCTTACAAAAACATCTAGGAGGTGGAATCTTTTCAAGTCCTCTTTAGTGACACAACTTGGAGGAGTGAAAGTCAATCAAAGGGATCTCCATGTTCAATTCACATTGGTAATGCTGAGGGTGTCAGCATCTGCTAGGATGACTGAATGAGTCCCCTAGATTAAAGTAAGAAAGGAATAGTAAGCATTGCATTTTGTACTTGACCTTGGGCAGGATATGGCTTCCTTGAGGGGATGGCTTGCATTTGAACAGACCAAGAACCATTGTTATTATGGTCTGGGAATCAGCCATATTGTTTCTGGAGAAACCAGGAACTTTGTACTGAGAAGTCAGAGCTTCCCGGGGATGTCACTGGGGAACTCACCTTGGCAAGAGTTCCGGCAGTGTTTGTTGTATTTGTTTTCTTGTCATCATTTTTACTAATAGTTCCTCGAGTCTATAATTGCTTTAATGTTGCATTCTTAATTCTTGAAAGAAAAGCTAATAAAGCAAGGAGCAAATGTGCATTTGTTGTCTCATATCCCTGGGAAATAGGAAAAATGGAAGAGAAAAGCACTTTTAAAAAATTAAGAATGTAGCAAGGTGATGGCTCATGCATGTAATCCTACTAACCTGGGAAGCTGTAGTCCGAGGGGCAGGAGTTCTGGGTCGTTCTCAGGACAGCCTAGGCTACATGGGACTGTCTCAAGATACTTGCCCCCTCCCCCATTAGCATGTACAGTCTTATTTTAGGGCTGAGGAAGTGGTTCAGTGAATAAACTGCTTGCTGGCTAAGCATGAAGACTTGAATTTGGATTTTTGGCTCACACATAGCCAGGCATGGTAGTACCTACTTATAATCACATTACTGGGAAGAGGCACAGATAGGCAGGCTTCAGGGGCTCCCTGTCCAGCCACACTTGCTGAGATAGTGAGTTTCTGGTTCAGAAAGAGACCTCATTTCAAAAGAAATAAGATAGAAGGTTATAGAGGGAGACATCCTGATGGCCACATGCTTGTACACGTGTGCATACGTGCATATGTCATACAAAAATAGGTAAGCTAAGAGAGTCTTCTCCTGAGGTAAAGCTGCCTCTTGAGGCTTCATGCATCCTTTCTCTTGGCTCACCTTTAACTCCAGCTCAGCTGAGGTAGACAGTTCCTCCATGTGCAGCCTGCTTCCTTTCTTTCTTAGAACTCCAGCTTCTCCCTTGATGTCAGAAGAGCTTACTTGAGCCAAACCTGTCCTCAGATAGGTCTGGTCACTTCCTCTCTGCCAGTGGGGCAAGAATGTTGATGGTTAAGTGCATCAGCCTGTTGTCCTTTGAGGGCAGGTTTTGTTACTTGGAGGTTCTCGGGCATCAAGCCTATTTGCATGCTTTTGTAAGCAGTGATACACCCTTTGTTGACCTTTCTTCTTTCTCTGATCCCATCTCTTGTCTCCCTCATTCTTGTATCTTGTGATCTTTCTGGAAGGCCTGTTATAGGTCTGCTCTTAGGGAAGGCAGATTGACAGCTACCATCATAGGAGGATGAAGGAGCTTTACTAACACTGCTTTCAAACTCTTCTTTGAATTTCCTAGAAAGATAACATTTTCAAGTGTAAAAAAATATTAAATTTGGAAAGTCAGAAATCCTGAAAGAGAAGATTCTTTGCTTATTATTATGGTAGAGAAAGACTCTCAGACTCGATACATTGCCTACAGGGCCTCATTATTACTATTATTATTATTAATAATAATCGTACTTATTCATATCCTACTTGGCACATTTTCAGAATTTGACAACTAGAATCTATTCTCAATGCAGAACCATTTGTATAAAACCATGTATAAGGGCAGTGGAGGATTGTCTGCTCAATTGTGTGTCTTCAGGTGGAGAAAGAATGGAAACCAATTATTCTGGTTTACGGGCAGCATGTGAAGATATTCCCCCGAGAATACCATAGAACTATGCAAACAAGCTTCAGGGAAGACCAACTCCCCAGGCTGAACTCCAGTCAATCCAGGTTGTTGGTTCTAATTTTTATTGATTAATACAAGCCAAAGTGGAATCACTGTACTCAGAACCAAGGCTAATCTGGAACTAAACTGTGAGTTAGTTAGAAGAAGTGAGTGTTCACCTCCCATGTTTAAAGGCCACAACCTTTCCCAAAGGGCTTTTATGACAGTCATGTGTTGGAGATAATCTGAGTCTTATTACAGATAGGCTCCCATCGGATATCTTCTGATGCGAGGAAAGGTTTAAAGAGAAACAGGCTAGCGATGAAGTTTTAGTATAATTTGTATTGTATATGCTTGCCATTGCAAAGTTAGTCTTACGAGGCATTGTCATTTCATATATACAAACCAGCATTCCCAGTTAAAAGATAACATTTAGAATGACATTTTAATCAGATATTAGCAAGGTTTCAGTGCTCCCACGTGCTGTCTTACTGAGCAATTTTGAAGCAGCGCCTTGGATTCTTTCTATCTCCTTTTAATACAGCTGACGGATTACCTCCTTGTCCTGTTTGTTTGCTCAGATGACATTGTATCTCCTTGGGATCCATGATACATGTGCCCACAGTGTTAGCCAGAAAGAGAGCGTAAAATGAATCAGATGTGTTCAATACAAATTTTCTTACCAATGATGATATTTAGTCCCAGAGCTTGGAAAACTCTGTTAAAGATGTTGAGTGCATGTTTTGTGCAGCAGGTACTGTGATAGTGGCCAAATGATCAGATATTGTAGTGTCCAGTTCCTGTTCCTCTTGGAGCTGAAGCTCTTCCTGTTGTGCAGGTCCCTGAGTCTGGGAAAGCCCATGGCAGACAGGTAATCCTAACCGAGGTTGTGGGGTAGAGTCAGCCACAAGATGGCTCCCTTCTGCAGGGCTTCCAGATGAAATTGTCTGGACTGATTTTCCAATGACCCATTAGGGGATGTGAAGATAGAGCAATGTTTTGAGGAAGGATGCTCAGTGAATGTGCTTAGACATCTGGGGGCAGTTAAGTATGAGCGTTAGGAACTCCAGCGTGGGATGACCTGGAAGGCTGTGTGGGGAACCATACCAAGAGATGAGGCTGGGCTCAACAGAATGTGGCATCTTAGCCCTGACCATGTTTTGAACTTTACATTTAAAAAATAGCACTTATTTGTGTGTGCCTGTGCACACATGCCTTTGGACTTGTGTAGAGGTCAAAGGAAAACTTGAGGGAGGGAGTGGAGGGAGGGAGGGAGGAGGGAGGGAGGGAGGGAGGGAGGGAGAGAGGGCGGGTTCACTCCTTCCACCATGTCAGTGGATCAAACACAGGCCATTTGGGCAGCAATCCCCTTTACCCACTGGGCCATCTTACCAGCCCAAGAATTCATAATTTATCTCATAAATAAGGTACCATGGTTACCATTTCAGCTGTCATTTGTTGACTGTGTTGATGTTTAAGATATGTGTGGTGTGTAAGGTTGCGGTATGACTAAAAAGGAGGTGAGAGCTAGGGAAAAGCCAGGAAATAGTAAATTGAAGAAACTGAAGAAGAGTGTTCAACAGTTGTTAGGGCACACAGTAGCATGCTGGAGTTCAGATTCAAGGGAGGCCAACACAGTAAGGAATGATTTTCACGTTTTGAAACCAGACATTGGGCAGATGGTATCATTCTTTGTTATAAACGGGCTTGATTTTGAAGAAAATGGTGATAAGTTTTTACTGGACTTGACAAGTCTAACATAGCTGGGCTGTGGGGCATCAAAGGAGGAATGTATTCTGGCATCCAAATAGGTGGTTTTGGAAATCCAGATTTGACTAGGCATATGTACTTATGGAAGGTAGATCTCTGGAATATTTGAGAGGTGGCCAGAGGCGAAGCCCAATGAAGGAACTTGAAAAAGAATGGCCTGGGAGATAGAAGCAAAGCCAGAGAGACATGTCACAGACATGGGGAAATAGGAGAGTGCTAGCAGAAGGGAGGCCAGCAGCACCAGGAGTCAGGCGAGGATTGTTAGACACAGCGACTGAGCTCACCTGTGACCTTAGCAAGAGCAGTTTGAGTCAAAGGTGGAGATGAAGGCCAGATTAGGATAAAGGAAGAACATGGAACAAATGAAGACTTCCGGGTCAGTGGTAGTGATAGATACACCCTCTCAATAGGGATCATGAAGGACAGGCGAACCCAGGTTTTGTGGCAGGAAAGGGAGGCCAGGGACAAGTGGTTGGTGTGTGAGGTTAATGGGGCACTGGCATACTGCCGTGCTTACGTGAGGCTAGCCAGTTGTAGTCAAGAGAGCATGTGGGGTTTATGTCGAGGTTGAAGATGCACAGTTCTGTATACGGGGAGGCTCAGACTGAGGAGGAGGAAGGAAACCTTTCTGACAGAAATGGACTGGAAAGAGGCTTCATTTTCTGGGAAGAACAGGAAGTTGACTGTTATGTTTACAGCCTATGAAGTAGCTTGTGAAACAGTTTGTTCACAAATTGTTAGTGGCAAAAGGAGAGATAAAGAGAAGATTCCTGTGGACCAAGGGAAACAGACAGTCATGGATGGAGTGACGGGAAGTTCTTTTGGGCTCAATGTTTGTGGCTCCCTGGAAAGTCAGACCTTGACATCTTCATGTCCAGTGTTGTGGCATTTGAAGTGGGACCTTGGGGAGTAATTAGGTCCTGAGAGTAGAGCTTCAAGATGGCGTCAATGGCTGGGCCTGCTCTTACATGCAAATCCCATCACTTGAGAAACAGGTGCAGAAGGATTATCTCAAGATCAAAGTCAGCCTAGGTGATACAGTGAATTCTGGGGTAGCCCAAGCCTTAGAGAGAGAGAGAGAGAGAGAGAGAGAGAGAGAGAAGAGAGAAAGAAGATGGAGAGAGAGGTTAGTATCCTTATGAGAAGAGAAAGAAAAATCAGAGCTTCTTCTCTGTACCCTGTGGGGGCACCAGGAGAAAGTGTATATATTTAGTATACATTTGCAAATTGCCGCTTCCTTCCACCCAGAGAGTCATGTGCAGTATATAGGCCAGGGATTGTGGGCCTTTTATTATCTGGTTTACAGTGAAGTTTATAAAAATATGAAACGCAGTGGCCCTGCAACCCACCTTGAACCTCACACCCCTCTTCAAACTGTCAATGATGCCTTTGCATATCAGCAAAGAAGCTTTTACAAGATACCACATATACTGGTACCTCCATTTTACAATAAGGGATAAGAGAAAGATAAGAGAAATTAGTCTTTACATTTTCCCCCTCGTCTCTGTGTAGCCCTGGGTGTCCTAACTCACTCTATAGATCAAGCTGGCCTCGAACTCAGAGATCTTCCTGCCTTTACCTCCTGAGTGCTGAGATTAAAGGTATATGCTACTACTGCCTGGCTAAGTTTTTGCTTTTTTAATCTTTCAGTTTACAGTAGGTTCTTTTGATAATGGCTCAAACTGACTAAAGTGAGAGGCTTGAAGGCGGCCTGAGGTAATCTCTGTAATGTGAGTAATTGTAATTTCCTTCATCAGTCTGTTAGTCACCTCAGCATAGCATGGAAAAGGATTTTGATTCCATGTGAGTTGGTGAAAATGGAAAAAGCTCATGTACTGAATCAAAGCAGAGGCGGTTAAGGCCTGCAGGGACCCAGGGTAAGAACTGAGGAAATAGAGCAATTGAGAAGGCAGTTAGAGGCATGATTGGAGTAGTTTTATCCTTGGACAAGAAGCTGGGTTTGTTTGTCCCTTTGATGTTGTCTGTTGTCCTCTTTGATTTTTGTTTGGGGACAAAAAACCATACATAGTGACATTAATTTACAGTTTATCAACTCCAGTAACTTTTCAGGAAGATTTCTAATTTACTCTGATTTGTGGATTGTTTTAACTGCATCCTTGTCTGGCCTTTCAGATCATTGTGTTTCAGTTGGTAATAGATTATTTGGTAAGGAAGAGAACATTTAAAAAGATCTTGTGGACTTGGAGTTTTAAAAGAGAAGCCCCATCTCTGATGGATATGTGTAAAGAGATGTGTTTAGCAAGATTATCTGAGCAGCAGAAGACGGATAATGCATAGTGAGAGAGACGTTGTCATTGTCACTATAAATGGAAATCTATGAAAGGAGAGATGCTGAGCTTGGTGGGCCCCATCGGCCCTGTGAATCACTCTCCTGCACATCCTTACTCAGTTATTTGAGCAAGCAGCTTCTGAAGTGGCACTAAATTTAGACAGTAAAATAAAGGAAGAGGGGTGAGAGGGCGGGTGTGCTGGTTTGCGGTGACACATGCGGGTGCTGAGGTGTGAAGGTGTGACCTTGTGACTGCAGTCTCGGGTGTGCGTCCTGTTTGTTACTTACAGGCACCAAAGCTGGTGTACTTGTTAATATTCCCCCTTTAATTTAGCTCAAAGCACCAAGAGACTCCCATCCTTTGGAATGTGTCACTGTAGCTGATGGGGCCTAGCAACATCTTGGTTTTTCCTGGCCTGAGGCTTTTTTGGAGGGTGATATCCATGGAAGAAACAATCTAAAGTCAGACAAAGTAGCTGCAGCCAAGCTGGCCAGTTGAAGTACCCGTTGGACTGCAGTTGTATACCGTAAAGAATGTTTATTGCAACGTGAAGATTTAATTTTTCACGTTCAAATAGCCTATCTGCCAATTGTGAGTTAATTCTGTGGTTGGCATACTGATGCGGAGCTTGGTAGCGATTTCCCAGAAAGGACACCAGAATTCATTTGAACCCCCATTTTTTTACCAAAGTAAAACCTGCCCCTTGCTTTTCTTGCTGGGAAATTAAGTGCCTTCCAGTAGCAAAATTTGTCACAGTCTTTGGCTCACCCATGCCCTCTGACACCACAGTTACTGCACACGCAGGTTGTCAGCACTTACATTTCTCTCCTATCAGTCTTTCCCAGCACGGGTTCTGTGGTGGTAGGAGTGGCCACTGAAAGGAGAAGGAGGAAACATGAAAATAACTTGGGAAGAACTTCTGTGCTAGTGATTAATAAGAGTCATTTAGACCTCTGTTGTGGTCCTGTTTTGTCCCCTCTGTTTATCCCAGCCAGTGAGGGATTGTTTGCAGCTGCTACTCCCTGTCCAGCACAGCTAAAGGAGCTGATTGCCTGGACTTTTCTTATGCTAGTAGATACCGGCTAAATAGATTATGCCACTGTTGACAGGAAGATGATTTTTCTCTCTCTATCTCCTCCTCTTTATCCCCGTTGGGGTGTTAGACAACCTGGTTTGAAGAGTGAATAGAGGTAGCAAGCCCCTGCCATTTCAAGCAGAGTATGCTATATACAACACGCCTTCAATAGCCACAGATGGTTCCAGTGTGCTTAACAAGGGGCATAACTGGCAGTTTGAAGATTCGTGTGGGGTTCAAGGTGGGTTGGAGGGCCCACTGTGGTTTGCTATTTGTGTAAACTTCACTGTAAATCAGCAATTAATAGGGACTCACTCATATGCCTGGACCACAGACTGCAGAAGATTCTCTGTATTGAAAGAATTAGCAGTTTGAAAATTCATACCAGGTGTGCTCATCGTATATTGTGTAAACACTTCAGCTAAACGCTGGGTGCATCACCGATTAGATTACTTCCTTTTCCTGTAAAGGAAGAACATTCTTAGAAATGAGACTAACAGCCGTGATGAAGGTTGTATCACCGTGGAAATGGCATTCTTACAGGATGATGCTTCATGGATGTATGGTCAGAACCCTGGAGTAAAACTATAACTTTTGGGAATAAAAAAACAAATGTCTTCTTCATATACTGATGGCTGTATGCCCATTCCTTTAATGCATGTAATACCAAAACTAGAGTAATCCTAAACCAGTGGCTTCTCAGTCAGATGCCCAATAGAGTAGTTTTGGGCTTTTTAGAAAACATTGGTTATACAGCCTTTAGTATTTGAATTTCTGGACTGCAAGAGGAATTTTAAATATCTCCAAAAGCAACTCCATAATCTGTCATGTCTGATAGCCATGATATGCTTTTTCTGTAGCTTTCTAGAAAGCATTCAAAGTCTCTAGTGTTTAGATGTGGACATTCATCACTCAGAGAAACTAAGTTAGCCATGCTTATAAAAATATCATATATATTTGCATTTATTTGTTAGCACAGCTGAAAATAAAAACTACGGTAGCACGCATGCAATTTATTCCATAGCAAGTTAGCAGTTTAAAAAGTATACCCTAAAAAACAAATTTACTCAGTAAAAGATGTCAAATATGATGCATAGGCAGTTGTCATTTTAAGATAAAAAATAATTAGGCCTGTACTCTCTACTCATCTCATTGCTGGTGATAGGGCTATGGGTGGAACTCCATATTGAGCTAATAGGTATGTAAATCAGTGCAATTTTTCCATGCAAAATTTGGCAGTGTGATCAAGAGGCTTAAAATGCTCCCACTCTTTGGCCAAAGCATATCTGGGAATATAGCCCAGAAAAATAATCTGAATTGCAGACTGGTATAATTCAGACATTTTTTTTTTTTGTATTTAAAACAATGGAATGGCACGATGTGCCCATATATGTCGTTATTATAGAATTTTGATGCATTATGCTTATTAGGAGGTTTTAATAACTTGAGGATATGCTAATGTTGCTATTGATAGAATATAAAAGTTTACACAGAGCACATTCTAAATGTAAAAGAAAATACATGCAGAGAGGGAAAGAATTCCAAAATAACAGCAATCATATCTGGGTAAGAAGACCACAGAGTTTTATTTATGTCTATCTCAGGTTTTCAATAATACCTCTTTAAGAACATATTTTACTTTTAAAATTAAAAGGAAACATTCATTCAGTGTTTTAAATGCAAATATTTTCTGAAAGAGTTAGCTATTGGGAACTCATTCTATTGAGTCAGTCTGCAAAAAGCTTGGGGGCAAATTTCAGTTGACCTTAAAGCTTATATTGCTTTGAGTCATAGGTATCAAGGAAAACGAGCCTGAAAATACAAGTAAACTGAGGCACCAGTGGAAGAAAGAGCACAAGACAGATAGAGAACAAATACAATGAAAAGAGTTTTATTTTGTTTTTTTGTGACAGGGTCTCATGTAGCCCAGGCTAACCTCCAATTCACAATGTAGCCAAGACTGGCCTCAGCCTTCTGAGTGACGGCATTGAGCCACTACCTAGGGCTTACTCTCTTCCAGGTTCAGGGTTGTGTGATGTCAGCAAGCATTCCATGGTTTCTGATGTCTTTCCCCTTATGTTGATCAGCTAGATGACAAATGAATGCAGCAACAGTTGACACATAAAAGAATGGAAGACTCCCAGTTAGGAAGTAGGTTCATTCATTCCCTCTCCTTCTGAGCCTCACTTTTTAAATAGTTGGTTTACTTACTTGAGGATAAAATAATGATGTCAAAGTTGCTGTGTTGGTTGATGACTTCCTATTCAAGGAAGACACCCCATGGACCATCTGCCTGACACTACCCTTCAATTTAAAACCTTAATGGAGAGCCGTGAAGGGAGCCAGTTGAGAAACACTCGTAGGTTCTCATTAAGTGATGATAATCTGAACAATAACCAACAGTATTTCTATTCTCATGCCTGCTGCTAGTACTCTGAGAACCCCACCGATGTATTACTGAACTTTCTGGAATAGATTAGCATCTTGCTCTACATTCTAACACTCAAAGCATGTTGACATAGCCATTCTGTGCTCATGGGACCCTCAGGTCAGAGAGCCCGGGGAACAGGATGACTAGGCAGTGTTTCTACATTGACTACCACTTAGCTGTCTTGTGATGTTACCTATTTATTTAAACCTAATTTGAGGTTGAAAAGTAACTAGAAGAACTATTACAAATAATTTGCTTAAACTACCAATTTTGAAAATCATGAAGCGGTTGCTTCTCACAGTTGATTAAAAAAAAAGATTTTGGAGGCTCTCAAGATCAGCGGATCAAGTAGTGTTTATAGCTTCTCCTCCCACACAGAATCCAGACATCCAGTGAGCCAGAGATGCTATAAGGCATGTAATATATAAATATTTATTTGGGTATAATTATTTCAAATTCTTTAGCCTGTCTCCTTTAAACATGTGAAAATTCATGTTCTGTTAAAATGCAATGCCAAATAATTTCGTAAAGGCATGTGTGAGCATTCATGTTACTAAAGTTTGGTTAGTGTTTGTGAGACACACATACTTGTATAAGACATTACCAGGTCATGGTATTCTCTTTTATTTTCCATCGAAGCAACTGTTCCTTAATTGTTACTTCTTCTCCAACTTGTACTATCTTCTATGGAGATTACTGTTATTTTTCTTGAATAGTTGATGTGAGAACCACTTCTGAGATTTGGAATTTAGACTGAGTAATTTAGTTTGTTTCCATTCATGCCTCTTGAGGAAAGGCTTTGGACTCAGTTCTCCCACAAATGTTCCGTCTAGTACTGCAGAGGAAATGACCAAGCAGACTGGGAATTAACACAAGTGATATTGAAAATCCAAATCTTCCAGAGCAAGTCTTCTGGGGCTTTGCTGAAAGGGGTCGACTGTCTCTTTGTAGTGACCTACCTAAAGAGCTTCAGCTGAAGCTTTTCTCTGAACTCATTTACTAGGGATTTAAAAAAAAAAAAAAGCAGTGTAAAGTCCCCACTTCTCTGTGTCACTCACAACATGTTTTTGTTTGTTTGTTTTTCAGAAAATTCAAAAGCTAAATATTCTATTTCTGATGACCATGGAGGGAAGATGGGGATTTGCTACCAATGACCATCCTTGGGGTGTTTTAGTGTTTTGTGAAATAAAAACTAGAGGAAATTATATAATGTTGTGGGTTGCCTTTCTCCAAGTCCAGGTTTTGTTTTCTGGGCATGTTTTCAAATGACCTCTATGCTTTGATATATATATATATATATATATATATATATTATTTTATGTATGTATGTATGTATTATATGTATATATGTATATGATATATATAACACACACACACACACACACACACACACACACACACACTATATATATATATATATTATATATATATATATAATGCGCACACACACACACATGAAATATAGCTGGCTTAGGGAAACTACTACAGTGGAAAATTCCCCATCCTTCCAGAATTTGTTCTAATAGAATAGCAATGCCTGTCACTTTATAATGTAGGAGATTTATTTATTTATTTATTTATTTATTTACATCCCAAACATTTCCTGCTTCCAGTCCCCCCTCACAAAGTTCCTCCCCCATCCCCTTCTCCTTTTCCTTAGAGACGGTGTGCCTCCCCAAGTTCCACACCCTATTGGGGAATAGATACTACAATCAAGCTTTAGGGGAGAGCCTCTGCTCTAGTTGTTGGGGGACTCACATAGAGACCAAGCTGGACATCTGCTACATATGTGTTGGGGGCCTCAGTCCAGCCCATGTGTGTTCTTTGGTTGGTGGTTCAGTCTCTGAGAGCTCCCAAAGATTCAGGTTAGTTGACTCTGTTGGTCTTCCCATGGGGTTCCCATACCCTTCAGGGCCTTCAGTCCATCCCCTATCTCTTCCATAAGAGTCCCTGACCTTTGTCCATTGTTTGGCTGTGGATATCTGCATCTGTTTCAGCCAGCTGCTGGGTAGAGCATCTCAGAGGGCAGTTATGCTAGGCTCCTGACTGCAAGCAAAACAGTATCATTAATAACGTCAAGGATTGGTGCTTGTCCATGGGATGGGTTTCAAGTTGGACCAGTTATTGGTTAGCCATTCCTTCAGTCTCTTTTCCATTTTTGTCCCTGCATTTCTTTTAGGCAGGACAAAAGAGTTTCTTTATTCTGTTAACTCTTCATGACTAGTGTGAGGTTCTCCGTAAACTGAATCATTGTACCACTAAACAAACAGGCCAAAGAGTATGTGGTACAGACATTCCCACCTTGGGGGTGTGACATGTAAGTTGTACATGTGACTTTTGTTTCCAGGCTTTTAGTTAGGCACAGTCAACATCTGGTGCAGCAGAGGCAGTGGGAAGTAGTGGGGCTTCAACTTGGAGAACAATGTGTTTGGACATGGAACTAGCTTTATTATAAAATGGCAGAAATGCCAAAGAACTGCCCTGGCTTTGAGTCATCTTTGTCACATAGAAGAATAGGGTTCATAGCTCGGCAGTGTGCCCAAGCCACCCTTCTCTCTTGACACCCCAGAGAGTTGCAAACACTGAGAACAGTCAGCGGGAAGGCTAAGACTGATCAGTTGCCTGAGATGATCGTATTGATTGATGTCCAGCAGTAAAGAGCTGGATCCACTTCTGGAAGGATCTCGAGTGGTCAGTATTTTGGAGTTAGACAGATCTTCTTGTTTCTTCTTGGTGTTTTAGCATGCTGGGGGGCCCAAAGCTGCACAAAGTCTGCACACAGGACTTGAGATACACAGCCCCCTTATTGCAGACTTTCCCTTGCAGAATTCATCTGTCATGCTACCTCCAGTTGCTTTGTTCTGCTGCTTTTCTGTGCTTCAGTTATTTGCCTGTTACTGTATTAGGCACTGGGTCAGCAAAAGGATGCCTAAGCCACAGAGTCTGCTTTTGAGGGGTATGTGGTATGGCTCTCCTGATGGCAAATAAGTGTTTCTCCAAAATTAGGGAAATATCCCTGTTCTGTTTCCATCCTACCTACTCGTTCTCCACTAATGTCCCATCTGCATATCTGGTCTACCCAAGAAGAGCTCCCATATTATACAAGCCCAACTCAGATCTAAGTTCCTGACACAGATTTTCCAGTTTATGATTAGTTTTCTAACTCCCAAGTAGCCCTAAAATTGACCTATAAATTCCTAGCTCATCCACTTCTCTTTATACTTACTGTCTAGTCTCTAGGAGAAAAGGCTGCATGATTACTTAAGCAGAAAGGACTCAGGGTTTAGAATGTAGCCTCCTGCATTTGCAGTTCAGGTCTTAGAACTGATATTTGTTGAGACTTTTCTATGGAATAAAGTGTGTGGTATGTAAAGCTGAGCAGGACATAACTCTTGCTTTGGAGTTTTTCATCTCGTCACAGAGAAATACATCATCTGGAAGTTTCATGCCATGGTGTGGTTAGTGCACCACAGGGGTACAGGAGAGCAGAGGACCAAGAAAATTTAGAAGTACTATTACTTGTGAGAGAAGTGCTTGGGGAAAAGGCAGGGGCTGGGCTGTAGAGTGAAGGAGTCACCCTTCCAGACAGAGGAGGACATCAGCGGCCAAGTGTGGAAACATGAAAGCTCATGAGATCTTGTTTCTATCAACTAACCATTCAAACAACAAACAACTGTCCACAAACACTTTCCATTGATGTATTGTCGGTTATTCCTTTGAAACAAAGATATTGCTAAAATGGCATAAAAATGCCATACCTAGATTATATGATTTGTAAGCATTTGGATCTGAGCAGACCCCTGCTTCTCAGCAAGGGCATAAAGGTAATTTAGTGAGAGATATTCATGTTTCAGATTTCCTTAGCTTAAAAAATCAATACCACAAACCTGAAACCTAAAAGCAACACAAACCAAACAACCCCCACATTTTACTTTGTGAACTTGTTTTGTTGGTCACTGTATTGTTTTGACAGCTAAGGTGCAGGTGGAGCCAAGGATTCAAGATAGTACTAAACTATTGGATTTGTTGAAAGCCAATCATGCACAAGATACTATGCATGACAATGGGGCCATGTTGTTGATTAAAGTGCTATAGCCTCTCCTCCCATATGTGATGGTTTGACTAAGAGTGGCCCCATAGGCTCGTATGTTTGAATTCTTAGTCATTAGGGAGTGGCATTACTTGGGAGAGTTTAGAAGGTGTGGCCTTTCTGATGTAGCTTTGTTAGAGGGAATGTGTCACTTTGAGGTTTCAAAAGCCCAAGCTAGGACCAGTGGCCCTCCCTGTTGCCTGTGGATACAAACATAGAACTCCCAGCTCCTTCTCCAGCACTTTGTCTGCCAGCGTGGTACCTGCCATGACAATTATGCACCAAACCTCTAAAACTGTAAGCCAGCCACAATTAAATGCTTTCCCTTATAAGAGTTGTCTGGTGTCTCATCACAGCAACAGAATACTAGTCAAGATACCATAGAACTCACATTCCCATGAGTTATGGACTTTACGCATCATTCTTACCCATGTGTGAGAACTCTTCCAGGAAGAAGTAGAGTTCAGGGTAAGGGGTCAGGATAGACTAAGCCTGGATGGCAATGGATGTGTTCAAGGACTCTGGGTTGGCTGTACAGGGGAGAGAGTGCAGAGTGAGGAATCTAAGAAATGAAACACTATGCTAGTTCATGTTCAGGATTTGGTCTTTATTCCAAAATAGTGAGAAGGCATTGAAAACTTTTAATAGAGCCAGCAAAATCTGTTTTTTTTTTTGAATAGCTCTTAGGTGACCCATAAGAATGTATGGACTTTTACCTGTTACCAAATCAAAGAGAAAAGCTCTTCCTCAAAGGGAAGGCATATATATATATATATATGAAAATTTCACAAATTTAACATTCAAACCCAACCCAACACTATTTATCTTCTGGAGCAAACCTGGAATCATAGGGTGGAAGGACCCCCACATTGGTGGGAGGGGTCTGGACCATACCAAGTAGTACTTTGGTAGCTGATTCATCTCTGCTTTGCTGGGAGAGCAGGCTGCTCTCTTCCTACCTCCCACTCCTGCTGAAGCTCTTCAGATAAAGGAATTACTTCCAATTTCTCATTGATGTTTCTCAAAAGGTGAGAGCTTCAATAGCAACCGTCTCCTTGGTCCAGGTCTTGCTTCATTATGCCTGTGGTAGCCTGTTATTCTCTAGTTTGCTTTGCGGCCACAGCTATGTCTTGATCTTAGTGTCCCTGGTCTTTACTGTGACTGTGAAGAACAGTCAGTGATTGACAGCTGAAGTTGGAACTAGATCCTTAGTAACAGGAGGTAGGAAGCAGGCAGGAAAGCCATGGAATGATCTCCTAGGTGTATTTTGGAAAATAAATGATATAGCATTCATGAAAATTGTGGCATTATGGGATTTTTTTTTTTTTTTTTTTTTTTTTTTTTGCCAAGAGATTGATTTTTTTTTTTTTTCCCAACAGAAATTTGAGAAGGTAAGAGATTCTGAGTAATATGTCAATCATAGGGGAATCTGTCACTTTCTGGCAACTTGAGTAGGCCGCAGGTATTCTATTTTATATACCTTCTCACTTACTCTTTTATGAATTATGAAGTATTTTCTCCTGAAGCCATCAAACATGACAGGGAAGAGGGGAGCTGGTCCATATAGTCTTACCAGGGGTATCTCAAGTGTCCTGCCTCTCTGTTCTCTCTGTGCTTTCTACTCTCCTCTTGCCTCCTGGTTACAATCAGCAGTAGCATTGGTTACAGGGCCTTCCTGAGGGTGGTTTCCTGGGCAATGGTGTTGAGTGTGTGTGTGTGTGTGTGTGTGTGTGTGTGTGTGTAACAAATCAAGCAATTGGAGCGATCAGGAGAGCACACCAGAGGCCCAGAGAGCAGTGAGTGCTGGGAGGTAGAGGTACTCCAAGGAACATGCCAACATTAGCATAAGGAGCCATCAGCCAGGCCAGATAAAGCAGGTAGGCAGCCGGAAGGTGCTGGCATGAAGTTAAGTAGGGCAACAGGAGGCAAGATGCTAGTCTCAGCTTTGGTCACAGAGCCTGGATACCTAAGTGGGAATTGACAGGATCAGGCCTGTGTCAGGTGCAAATATTTGGAAATCTACCCCATAGGCGGAGGTTGTAGAAGTTGTCGCTGTGCACAGCGCACTGGCATGGCCTTCCAGGGGCAGCCTACACACCTCGGCTTCTACCCTACCTGCCTTAAACAAAAGCCAAGTTTCCCACTCTGTCTCCCTGGGCCTTCCATATATTCTATTAGCTCATCAGCTCTGGAACTCACCTGTTACCTTATAGTTAGAGATGAGGCCCAGAGGGATTCCAGAACACATCAGGCTAGTGAGGACAAACACAGAAAAAAAAAACCCTACAATAATCCAATGTAGAATCTGGTGTCTTTTTTTTTTTTTTTTTAATTTTTCTTTGTTTATTCTGCCATTCTCTTTCTGCCATGCTGCCATTACCTGTCTGCGGAAGCCAGGGCACAGTCAAAGCCACAGAAGCCACACTTGCGCTGCTATGTAGAAATCTAGAGGCCAGGAGTGCTTGAGTGCTTGAAAAGGGGACGAGAAAGTTAGCAGAGCACAGACACCGTCAAAATAGCAGTATAAGCCCAGGGCTAAATTGCCAAAGGGCTTGAGCTTGTGTTCCAGTCCATGGAGCCAACGGGAAGGCTGGGTGTGCTGGCTCCAAACATTATTCCTGTCTCCTCTTTCTGGACCTCTCAGAGTCTTGCCATAGAATATATAATTATATTGGCTTAGAAGAGTTAGATTTCAGAGAAATCTGGCAGGAAAAAAATTATGTATCGATTTCTTTTAAAACTTCTAAAACTGCTCCAACTGTCTTATTCATGGCTACCCATAATTCATAGCATGCCACCTCACTGTTCTGTTTCCCTCTGCCACCCTTACCAAATAAGAGAGAACAAAAATCCTGGGTCTGCTATTTTCTGGGAAAGCACATGGGTTTGCTGAATCACAAAGCTCAGCGTTTGGTAAAGAAGGTAACTTCTCATAGATCACCATGGCTAGAGGAAGAAATTTTGTCTTGTTATATCAAGTGGTTTTGTAAGGGCCCTGCCATTTCCCTTACTTTACCAAAACAGTTGAGACATTTGTCAAATACCCAAAATCAGCTCTCCAAGAATCATGTAGGATTTATAGGCATAGAAGCATACAGGTGATGCCTGTGTGTAGAATCTTCTGACTTTGAGCCACTGATTGTATGGAGAGGTGAAAGGAAGTGGGTTTGTGGAAACCCTGTCAGGAGAGCACCCTGGCATTGGGGCAGCTTCTGTGGTTTTGGAAGCCACTCAGCAATGAGACGCAGGTATGACACTGGGGAATACCAACGCAGGATGGGCCTCGGGCTTTCCGGGAATCCTAGTTCAATTTGACATAGATCAGAAGGAGATTAGAGGGGGATGTGGTTTCTTTGTCATTCTTTCAGCCTGGAAAACTGAGTCAAAAGTGTGAGGGTCCCATCCTTGGTTTCTTTGCACTTCTTGCTGTGGGGGATATACACTTAAAATTTGGCTCTTGGAATTTGAACCTAGTGGAGTCACTGGACTCTTTCATCAAAAGCTCAGGACTTGAGAGAATATGAAACAGGAGGCTTCAAGGGACCTTTCAGAACTTCTAAGCCAGGTGGAGCATTTAGGAACAGAGATGGTCAGTTCCCAAGTCCTTCTACAGTTCTTCTAAGTTCCTTTTCTGTTGATGCCCAAGAGTCCCAGAAAACAAGTCCCTCACCAAAGTTCTTCTGAACTCTGGGTTCAGCATGCACACACAATATTCATACACATGAATATACACCGCATATACACACAGAATTGGAGATGAGAGGAGAGGAGGAGGTGGAGGAGGAGGCAGAAAATTGATTGTGGTGGAGTGGGCATGTAATCCCAGAACTCAGGAGGTAGGCAGAGGAAGATCTCAAGATTGAGGCTACCTTGGCAACAAAGTGAGACCCTGTGTAACAGGAGAAGGAAGAGAACAGAAGGGAGAGAGAGAAAAGGATGGAGGGGGAGAGACAGAGCTAAACTGCGGTTACACCGTTTGGGGGACAGAGCCAGGCGGAGAAGAGGGCTTGTTACATATAACACAAGTCAAGAAAATATGTATCGAACAAGCTTTGAAGAAATCAATTTATCTTTTCTGTGTAAGAAAAAAATGTATGGATTGGATGACTTCTGGGTCCCTTATTGGCTTGTGAATCTGAGTCTGACATTATTTCTCTAATTCCTGAGAAGCAGGCAGAGGCAGCCTTGACCTGCCACTGTCTGCTCCTCCCCTTCCTGAGGTGGGTATGGGTTTGTGGGGAGTAACACAGCTGCAGTGCTTGACCCTGGATCTCTGTATCGACAAGCCAACCTGAGTCAGACGAGCAGACTGTTGTATGAGTGACTCATGATGGAAGCCCCTGCTCTGGACAACCTGCCTCTTAGGCCTGGCATCGGCATTAGTGAGTGGTACTAGAGGCAGCCAGGAGCAGGGAGCAGCTGAGCCCTGCAGAGTTTCCCAGCAGGGAGTGTTTCACCCATTTTGGCCAATTCTGAAAACAGACAACTTCTTCTTTTCCCGCTTTTTAGTTGATTCTTGTTTAAAAATAACCAGGAAACATCTACACTCTCAGCTGAAATAGTAAAGTGAGAAGCTATCCTGGAGAATTTGAAGAGTTAAAAAAAAAAAAAAAAAAAAAGACCTGTCTTGGCTTCCTATACATTCTGGCTGAGATGTTATCTGGCAGTAGTTAAAAAGCTCATTAAAATTACAATCTGAAGTTGAGGGTAGGTGGATAGTGTGTCTGGGTGGAGTTAGAGGGAGGAGTTGGGGGTGAATCATGAAAATACATTATATACAATCCCCCTAATTAATAATAAATATTAAAATATAATTGAGCTTAGAATTCCTCTGACCCAGTCCTTTTGCAGTGTGGGGCTCAGGGGAGTTGAGTGGTCCACTGGTCAGCATCTGGGGCCAGCCCACAGCTGTCAGCAGGTGGAGCCTGCTCAGTATTTCTCTATGTAGACTTTCTTGAGCACACTCTCTTTTCCGGCTGTCCTCTGGGTAAGCACAGACTCAAAGATGACAGCTATCCTGTGTGAGCTGGTCATCTAGGGAGTCTGGAGGATCCAGGTCGCTTTGCTATCTTCTAGATTTGAAAGTGATTAGGTATTGAGATACGCAAAGGTGACTGAAAGATATCAATGGTTGGGGCCATCACAGACTAGGATGAAGGGATGTCCTGCTCTCAGCTCTGGTAGCTCTTGGGTCTCTTTTGAGGACTTGTTTGTTGCTCTAGACTTTTCAGACTGGCTGAGAGACTGGCTTCCTTTCTCAGGAGCCAGTGACTCCTTGCTGAAGCTACAGCCAGTGACTTCTGGCCGACAAAGCAGGGTTGTCACTGGTAAGTGTTTATGTCGCACTTCAGAGCCGCAAAGTTCTTTCTCCGAGTTATTTCTTTCCTCAGTGTCACAGCTGAAGAAATGGAAGCCCGCAGAGGCAGTGCCTGACTGGCCCAGGTCAGCTGGCAAGGCAGATTCATGCAGCTTCTTGAGACGATGCCGTTCGCCCCTCACCAATTTCTTTTCAAATTTAGCTGGAATCTTTTTAGAGTGAGCTGTAGGTTTTCCTGGGTCAGGCTGCAATCCGTTACTGGGGAGCAGACAGCCATAGGTAAGTGAGGGAACTTTATCTCAGGTGACCCCATTAATAGAATTTGTCCTCCGTCAGTGTGAGTATAGTGTGAAATCGGAGGGTTGGGGTGAGACCTTCCTGTGTGAGTTGTGGGAAGGATCAGCAGTGTTCTGGATTATTAAAGGTACAGGAAACTGAGGTATAAGAAGCAGAGGGAGGATTCTCACAAAAGCTTAGTCTGTTACTTAAAGAGGAGTGTTAAATAAATTGAACTAAAAGAACATTCAATTTTGCATCTAAAAGTTGAGGTTTTGGCTACCTCTACAGACTCCACTAGTGACACAAGGGTGTTATCTTGCCAGTAAGGCAGAACGAGACACTGGTGAAAATATTGAAAACTTTTCTTATAGAAATGCCACCAATCTTACTATCTGGTATTTTATCTACTTCCCTTCATTTAGATTAAATTTTTCTATATGACTTAGTGTCCCTTAACTTATATCGCCTCTGCAAAGTACAGACGTTGGATGGAGATCGGTATCTGCCTATGCCTGTCTTTATGAAATATTCAAAAATGAAACCTCTCCTTTGCCCCCTCCTCCAACTGTGCATTTAACCAAGAGGATGAATGGCTGAGTATCTGATAGCCCCTCTTCCTAAACATTCAAACAGCCTTTCAGCTATTGCTGAGTGTTCGTTGTAGAACTAGCAATGCGTGTGAAACAGGAAGCATCTCTCTGCTGGATAGGATGCTCAGAGTCACCCTCCACTCTCTCAGGGAACGCTCTTCAGCTGACTGAAGCAGGGAAGCTGAGCCAATCAGAGGCCGCTTTCCTAGCTCTGTCACCAGTCTGTGCTTGAGGAAGGCTTTTGCTTTTTATGCTCTGTATTGG
Organism: Mastomys natalensis; assembly: GCA_021653895.1. Classification (NCBI taxonomy): domain Eukaryota; kingdom Metazoa; phylum Chordata; class Mammalia; order Rodentia; family Muridae; genus Mastomys; species Mastomys natalensis. The sequence goes on along the minus strand of JAJTUV010000661.1, from coordinate 879,053 downwards.
AGAGGCAGATAAAATGCCAGGTCTGCATGTCTCTGGGGATAACCTCGCCCTGTATGATGTGAATGAATAACATCTTGCCTGGTAAATCCACAGAAATTGATAAGGCAGCGCAGTTCTTCCAAAGAGGCCTTTTATTTATTTATTTTAAGCCCTAGCTGTGGTTTCTGCAGCAATTTTGTTTTTGCCTTAAAAGAGGTGCTGTGGATTATCAGACCTCCATGTATGACAATTTGTACCTGCATGGAGTTGAAGACTCGGAGGCTGTAAGTATTTCATAGATAGCCGGTTCCCTCTCTCCTCCTCTTCCTCCTCCCACTTCCCCCTCCTATTTCTTAGGCAACGCAGGAAACATGGAGCTGAAAGTCAACAGCATTGGGGTGCTTGCTGGCAGCGGTGTATGCTCTGTGTAGTTTGTAGCTAACTGAAATTATTTATTGTCAAGCAAAAGGGAAATTAACTTGATAGCGAAGGCATCTAAGAGAATAGGTTGTTGGGATTTCTCTGTGACCAGGGCCACGCTTGATTCATGAGGGGTAACTGCCCTCGTAGAGTGGCTTAAAACTATTCAGAAGTGCTGTTTTTCAGTATCGAGGTTCATAGGAAAGACTCATTCTTTATATAATAACATTGTTTGTTGAGCTAGCATGAATGGAAGGTCCAAAGCTATAGCTGTGTTATTATGCGCTTACTGGCCAGACAAACAGTGAGGTTTCTGCTGCTTCTTGTTAAGGAAATTAGATGCGAAGGGTCGTGCACACAATACTCCAGTGCAGAGGCGGTAGGTGGTGTCCCTCTACTCTGCCCTGGAAGACCGAAGTGAACTCATGTGTGTTTGGTCTTAGAAAACTGCACTCTGCCCCTGATAGCTCAGCCTCCTGCAATGTTTCACCATCAGGATGAAATGATTTTCTGCAATCCTGAATTTGTAGCGTAGTATGCTGTACATTGTACACAGAGGTTAAAGCTGACGGCTGATTCATCTTTTTGACTCTTGCTGGGGGCAGCACCTGTTTCTGCATCACTTCCATTGAAACCTTGTAAGAAAGGATGATGAGGGGTTGCCCATGGGACATCCTGTGGGGCATCTGAATTTTATGAGTGTAATGTCGTGCATGTTGCCACATTCAAAACAGAAATGTGTTATATAAGGGTCTCTGGCTAAATCACCCAATAAACTGATTATAACAGAGGAAAAAAAGAACCCTGTGGTATAGATCAGTATAGTTGTATGCATTGTAACTGCTGTCCATGAAAGATAGCAGCCCTGGGTCTCAGAAGACTTCCCATTCTCCCTTCCTGCCTGTGTTAGCTGTAACTCTAACTCTTTCTCCTGCAAACTCGCTCTGCGTTTCTCCCAGCGTGCTTCAAATGACCAGACTGTCAATTCCTTGCGAGGGGCTGTAGCTGTGAAGTTTGGGGTTGAAGTCAAGAAGGCCTGCTCAGGCAGGTAGGGTTGAGGAATGGAAGAGACTATAGGAGCTTAGTCAAGCAGCCTCCTAGCAGGGCTCTTTAGGAGGCCTGACTATTTTCTTACACCCTGGCTCCTTCCACACTCAGTTATGAAACGTCTGATTCTTCGTCGAGTTGTAAGTTTTATTTCTGACCATGATTTTAAACTTGGGGCAGTGTTGCTTTGAAGTGGGTCGGAGTTTGTTGCCTCTCTCTCCAGAAACGCTTTTAGAAGCCAGCTGCCGCCAAGCAGCAGAGTCGCCTAGGAACTAATGTGAGCAGCTCCTTGTTCTCTAGAACTGTGTAAATTTCAGATGCACCAGGTCAGAGGGGAAGCATTATAAGTAGAGAAACATTTGTTTTTCCTTTTGGTCCAGCCTCTCAGGACAGATTCTCCTGTAGGGTAGGAAGTGAAGAGTGTGGTACCCTGATTTGCTGGCTAGAGCCGATGGCGGGTAGGGCTAGGTACTGCAGTGCTGTGTTCCCGGTGACTCAGTGGTGGCCATCAGGCTGAACTCCTGGGGCTGTATACATCCACGGAGGTGAGGAAGGTGGGCAGACTGAGGAGAGTTTTGGGGTGGGACGGGAACCGTGGTACATAAATGAGAGGGGAAGACGGAGATGTTCTGAGGGCTGACCTGACCCTGAATGCTCATTCGAGTTTATTTGTTTTTATAAGGAAGAATAATGTGATGTGTTACCTGAGATGGTGTGAACAGAGCTTGAAGCCAATGGAGAAGACTAGGCCTAAATAGCTGAGCCGGTGGAGTGCCAGATAAAGCCACACCTGGAGTGCCACATCCCCAGCAGTCTCTCTCAGTGCCAATGCATTGATGGCTGTAAGTGTGGGGTTTGCCCAGATCAAAGCAGAGCTCTTGGAGTAGGTCTGCTAGATAGGTGTGTGGAGAGGCTTCACTTAGGTGGCCAGCTGCAACCCGGAAGACGGACAGGCACTGAGAGCTCAGAATGGCATGTCCTCTGGGGGGGACTGGGGAGCCCCTACCTACCACACTGTGCTACTGCAGATCTTGTGGGGTGTACGGAGCTCAGCATATCAGACATGCTTCCAGTCAGTGTGTCCATGCAGTGAGTCTGTAACAGGTCATCTTGCCTACAGACAGATGTTTTACTCTAAGAATAAAGCTTGATGTTATACAGTCAGCATGTCTCAGCTCCATAGTCTAAGAGAGATTTCAACACTGTGATGGGTTCTTTTTGTTTGTCTTTTATGTTCATTCTTTTTTGTTGTGTTTGTTTGTTTGAGTCTGGCCCACGATAGATATAGATAGTATCTTTGTCGGGGGTCCAGGTTGGAGCCGGAAGCCTATAGCCTCTGTCTCTCACTATACAATATGTAAGGAAGGACAGAGAAGCTTGCCAGAATGGTTTAGTAAGCACATGTCAGATGCTTTAGTCCAGAGGAGTCTGTTTGGATAGGCCTGTTAACTTCTGCTCTGGTTACCAGACAGGTGGCGAAGGGCCAGGATTATCTCTAGGAAAAAATATGAAACGTCACTCAGTGGCCCTCAGCAAGGCCTTTCATCAGAGTAGGGGAGTTCACACAGACTGTCACGTTACTTCACGTTTTTGTTTTTTTTTCCTGTGGATGAAAACCAGGGACTTGTGAGTTCTAGGCAAGGGCTCTATCACTGAGCTACATCACAGCCCACATTACTTTGTGGGTCACCTTAACACGATAATGCAGTATGCACCTGAGTGCCTATATTGACACTGGGTCACTTACAGTGGGTCATGTGCACAGGCTGCCATTGGCTTCTGTGTAAGTGCTACCCAGCACCCCACTTTTACTGCTCCAGTATATCTTAATACAGGTCCTGGTAGCTTCCTGTACAAATAATGATAAACATTTTTTTAGAAGAGAAGAATGAATAAGGAGAGTCAAAAAGCAGCAAAAGTTTCCTGAGACCTAGGGCTCTCCAATAGTCCATGCTTATGGTAACATACTGCTTTTGGCTGTCAACGCATATCCTTGTAAATAGATTGTTTTCAGCTTGCTGCTGTGTGTTACACATTCTGGTCTCTTAAGTGTTGTCCTCACCTGACTGGATATCAAGCACACTAACACTGACATAGAATTCTGAATGACTTAAAGGAAATTTAGATGCTCAGGGTATTTCTCAACATGAAGCCAGGGCTAACCATACATAATCGTTGGTTTCATGTTCCCAAGCTCTTCCATTTCCAAATGCCTAAATTTTAAAGCACTTTAAAGGGAGAAACTTGGTCATTTTCAGCAAGAAAGATGATCGGGTCTTAATTCAAAGCATTTATTACACAGGAAAATACAGTCTTTAAATATTGAAAGAAAACATAAAGTGGTTATCAATACCATTAGAGATAGTGGTGAAAGATAAGGGCAAAGAAAATTGTACCAGTTATAATGTATATGTTTTGTTTGAATGCATATATAAAAGCATGCATTTAAATGTCTATGTACTACATACTATTCTAAGGATAACTATATATTAATTTTTGAAGATATTTGTTTTCAATAAGCTGTGTAACTATGTTTGTCTAAATGTCTGTGCACCCACATGTGCATATGTACTGTGCAGTCTTGTACATTGAATACATTCCTGTGTGGATATGCTTCATGCTTTGCTAACTGGTGGTTGATACTAAGTTGCAGATTTCTAGCACAGACGTTTGGAGAAGGAAAATTATTAACTGCTTTGGATGTGAACAAAGGTACCCAAGAGGGTTGAAAAGCCACAGTCTACAACAGAGTGAAGGAATTCCATTTTAAAGTTGTTTTATATACGAAGATATGGCCTTGTGCTTCTCAAGGAGGAAGATAAACTTCAAACAGAGGGTTGATGTGTTGAAGGGCCTTTAGAAAAATATCCTAGAGATACTCAGGGTTGGAGTTCTCTTGGAAACAAGCAGACCAAAGGCCTTCATGCTTCTGGGTCAGAGAGTCTTCACAGTCCATTTCTAGGGTATAAAAACTGGTCTGTAACAGAGTCTGAAGATGGGGCTTTGGCATCCATAGCTAGAGAAGTAAATCAAGTGCCTACGGTTTGTATGAGAGATCTGACTGAGGGATGTTCAGGTTTTACTCAGCTGAGCTACTGTGGTAGTAAGCCAGGGTCTGAGAAGTAAATGATGCACACACCTTTTCTTCAATCAAATTCCTATAAATTCTAAAATCTGTATAGAAATGATTTCTGTGTTAAAATATGATGATGCTAAGAGAGAAATTCCTTAAATTTGACCAGAGGCTATGGATTTGCCCCTCCTGCTACTTTCTTGTTTGTTTTCCATTTGGGGCTGACAGATGAGAGTGTGACCCTCAGTCATCACTTCATCCCTGTCCAGGTGCTTGTGTATTCTTTCCTGACAGCTTTTCTCCTCTTTAGGTTATAATGGCTCACGGTAAGCTATTTTGCATTGAACGACTGAAGTGCCTGTGGGGACACCTCAAGGGGTCTATTTTGGCTCATGGTTTCAAAGGGTTCTTGGTTAGTGTGCTTGGTAGAACATTGTTGTGGCATCAGTGCGTATCAGGGAAACATCTTCATCTCATGCTAGATAAGGGGCAGAGAAAAAGCAAAACTGGGGGGGGCAGGGTATGGTTTCTGTGACCTACTTCCTTCAACTAGGTCTAAATTCCTTCCTTTACCACTTCTTGATCATACCATTATATTATAAATCTATGGAGACATGACTCCATAGTTAGAGAAGAGTCCTCAGAATCCAGACACTTCCTCAAAGTTCATCATCTGGCAAAGAAGCCCCTTGAGGGACATTTTTTTGTTCATAGTGTAGCATGATTGAGTCCAGAGTTTTATAGCACCATGACCCAGTTGTATGTCCTCAGTAAATGCTACTCTGTGGGACAGATATCTGTGTGGTGCTCAGTAGAGTTAGCAGTGACTACATAAACCCCTCATAAGGTGAAGGGCCCACAGGTTTCTCTCCACCTCAGTCTTTCTTTTCCAATGACCTTATTATTGGATCAATAGTCCTTGTAATTCTGTTTTTTCACCTCTTCTTTAACATTGCTTCTCCAGGTTAAGCAAGTGAAAGAGAAATAGGGGACATAACTACACTGGTTATGTTTTCCATTTTATATTGCCTCTTACATTTGTTCTTTCAAACAATAGTCATATCATAATTTTATTCATATTATCAGTGGAATTAAGTTGAAAATTAGACCCAGCAAACTCTACAGAGCTGTATCCTTAAAAACAGGCAGGCTTTGATGCTTTTAGCATGTTTGTACCAGCTGCAGGACCTGTGAAAACAGCAATTTAACAGCCACCTTATAATGGTTCCTTTTTGCTTGAGAAATGTTTATGCAACCCTGGGTATATAAATACGTAAAAGTAGACATACAATTTAAGAACTTAACTGATAAGAAATCGTAGAGAAATGTATTTTCAAACAGTGTTTTGGGCTGGCAATATGGCTTAGCAGGTAAAAATGCTTGATGTATAAGTCTAATGTTCAATTCTTATAAACCAGATAGAGATGGATTGAGAGAAATGGTCCCACAGAGTTGTCCTATGGCCCCCATTTGTCCACACATGCATAATCATACACACATGATAAAAATTCAGAATGTTTTAAAGCAATTCCTTTGCTATACATATAATTTCACCATCTATTAAAGACAAAATAAAATTTGCATACTCATTAACGAATATACTTGTTTATGTTTTATATTTTTTTTTCAGTTTCTGCCTTTTTGTTAACTATTACCTGTCTTCTGGCTTGCTGAAGCAGTAAGTCAGACAACACTTGCCACAGTGCTGTCTGTCAAAGTGACTGACCATGAAATCTCCAGTGCCACTTTCATCAGAAGGACACTCTTGACAAAGGCAACTAATTTTGCATTTTATCCACCTTACAGTATTTCAGCACAGCAAACTTAGCCTTTCTCTTATGCTTATTCTTCTTGGGAAAGAAAGGCATCTTCCTTTCCTCAGTACCACCATGAAGTCTCAACACAGGATGAGGGGTGGAGTCACTGTGAATGCTTAGGTTGGACAAAGGATGGCATCTTCCAACTGCTTACCAGCAGGGAGCAGCCTTTGCTGAACAGGAGTTAATTCCCTCCTTAACCTGGATCTTAAGTTTTACGTTTTCTATAGTATCTGGGGGGTTCAGTCTCAAGGAAGATTGCCTATCTTTTCCATAAGGGTCTTTATGAAAAACTACATCCTAGTGTTTGTTTCTGCTGTTTACTTTTATATAAAGAAGTAAGCTGGGCATGATAGCACATGCCTTTAATGTCAGCATTCTGGATCCAGAGGCAGGTGAATCTCTGTGAGTTCAAGACCAGCCCTGTCTACATAGTAAGTTCCAGGAGAGCCACGGCTACATAGAAGGAAGCTTTTTCAAACCAACCAACCAACAAACAAGTGAAGAAAGAAAGAAAGAGAGAGAGAGAGAGAGAGAGAGAGAGAGAGAGAGAGAGAGAGAGAAAGAAAGAAAGAAAGAAAAGAGGGAGAGAGGGAGAGAGGGAGAGAGGGAGGGAGGATGGAAGGAAGGATGGAAGGATGGAAGGAAGGGAGGAAGGAAAGATGGAAGGAAGGAAGGAAGGGAGGAAGGGGAAACAAACCTTTTTGTGTGCAGAGATGGCTCAGTGGTTGAAAGCATTGGCTGCTCACCCAGAAGACCTGAGTTTGATTCCCAGCAACCACCTGGTACCTCATGTCTGACTCTAACTCCAGTTCTAGGGATCTAATGCTCTCTTATGGCCTTTGCAGGAACCAGGTACTCATATGATGCAGAGACATACATGCAAGCAAAACACCCATACACATAAAACAATTTACAAAACAATTAAATCTTAGGGGAATACACAAAGGCACAATACAAAATGCTAGAAGTACATTTAGGGGCATTTCAGAGGTTATTGGAAATCCCGTAACCAAAATCTATGTGAAAAATTTTAAATGAAACTCATTAGCAACTTCACATAGCAATTGCAAAAGTAAAACATTTAGTGCTATGCTACTGATCGAAAACTTCCATGCCGAGGAATAATAGAAACACTCTCAAAGTCTGGTTTCTGTAACTAGACCATTATTCTCTCATTGGAGGGGGTAACTTCATATGTACTATCAAAACCTACAGGTTCTAACTCGCAGTCTTTTGGAATCTGTGCTGAGGTGTTTCAGGTAAGTTCATTGGTGTCGAGAGGCATGGAGGTGGTATGAAATGCTGGGTCTGAGGCCACAGTCAAGTTGCACTATGCAAAGGAGTGTGTGCTGTCAGAACCATCGTCCATTCATCACATGTTAGATCCTGAAACCTCTGGTTATGTGTGTTCAGAAACTTGTGCCATCACTTGGTGATGGCCCAGCCTCATGCTGGATTGCAACCCATAAGCTATGGAGTTGACAAATTGTGCCTTACTCATAGAATACAGGGCCCCAGAGGCTATAGCTGAATGGGTAGACCCACGAGAGTTTACAGTTTGTATAAAATAATGGCGGCAGATAGGGGGTTGAAGATATTTTTAGCCTGGGCTTTGGACCATTAAGACTTTGGAGAGTGTGAGGCTGAGGAAAAACTCAGCTGCTGTTATTACAGAACATACTGGTTCATAGAAAGATGGTAGCCTAGACCGCTGTCAGCCATTTGTGAGCACTAAGACTAGAACTTTCTCTTACTCCGTATTTATCTGGTCTTTGAGTACCAGTGTGCAGTTTTAGTTGTTGGCTTAGATATTTATCCACTGTCAGTATTTTACATGTCCTACTTTTTGTTTGTTTGTTTTTATCTATTGTAGAAGTATTTAAAAGATTTACACATAAAGCAAAATGTCTTCAATGGGTATAGTAGCTCCTGCGTGTAATTTCAGGTCTCAGAAGGCTGAGGCAAAGAATTATTGAGAGTTCAAGGCAAACTTGGATTACTTCAGAAGTTGGAGACTGACCTAGGCTCTAAAGAGAGACTGTTAGGAAGAAAACAAAGTAATAAAACAAATGGGAACATTTTGGATTTTCTTTTGGATTCATGGGAACTGAAATGAAGGCTGTCCCCCGATGTGAATATCGGCAACCCCTGTCAGGAGCCTGTGGTACAGACTCTGATTTTGCCTTTTAACAATTCCTATTACATCTAAATCTCACCTTTCCTTTTAGCCTGAGTATCATTTGGAAAAAGATTCTGATCTCCAGTGTCACCATGCTCATTAGTGTTGTTGAACTTTTGATGAACGATACGGCTGTAGCTTAAAGAGTTTTTCAGTATTTTTAAGTCTTCGTAAAACTTCTTTTACTTTACACTGAACATAGATATCAACTATGAAAATGTAAAATTTTCTTTTTAATTTTTAATTTTTAATTTTATAAGATAAGACAATAATGCAGTCTAATAATGCTGTGGCTGAGCGGAGCCTCAGGGATTGCGTCGAGCTCCACGCTTCTTAGCTGTGGCCCTGAGGATGTTTCTTTCTCATTTTCTTCTTTCTTTTCTTTTTTTCTTTCTTTCTTTCTCTCTCTCTCTCTCTCTCTCTCTTCTCTTTTTAAAAATACACTATAGTTTGATTATATTCTTTCCCCTTCCCAAACTCCTTCAGATCCTCTGTACCTCTCTACCCGCACAACTTCATGTTCTTTCTCTCTCTCTCTCAAAACAGGAAAATCCAAATAAACAAAATATATAAAACAAATAGTACAAAACATAACAAAAAGCACGTGACACACACACACACACACATGCGCACGCCACGACATGCACATGGAGTCTGTTGGTCACGATGATCAAGCACTTCTGGGGCCTGCCAAGAAGTGTGGCCAGTTCACCCAGTGACACCCCTCTAGTGGAAAAAATTTTTCCTCTTTTCCCAGCAAATACCAATGGAAGATAGCATCTTAACTAAGAACCTTGGGGGTGGGGGACCCTATGTCCACTTCCCCTTTTCCACGCTGGGACTTTGTCTGACTTGAGCCTGTGTAGGTCTTGTGCTGCTGTCACATGTTTTGTGAGTTCGTATGTGTATCGGAAAAATTATGTCTAGAAGATGCTGTTTCCTTGGAGTCATCCACACTTCTGGCTCTTACAGTCTTCCTGCCTTCCTTCCAAATAGCTCCCTGGGTCCTTGCAGGGTGGAGGTTGATCAAGGTAACTCTGGGTATGTTTCTTAAGCTTTCTGTGCCTTGATTTCCTTGTCTCTGTAGCATCAACAATAATGAAACTGATATCTTGGTAGTTCCAAAAATTGTTATTTATTTATATGAATATATTTATATGTATATTATATATATATTCATATTTTCATTCTGATTTGGGGAACTAAGTATGCCCCTTACCGCACAAGTTCCTACCAAGAACTTAGGTTTATTTCTAGCATTCTTGAATAATGTTTTTACAGTGATTCATCCAAAATCTTATAGAATATATTCCTGTGTCTCTGTGTTCATGTGTATGTCCCCATCAAATGTTATATTCTGTGCAAAGTGTTCTGTATAAAGTTAGCAGTAATGCAGAACCATATACAGGATGATAATAGAAACAGACAGGTAGAAGTCACTGCTCTTCTGAGGCCTTACAGTTAGCTCCAGTCTTGTTTTGGAAAGGAGATGATAGAGTATCCTTGAGGGAATATCAGGGTTTGGAAATCTTGGCCTTAGCCTCTTATTAGCAGTGACTTTGGACAGGCATCTTTATCTTACTATTCCTCAATGTTCCCTGGATAAAATGAAGTTTGATTAGATAGTTTCTAAGATCTTTTTCTGCATCTAGAATTATGCTCTGTTTATGGCTAAGCATTTCTTCCTTTGGGATACAAATACCACTGTGTGCCATTTGCTTTCCGAAATGATCAATTACCATGGCATTATGTACACATTGAGTAAGGTGTCAGTGTGTGGGCCTCAAGTCTGCATATTTAGCTTTTTTCAGGATCTTTAAAAGAAGCAACTGTGTGCGGTACATGTGTAGGGAAAGACTGCACTTTGTGAAAGCAAGTGTTTTATGTAAGACTTTAACTCCAGATTTCAACAAAGATGCTGTTGCTCGTTTGCTCTCCTTTCCTGTGTCATACTTCCGGTCCTCAGCACCTGAGCTGGCAACGTGTGAGTGTCAGCCCTGGAACTGTATTCTGAATCATCTGTCCTACCAACAAAGGTGTCTAATCTGTATATGAAGAGTGTAGGCATACACGCTATTTAGAATAACTGTTTTGCAATTGACATGACTCAGCATCAATAATATATAGTATATATAAGTATTGGCTATTATATGTATACATTTAATTTCTAAAAATTTCTGAGTTACGGTCTTAAATTCATAGTGCTGAGATTATAGGTATATACAACCATCATCTAAGAATATATTCAAATGTTTTTTTCTCTGTAAACTTTTGCTCTTTCATCATTATTGTTATTGTATGGATGTTCTAAAGACCAATAATCAACTAAATACAAAACCCCAGAAGTGTAGTAAGTTCTAGGAGGCAGTGACTCTTTTTAAGAATCAGTTACTCCTTTTAAAAGTAACTGATACCCACAGGCCATAGATGTGCAAGTGGAATTCTTGACTTGAGCTCAGTCCCTGAAATATTCCCTTAAATCATGTTTGAATAAAGTAAGAGTTGGAGCAGATATTAATCATCTAGGATGATAGAGAAATAAGGTGAGATATTGTATTCAAGTAGTAAGTGAGTGAACACATTGGTCCGTTAGTCTATTGCCAAAGACTCATTATTAATAGCTTGATACCATCCGGTTTCGAAGGATGCCTCAGAGATTAATGTCTTAGTACCTATTTGATTCAGTGGCTCTATCGATTCAAGTGATGGGATTACGAACCTGTTTTTCACATTCTCAATCCATCTGGCTACAGTATTGGAATTAGGATGAAGATGAGAGGTCAGACGACGCAGGACGTTTCAACCTTCAGGATGTACAGGGTGCACTGTGAAGTGCGGGAAGATATATACAGGAATACAGGACTACACCTGCACAGGCCGAAGAGACTTTGCATGTGTCAGGTTTAAAAAATAATTCCTCTGATGGTCAAGTTTCACCATTAGTTAACTCAAAACTGAAAGCCTAGTTACATAAACCATAATGCAATATTTTAAATAAAAAGATGAGTTTTTATTTACATGTCTGTGTGCCTCCAGGATTTAATGTGCATCACATGTTTGCAGGTGTCTGAGGAGCCAGAGGGCATCATATGCCTCGAGAATTGATGTTTCAAGATGTTGTGAACCATCTGGTGTGGGTGCTGGGAACTGAACCTGGGTCCAAGTGCAGCAATGGTTTTAACTACAGAACCATCTCTAGGTCCATAATGCATATGTTTAAAAGATCTATTTATTTATTTTATGTGTATGAGTACACTGTTGCTTTCTTCAGGCACACCAGAAGAGGGCATCAGATTGCATTGCAGATGGTTGTGAGCCACCATGTGGTTGCTGAGAATTGAACTCAGGACCTCTGGAAGAGCAGTCAGTGCTCTAAACGCTGAGCCATCTCTCCAACCCCCATTATGCACATTTTTAGAGTACCAGTGATAAATCTATTCTTGGTTTTAACATTTATGAAGAATATACTGTATTTTTTTGATTCTTATGCATATTTTTTCATGTTTAACATATCTAAGAGCCATACCTTAAAACTAATGATGCCTCATGGTTTTATTGGCAGTGCTTTAACTACAGCTGTATATAATCTAATACTAGATCTTACTAAAATACTTAAAACACTGAATCTTCAATTCAGTGAATGAAACTTTTTGGGAAAAGTTAAATAATATGAAACCAGGCAATAACTCTCTCTAAGAACCTCCACACCTGCTCCCTCCCTATTGGTCATGATCATTAATTCACTAGGGTTTTCATTCAACCAGCCTGCAGGAAAAGGCCTTCTCCAGTCCTTTTCCTAATACACTGAAGACATTGGATTTAGAAAAATATTCTTAAATATATACACATCTCTCACACATAAATTTTTTTTTTTTTTTTTTTTTTTGGTTGTTTGAGACAGGGTTTCTCTATATAGCCCTGGCTGTCTGGAACTCACTCTGTAGACCAGGCTGGCCTCAAACTCAGAAATCCGCCTGCCTCTGCCTCCCAAGTGCTGGGGTTAAAAGCTGTGTCACCACTGCCCAGCACTCACATGTAATTAAAAAATACAAATAATATAAAAATAAATCCTATCCTACTATGACACCTAAAAAAAAATACACAAATATTTTGTATGCCAGTTGGCTCCTTTTTTGTAACTTGGGTGACATACTGGCTGTAGTGTGTTGTGTCATGAGAAAAATCCACTTCTTTTTGTTACTATCATAAAACACCATTTATGGAATAAAGAGTTTATCTTGGCTTACAGTTCCAGAGGGAGAGTCCATAATGTGGCAGGGGAGCTGAAATCCAGAGGCCAGATCAAGAAGCTGAAAGATCACATTTCTGTCTGCACACAGGAAACAGAGCAAGCTGGGAGCAAGATGAGGCTGTTAATTTTCAAAGCCTGTTCCCTCCACCCCCCAACCCAGTGGTGTACTTCTGTAAGACTCTATCTCCTAAAGGTTCCCAACCTTCCCATAGCACTGTATGGGAAGTGCTACTAACCAGGGACCAAGTATTCATATATGGGAGTCTATGGGGATATTTCGTATCCAAATTCCTACAACCACTGATAAAGATTTAGAAGAGTTTCATTCAACTATCCTGCAGAGAAAGGCTGAGTTTTAACATTTTTTTTTCTATGAATATTTGTGTATACAGGGAAACATTTCTTCAAAAATATTTCTATAGATAGAATTGCTGGATAAAATGATTAGCAAAATTTAAGATTTATTTACATTTGTGAGTATTATAAAATGTTTTTATATTTAAATAAATTCTTTACTGCTTGAGAGAAGCACTGAATTAGCTCAAAGCGTTCCATCTGAAATATAAAACTGTAAGATGTTTCTTGACTATAGCAGCTTTTCCTGGGCTTTGTTTCTGAGCGCATAGGAAGAATTTCCCTCCTCTATTGTAATAATTTGTTGCTAGTTTTTCAACAAAATTTGCAAAAATTTCACCAGTCCTCAGCTTCAACTTTGTAGTCAAAAAATCCCAAGACCCAGAGAGGTTAGAACCTTCTCAGATGGCACAGTATATGTTTCAACTGGTGCTAGAACTTTCCTTTATATCCTTCTAGGGCAACATTCTTTTATATGATGCCAAATTCTGAGGGCCAGTAAGATTTAAACATCCAAAAAAACTCCCCGAAGGTGGCTGCATCATATATTTATTTGGTGTTTGGCAGTGGATTTCCTGAACAGAGAACATATTGCTCTCAGACCCAATATTAGACCTTTATTTACTTAGAGATCAAATTTGCTACCCAGTGTCTTTCAAGGTTTTGTTTGATGTTGCTCTGTAATGAAGTGTGAAGTACCGAGTGGATGATGGATTAAAATGATAAATATCCATAAAATGTAAGTGAAATAAAATCTCAGTGCTGGAAAGGGATTTGGGGGTTTAGGGAAATACTTACATTCTTCTAATTTGTATGCAGGTCGCGGTGAGAGTTGCAAGTTAGTGCTACGCTTGGCCTTAGCTGAGAGGATTCAAGTTCCACTTTGTTCTCTGTCTTTATCATTTGCAATTCATGTCCATGAGCTTCCAATTCAAGAAAAACACTTGCATGATTCAGTAGCAATATTTTTAAAAGGCAAATGGACATTGATATTTGTCAAAGGCACAGAGAATTACAAGTTCTGTGACAGGAGGTGATTCTAGCAGAAGGAAAAAAAAAATAGTGTGCCCAAATTAGAATAAGTTGAAAGGGTTTAATGAAATGGAATGATATCAGTAACATATAAGGAAACTATAGGAGACAGTGCTGGAAACCCACAGTTATCACTACTAGACCCGACAGCAGGCAGAAGACCCTGGAAGGACTGAGTTTTGTCCAGAAAGCTACTCAGGGAAGTACATAGCTTTCTCTGTTAAAGTTATCACCCTGAGGGTACCTGCCTGGGAACATTCCCCAGAGAGGAAGTCAGAAATGGGTACTACTCTCTTGAATTCTGGTTTCTGTTGGTCAGAGTACTGAGACCACACTGCAGAGTTTATAGGTCAGCCATACTGGGCAAGAGCAGGCTAGAGAAAGGTAGGAGGTGACATGGAGAGGAAAGATGTTGTTTTGTCTCAGTTTATATTCAAATGAGTAGATGAAAGCACACAGTTTGAGGGCACTCCCAAAACACACCTCTGAAGATGCTACTGAGGCTATAAAGGAGTTGGTGCTGGTAATTTTCCATTAAGAGGTGTTTTAGGTTTCATTATGTGGACATAGTTTCTCCCCCCTCCCATAGTTTATCTGAGTCAATTCTTATGCTAATGAAGACTTGGGATACTTGCAGGGGTGACGGGTGGGTGGGGCCTAGCAATAGGGAAAAACTAAAGGTTTATGAGGAAACTAGAGAATTGAAGCTTAGAGGGTGTTATGGTTTGGGTGAAGCCTCCGGAAAGTGCTTAGGATTCAATGAGATCAGGTCTTGAGGGAACGGCTGCAAGGCCGGCATCAGAGGCTATCTAAGGACAGGAGACCTGAGCTAAGCATTGTATTCCCACCAAGTGGTGTGGTATGTGACACGAGGCAGCGTTAGCTCAGTAGATGCTGATGTGAACTCACATCTTCAGAATTCTCAGCTTCAGACTCTGACTTGGTCATGCGTCTTCATTAAGAACTATCCAGTGTATGGTTTTCTGTTACTCTAGTGGAAAACAGATTAACCATGCCTTTAATACACAGAGGACTCCATAGATAATGAAAGGACACAGAAAAGCACACAGGAGCCTGACTTGGGCTCCTCTGGCATGGCCAGACTAGAACAACCCTTACACTGCCTAAAGGTCATTGCTCAGTGGTTGCGACCACAGGAGACACTGAGAGACTTTGTAAGTGCAGAGTTAGAATGTGAGCATCTTCGGAGCTCGCAACAATATCCTTTTTAAGAGATGTGATGACTGCCTAGGGTGGGAATAGAGGGGCAACAATTTCCTTTAGTGTTGAGAGCAGAACTTTAGTGGAAACCATCAGAAAATCATGGGAAATACTCACTCAGAGGCCAGGCCTTGCCACTTTAAGCAAAGCCATACGGACTCTATATGTGCCTGTTATAAAATCTGTTTTGATTGGTTGTGCATATAGGAAGCTAATTCCATGGAGCTGTGCACATATGACCTGAACATATTTCTGAGCCTGTATTATTCTCGAATGGGAAGTTTTAGGAGTTCTGTTTCTTTTGAGTAAACAAGTTAAACTAGTGCTATTCAGGAAGGTCGGTTTGGGAGACAGATAGCTATAATAGACCTTCTGTTCCCTATGGTTGGGGCTTTTGAAATGTGGGAGGGAGTAGACACTTATATTGATCGAGTGCTTCTTCTTCAATTGATCAGGAGTCCAGAGTGCAGAAAGAGCCCTGGTCCTGGACTGGTGGATTAGCTGGCCTAGGATAGAGATGTGTGGTCCATCTGCGCCTGAAGCAGAAGGTGGGGTCCTTGGTGACACTCATCAGAGCTGTTCCCCAGGGGACAGATCACTGTAGTGGTGGCCATGTGCCCACATCAGCATGTACCTCATCTTTTTGAATAGACACAATTTTTAGATAAAGTGGACTTAGAGTAGAATTTTCTGCTGGTCTTAGCAGTTTCTGCAGGGTCAGCGCCAGGTGGTTCTCAGTGGCGAGAACTGGCCCTTGTGCTAAGAGAACTCTGCTGGTGGCCACAGCAAAGCGTCTGTTCCCGAGATATGGAACCAAATGGTTGTTAAGAATCTTCATTGAGAATCATTTCAGTCAAATTTTAATGTTCAGATGTTTCCTCCTGAAAGTATGTGTGTGTGGTCGGTGGGTGGAGACACTTGACAGGTAGCAGATAAGTTTCTAAATATCTCTAAGAGGCACTGAAGACTTGGCTCAGCATCTATGAATACTGCTGCTCTCGCAGACTCAGACTTGGTTCCTAGCACCTGTGTAGTGGCTTAAGACTACCTGTAACTCAGTTCCAGGGCATCGGACTCTCTCTTCTGTCTTCCTTGGGCTGTTGTGCACACATGATACACACATGATACACAAGATGCACACAAACTCACATAAGCACACACATATATATGCACATGAAAATAAATAGTTAAATATTTGTATGGAGGTGTCTTAAAGCTAAGCCAGCCTCACATATTATCAGAACATTGCTTGAATTGTTTCATTTTCAAAATTTACAAACTTATAAAATAATAATTATTTTCTTTTAAAATTATTTTTTGAGGTTAGCCTACAAAGTATTTGCATTTTCATCCATATCTGTGTTCTCTTAAATCATTTTGTTTTTAACTCTTTGTTTATATTTGTGCATATGCACATGATGCCAGTGCTTAGAGAGGCATCCTATCCCCTGGAGCTAGGATTATAAGTAGCTATGAGCTGTGTGACTTGTGTGCTAGGAACTGATCTCCAATCCTTTGCAAGAGCAATGTATGCTCTTAGTGGCTGAACCATCTCTCTCCAGCGCAGTTATATACTGTTTGTTAAAGTTTGGTCCTTCTCCCTCTCCTCCTCCCTCCCTCCATTTTCCACTCTCCCATCTATCTTTGAGTTAGGGTTTCACCATGTACCCCTTGCTGGTCTAGAACTTGCTGTGTGGAAGAGGCTGTCCTCAAACTAACAGAAGTCTGCTTGCCTCTGCCGCCCAGACCTGGGATTAAAGGCACAGGCCACCACACCTGTTCAAAGTTGATTTCTCATGTTATTTTTGTAGCTTTAATTTTGAAGTTATTACTAGTGCAGAGCATAGTGTTATAATGAGGGTGATGTAGATCTTGTTGAACTACTGTATTTTAAATTGTGTGTGCATCTAACTTCTTGTGCCAAAGCTTCAGCATAACATGTGGTGTATTTTAACTCTCGGAAGTTTATTAGGATTGAGCAATACATTGATAAACACATGACTTTACTCCAGTTTTAAATAATACCTGGGAATACATGTAGCTTAAATACATTCACTATATTCACTTCCCAGTTTAGTTGCATGAATTCTCCTTAAAACATTAAGAGGAACAGAGGAGAAACAGAGAGGAAGGATAGAGAGGGGGAGGGAGATTCAAATAAGGCAGAAAGAGGACAGGGAAATGCAGAGCCTAGATTTTGTGAGTGTTTTGATTCATATCCCTTCGACTAAAACATATTCTGGCTGAGAGATGTGCAGCTTGCCGCTCAGTTTTCATCCGAGTGTTGCATTTGCATTGAGAAGCTGGCATTCCAAATGCCAGCCAGCAGCCCGCTCAAGGATGGAGGCTGCGTCTAACTTAGCAACTGGATTACAAAGATGGCCTGAGGAAGCTGTGGAGAGGGCACATCAGGCACCTTGTTCTAGAAGCCTTGCAAGAATTTTGTCAGCTGTGGTTAATCTGACTTTCAAGTGTATATGAATTTTCAGTTCCTAAGAGCTTGCAAAGATATCCTAAGCAAAAAGCCCCACCCCTGTGTATTAAATGGAAGATAGTCAAGTCTCCAGATTGCTTTCCTGCAGTTGGTGAGACTATTTAGCAGCCTCTGGCTATAATGATGTCATTTCTTCATAGGTGTAAAAAATATCTATATCTTTTAAACAAGGGTAAATGTTATATGACTTCTGAGGTTCTCCAGACAAGAGGATCAGCAGACAATAGACCTGTTTCTTCTTCTACTTCAAATGCATTGGTCAGTTCTCTATCACTGTAGCAGAATGCTCGAGATAATAAATGGCCTCTTTAAAAGGGGTTATTTTGAGTTACAGGTGTAGATGGTCCAGTCTATGATCTAGCAGACTCATTGCTTTGTTGTTGATAGAGGTGACAGATGGCAACGACTTGGAACAGGTGATGGAGAAACTGTTCCCCTCACAGGCAGGAAGCAAAGAAGGAGGGAGATTTGAGGGCATGTTCCCAGTGATGTAAGGTACTCTCATAAGATGCCCCAAGCCCTTCTAGTAACACTACCGTGGGGCTAGCCTTTTAACACATGGGCTTTGGAGAGTGAGTGTTCAACAGTCAAAATCTACCAACCATAAGTCACTGGAAGTCTGCTGTCTTGAGGATAGGTTAGGTACTGGTAGATGGTTTCCTTCATCTACAGGTAAAATACTGAGCCTCTCCTTACTATTAAGTGATAGCAAGTGCTGGTGAAAATATGGAGGAAGGAACTCTTACCATAAGGTAAATTAGTGCAGTCATTATGGAGATAATATGGAGATTCTTCAAAAACCAAAAATAGATTACCACATAGTCTTACTAATTTAGTATATGTTTCAAGGAAGTTAGTTCAGCATACCACAGAGATACCTGTATATAGCCATGTTTATGATGGCACTATTCACAAAATCTAAGATGAAATCAGTGTAGGTGCCCATCAACAGAGCAATGAATTAAAAATAAACGTGGCATATACTCACAGTAAAGCATTATCCAGCCACAAAGAAGAAAGAAATCCCAGCATTTGCAGCAAAATCGATGGAACTCTATAGGACATTACTTAGTGTATTATCATACATTACAAGCTCGATTCAGAAAGACCAGCAGTATGTATTCTTTTTCATGAGTAGATGCTAGAAAAATGCTAGGTGTAGCCGTCGAAATGTGATCAGTAAAGATTAAAGTGGGGAGTTGAGGGAACAGAGAGGTTGGTCGTCAGCAGATGCTGTGAGTGAAAAGGTTGCACTGAACTCCAAGGCTGACACCAGTCTTAATAAGAAACCACCCAGCCTCTGGTTTGAAAAGAGCCCTGCCCCATTTTAAAGAGGATGAAGACTGTTGAATTTTACCATGAAAGTGGGAGGATTTCTAACCTGCAGTGTTTGAGGAGAGCAGTGGGACCCCATCCCCACTTCTCAGCCTCACATTTTTTTGGCCCACTTGAGGGACAACCTGAAGCCAAGCACGTTCCGCTATTCCTTTGCCATTTTTCAGCTTTGTTTTCATTTTCTGCTTTGTGAGCTAGTCAGGTGAGCAGTCGCCACTGGGCTCCTGCAGCCTCTTGCACAACCCTGGATGCCAAAGTGTTTCCTCTTTTCCATTCAGTTATTCAAAGTTGTGGGCTACTACCTATCGACAAAACCTGGAGTTATGCCCTTCATGTTCCATTTTCTCTCAGATCTTTAGGTCTTTCTGAAGGAGCCAACTCTCCTCCCCCTCCTGATTCACCTCTTGGCACAAGAGTCCCACCAGCCACAATGCTCAGATAATTTTTCATTTATGAATGCATCTAGCTGCACTGTGTCTGTAAGGGATAACTCTATTTTCAGAGAATCTGAAGAAGCCACTTTTAGGTTCCCAGTCTTGTTAATAAAAGAATTTAAAAACAGACTGAGAAGCTTAGAATGATTTACTGAAGTGTGAGAGAATAAGAGGGCAGACAAGGTGTAAATCTTGACAGGTGCCTTTAAGACAAAGGGTGCAGATGAGAAAGCAAAGCCATGCCTTTTAATGCCAGGGTCTGAGACAGCCAGCAAGTTCTGCAATGGAGTTTGGCAAGCACTTGCATGGCAGACGTGGAGTGGCTTAAATGTCCAAAGAATTAAGCGAGAAGGCTCAGACAGTCAGGGAAAGCATACTCAGGCTTTCACCAGTTTCCAAAGGAAAGAAAGAGCTAGAAAGAAGGAAAAGACAGGCTATGCCATGGCGCCCTATCGCAAGTGGCTGCAAGCTGCCAAGAGCTCTTTTTGGTGGACCACACAGAACTCTTCCGCTGAACATATTTTGGGAGAAATTAGTGGCAATAGGTGATTGGGAGATGTTGAGAGATTTACTTGCATATTTTATTTTATCAGCAGTCCTGGAGCTTGAACCTAGAGCTCCATGCCTCATGGCAGGTGCTCTACTACGGTACTCCAGCCTTGAGAAGCTGGGTAGTGGGATGAGTTTCTATGCATTGAGGGGACAGAAGGAAGGGCTCAGGCAAGGAGGCCTGCTAGAAAGCTGTGGAAATAGCATGGGTGAATATGCTGGAGCTGAGCTAGGTCGGTGTTAGGAGGAGACAGAGGAAGAAGTGATCTTGGACCCCTGTGGGATGTCGGTTCATCTGGCTAGTGGCCCGTTGGCTTAGAAAGGGAGAGTTACTCTGGATTTGGCTTAAGTGAGGCTGGGAGCTTGGCCATCTCTTTTGATGTCTTCTGGACTGATTCAGTGAATGCTGGTTAGGAGCCAGGTCAACTTTTGAGTCTGCAGCTTTCCAGCTGAAGATTTTGACTCCTGTCTAAGAAAGTTACTGGTTCCACCAAGGTCCGGTGCAACCAGGAACTAGCTTAGGAGTAATGCTGTTCAGATATATAGTTTCTGGGTCCTACCCCTATCTTTGTATACCATACTGTGCAACATTTAGAAACTATGTCCTTGTCACATGTTCCTATGTAGTATGCTTTTCTTATATATTTAGACATAGATCATATTTACCCAGAGTCTCTCCCATCTCTTAATCTTCATAGATAATTTCTTCTAGTCATTAACTTTGCATGTCCATTGATATATGTAAAAAAAAAAATGGGTCCCCTGCCATGTAAGCTTGGTGATCACTACTACACTCTGTCTCTTTCTCAAAGTCCCACAGTAGACAGCAACCGACAGTATTAGTATAATCTCAAGATCACCATTTCTCTCAAGAAATATTTCTTAAAGAACTAATACTCCAGCAGAATGTAGTTGGGGAGATGCTGGGGAGATGGGTTCCTTACACGAATCATATGTTTGCTACAAGCCATCTCAGGTTCTTAATGGGTTCATTATTTGGGATCAAGCTTTTCTCAGGACTTTCGTTCAAAGAGTCAAGGTGGCTTAGGACTTGCAAA
Organism: Mastomys natalensis; assembly: GCA_021653895.1. Taxonomy (NCBI): domain Eukaryota; kingdom Metazoa; phylum Chordata; class Mammalia; order Rodentia; family Muridae; genus Mastomys; species Mastomys natalensis. Next base: position 857,806 of record JAJTUV010000661.1, on the reverse strand, counting down.
CCTGGCAGATACTAAAGGGTGGCTAAGAGATTCTGGGTCATGTTATTGAGAGCTTTTACAAAGGGCTCCCTTTTCTCTTGGGTGCCTGTGCCTGTGTATGGTCACATTTGGAGCAGCAAACACTTGTGAAGCAAGAATGCCTGTCCTATTCATCTCCCTTTCCTTGCGTAGCTTTGCCAGCACCAAATGCTGGTCCTGAGACAGGCATTCAATAAGCGGTTGCTAGAATGAATGGAGATCCAATAACTTAAATTCCTCCAGGAATCAAGAGGAATCTAGGGAAATGCTTAGAAATAATTTCATGTTATGTGGTTGTCAGGGATTCCCAAGGGACACTCATTCATCCCTGGCCACTTTTTTTTCCCCTTGGGAAGAGCTGGAGAGATGGCTCAGTGGGTTAAGGTAAATGCACTATGACTGATCACCTAAGTTCAGTCCTGGACCACCTTTGGCAAAAGGAGCGTGCTAACCCCTACAAGTTATGCTCTGACCCCCACACTAGACGTGTTCTTTGGCATGCCATATCCATGTGTGCACACACTAAATAAATTATGATTTTATAAAAGAAAGAGAAAAATTTTAAATGAGGGATTACAGGTTTTAGGGAACTAAATGGCCAGTATTTTAAAAATGCAGTGTGATGAATTTCCAGTTGGACTGTCATGACTGAAATCAACTTTGTGACAGTATTAGTCTCCTTTCTATACACACCTCTGGAGTCAACTTCCTTTCTAGGTCCACCATTTGTAGCAAGTTGTTCTGGAATATCAGCTTTGCTGCATATAATTCACACAGTACACACCACTTACAGGATGTGACTCAGTGAGTTTATTATATCCAGAGTTGTTCAACAATCACTGCAATCAATTTTAGAATTTTTAATAGTCTTGAAAGAAGAATCATCTCTGTTAGCAGCCACTTGTGTTTCCCCAGTCTCGTCCTAGGCTGCCTCTGTCATACGTTCTAGACGTTTCATGCATTTTGTGATACTCTAGGTTTTTTCTTCCAAGACTGATGTTTTCACTTTCATTGCTCTTTTCAGGGGTCTTCCTGTAGTAACCTATATGGGCATTCAATTTCTTTTCGCTGCTCATTGTGTACATGTGCCATGTATTATTTATTGCTAGATGAACATTTGGGTATTTTCTACTTTGGGATGCTGTGGATAATTTGTATATGGGTTCTAATGCACCTATTGACTTTGACAGCCTCTTAACTGTACACTTTAAAATTAAAGTGGGTCAATTTGAATAATTTCGGATGTATTAAGATTTCTCAGAGGCAAGGCATTTTCATTACCTCTCCATTGATCAGTGTGGTAGCTCTAAGTGCGTGCTCTGTCTAATCCTGCTGCAGCTGTTCCTGTCATAGTCATGTGACTAAGTAATCCTCAGTCTCAAGTCCAAGACCTGTGGGACAGCATTCCCTTCTCGTGGCAAGCTCTTCTTTATTCACATCCCATGAAAAGACTTTGTACTGTGCAAAGCCCAACTCCTCTTCTACAAGGGCCTTCCTATTTTGTTTAAGCTTTTCTTTTGAATCTTCATATTGGCATCTGCCCTACCACCTGGGCATTAAATGGAGGGTAAGGATTGTGTTCTATTTGTCTTAGGTGGTTTCCTTTCCCCCACCCAAACTTCAAGGGTAAAGAGAAGACTAAGGAAGATATGTTGTCAGTTGTGGAAGCACATAGTAGTAGGATATCCTAAAGAAGTGGAAGCAAGAGTATCATGGGTCTGAGGCTATCCCAGACTCTACTTTGGGCAGGTAAAATGGTTCAGCTGATAAAGGTGCTTGCTATTGAGCCTAGAAACCCTAGTTCATCCCGAGAAGTCACAGAAAGATGGGTAGAAAGCCTTCACTCCACACAGTTGTCTTCTGACCTCCACCCATGTAAGATGGTGCACACACCTACACACACACACTGCATCCACACACACAGTAATAAAAATAATAAATAAATAAATAAATAAATAAAGAGTTGTTAAAACCAAAGAGACATAGCACAATGATATGCAACAAAAAATATTGAATGCGGGAAAGAAAACTATAGTCCAGTGATATTGGTGTTCTTATGCAGAGTGACATGGAACTGCTTTGCACTGCCTTCAGAGTAAATGGCACAAATCATCTCAAACCAGGTACAGCTCTGACACTGTGAAGGGTGTGCTCCCGGAGACACCGACTGGTCACAGAGAACATTGGAAGATAGTTTGTTTAGGAATAATGCTGTCGGTGCAGCATTATTCTTGTTTCTTATTTGTTCTCATTTGCAAGGACATTTTCAGGGACATTTTCTTGAAAATAGAATCTTTGCCACTTCCTCAGATTGTAATTTAGCAGCTGTGTTATTATCAGAGCTATTATGTCTGTGATGGCCATACCCGGAATCTGTGACTCTCAACTGAGGTCAGTTCTCTGAATGAGCTCCATGCAAACCAGCCTTCTCATGTTCCTCTCTGTAAACCACATGAGAACACATAGGAATGATAGGAACTCACTCAGAAAGGTAGACTAATTTGAGACAGAACAAAGATATTTTAGTTTTCATGGTTCTTGGCACTAAGATTTTTTTTCATCCATTTCTTTATAAACCTTCTTCCCTACCTTCTTCAAATCTTTCCTGCCAGTGAGGGAATTAGTCAACCCATTCCGGTTCATTTTTTATAAGCTACTCACAAACAGTTTTCATAAATAATTCTGCCTAAATGAGACTGTGCTCTTACTCTATGACCTTAATTTTTGCTTGTTGTTGAAAGAACTGATGACTGTCTCTATTGGTTCTGAGTGAGGGCTCTTAAGGGTCACCCAGGAAGAGTGGGTAGCAAGATGACATTGTGATGTCACTTCAGGGCCACATTTCAAGGCTGTGATGGTTTGTAAATGCTCTGCCCAAGGAGTGGCACTATTAGAAGGTGTGGCCCTGTTGTAGTAGGTGTGGCCTTGTTGGAGTAGGTGTGACACTGTTGGTGTGAGCTTTAAGACACTCATCCTAGATGCCTGGGAGTCAGTCTTCCACTAGCAGCCTTCAGATGAAGACAGAACTCTCAGCTCCTCCTGCACCATGCCTGCCTGGATGCTGCCATACTCTTGCCTTGATGATAATGTACTGAACCTCTGAAGCTGTAAGCCAGCCCCAATTAAATGTCATCATTTTAAGAGTTGCCTTGGTCATGGTGTCTGTTCACTGCAGTAAAACCTAAGACAAGAGCTGTACTGGCTGGTTTTGTGTGTCAACTTGACACTAGCTGGAGTTATTATAGAGAAAGAAGCCCCAGTTGAGGAGATGCTTCCATGAGATCCAGCTGTAAGGCATTTTCTCAATTACTGATCAAGAGGGGAGGACTCATTGTGAGTGGTGCTATCCCTGGGCTGGTAGTCCTAGGTTCTATAAGAAAGCAAGCTGAGCAAGCCAGGGGAATCAATTCATGAAGCTGCACCTCTCCATGGCCTCTACATCAGCTCTTGCCTCTAGGTTCCTGCTCTGTGTGAGTTCCAGTCCTGACTTTCTTTGGTGATGAAAAGCAATGTGGAAGTATAAGACAAATTAAACCTTTCCACCCCAGTTGCTTTTTGGTCATAACATCTTATGCACAATAAAAACCCTGCCTAAGACAAGGTTCTAGGTCAGACTGCAGTAGACTAATAACACATTCAATAGTAAGATGTCCTTGAATCTCCAAGTACTTCAAGTTAAGACAGGAGCACCTGGGTGACTTTCTTAAATTCTATGTGCAAATACATTGTTCACCAAGAAGATAAATTTATTATGAAGACAGCAGAGCTTTGTATAGCTATATATTGGTGTGCAGGCAAGTAAGATAGTCAAAGTGCTATAAATAATCATTTATACATACATTCTCTACTGAGCATCTAAATGTCACCAAGTGTGACTTCCAACACCATGCTGATGGTTACAGTAACTGTCATAATAGTAGAAACAGAAGATTCTTTCAATGAGAAAATGTTTAGGAGTTAAGGATAGAGGACCAGTGAGTCATGCATGTGAAGAGTGGAGAGGGATTGAAGAGTGGGGTGGGTTTATGCGTCAAAGAAGTGGATTTATGGTGATTTTCATTTAATGACAAGTTTTTGCCATTGCTTTTACTTTTCTCATTCTGTCTCTTAATCAGTAAAATGGGGACTAGAATATCCTATACTCTGACATCCATATAGGTTACATATAGAGAGAGTTAAGTACTATTAGTTCAATATTTAGAGATAGTGATTTGCAGTTGAAAGACAGCTTAGGATGACTGACATCAGGCTTAGGAGATTTGGCATAGAGCAGAACATAAGCACAAGAGAAACTGAAATTCATGAAAAGGCTTGGAGACATGGAGCTCGGTTGTATAAAATTTCACTGAAGTAATATTTAAGCCAGTACTGTAAAAGAATGTAATCTAACCATTACAGTGACCAACAGATGGTGATCTATTGGGGTCAAAAGGGTTCTACATGGTCTGCATGGATTCTTTCTCCTAGTGTTGCCAATGACCTGAAATGTAGACACTTTGTCATCCATATTAAGGCATTGGGAATGTTTAAGTGATTTATCCAAGGTCATACAGCTAGGAAAGAAGTGCAAACTAAGGACAGAGGTAAGCTGGTAGCAGGACTGTCTCTGGGATCCTTCAAGCAAGAGGAAACCATTGCTTGGTGTGTGTGGGAAGAGGTGTGCTTCCTTTTCACTGGGAGAATCCTGGGAGCCCTTTGGTCCCCATTGCTGTGATGGTGGTGTTAGAGCTCTTAGTGTACATTTCCTGCATTAGATCAGGGTCCTCCACCTCAGTCATTCTTTATTTCGGTCAAGCTTCAAGAGTGGCATATATAGCTTGATCATGCTAGCCCTTTTTGTCCTGGGAATACATTTTATTCCTGCCCATCATGTTAAAGCTTGTCTTTAACAACATCAACATGTTGGCAGCCTAAAGTACATGGCTTGAACCTGAAAATAGACCCCCAGACAGAGTTATTAAATTAACAGACTGGCAAGCCAAGGATGGGTAAAATTCTGCACAGAGCCTTACCAACCTAAGACAGAAGTGCACCTCAGTCATTCCTAATCCCTTCAGTTTAGGGCAGAAACTGTGGCCCTGATACCCAGTAACCATCTTCCCTCACTACTCATCCCTTTACCTCCTTTCTCCACAAGCCAGTTCCATTACATTTTCATCTTCTCTTTGTTTAGCATTGTGCCTGTGAAGCATTGAGCAAAGCCGGAGCCCAGCCCTCACCCTTCTCACACTGACCCCTGTGTTTCACCCTTCATTTCCTTGAGCTGTGACTACACTGGGGGATTTGAATGAACTGTGGCCTTTCATCACCTGACATCCCTGCCTCTTGCCCCCCACAGCAGTCCTTTTCTGGCTGAAGGAACTGGGGGCTGTTTATATTATAATTCATGTTCATATCTCACTCTGGGGTCAGCCTCTTACAACTTCACTTACATATTTTAATATATTATTTCTTTGAGTTTTTTCATATATGCACACAGTTTACTTTGATCACATTCTCCTCCATCCCTTCTAACCCCATACTGGCCTTCCTATGTTCACTTTTCAACTCCATGACCCTCTGTTCTTTTTTTTAAAAAGTAACCTAATGAATCCAGGAAGTGTTACTCATATGCATATGTATGGGGCTATCCAGTGGAACCTGGTCAGCTAAAGAGGACCATTATCGCTAAATGGACTCTTCCTCCCCAAGCAGCCGCCCTCACTAGCTGTCAAAGACTCCTCAGCCAGTGACATCTCAGAAGTCGGGGCTGATGCACCCCTCCATCAGCCTTGCTGAAAGGTTGATCTTGTGCAAAGAGCTACAGCTATGTGAGTTCATGAGCGCAATGGTCCTGTCACATTCAGAACACATGGCCTCACCCAGTCCTTCTTTACCTCTGGCTCTTATGGTCATTCAACATCCATCATCTGCCAGCTTCCCTGATCCTTTCTGGGAAAGGGTCATGGATGTCCTTGTTTATGGCTGAACACTCCATAGACACTTATTTTCTGAACTTTAACCAGTGGTGAGTCTCTGTATTAACTTCTCTGATGAGATCTGAGAATGGGTATAGAAATTCATATTTAGAGGGCAGTTTGATACTTTACTCATTTACAAAAAAAGTAGTAGTAGGTTGACTTCTGGAGTCTATGAGCTTACCAGGCATGGATTCTTGTTCCAGATTTATAGTATTGGGCATGAGTTTCTGTTACATTCAATCAGAATGCAGTTGGTTACCCTCATAACATTTGTGCCATTATTGTACCCATGGGCATATCTTGACTGACTGGACATGGTTTTAACTTTTGGAGTTCACAGCTCAGAAAGATAGTTCATGACTTTTCCTCTTCAGCAGCTGGCATAGCATCTTCTGTTACTATGAAAGCTACCAGGAGGGATGAAGCTTCAAACTCAGTACAAAGCTTGATTCCTCCATGTCCTGTGACCAGAGTGTGCAGTGTGTCTTCATCAATAGGGTCTTAACATCAAGTTCTGGTAGGCATCCAAGAACAATGATAAGAACAATGATAATAAGAACAATGATAATAATTGGGGTGTGTGTATGTCTGTGTCTGTGTGTGTGTGGTCTGTGGAACCTTCATGATCAACAGTTCATGGGGTTTTTATTTGGCAAACCAATAGCTTCTAGGAGGGACATTATTCCCTGTGTATAATAGCTCTATTTAAACTGGCGTGTATGCTTGGGAAATTATTCAAATAAGAGGTTTCTATATATCTTTTCAAACATCCTTAATGGTATTTATTTCTCATACCCTGTCTTCTGCCCTGGGATACCCAGTAAGTGCTGTATTAGATGATGCTGAAGTCTTTTCTTTTAGAGTCTCTAGAATTCTAAGGTCATTGACAAGAAATTTAAAGTACACCTTAGGCATTGTTTCATTTCCTCTGTGCCCTCTGTCTCTTTGTCTCTGTTTCTCATTCTCTGTCTCTCTTCCTCTCCCCTCACCCCCATGTGTGTAGGTTAGCTAGACTGTTTGGCAATTGGTCTTCAGAAATTTTTTTTTTGAATTTTGTAATTATATTTATGTACAGAACACTTAGTGTACATTTTTAACCCAGTTAGTGGCGAGTTCTTTAGCCTTTGCCTTTCCCAGCTTGGCAATGTGAGCCACTGACATAAGACCCAGGACGTTGCCTCCCCCAGTGGCGGCGATCTCATCATATCTGTCATTAAATTGGTCCTAATAGCTTCCACCAGCTTAGCCAGACACCCTTGTCTTCTGAGTTAACCTGTGTGAAGGCAACAGTGGTGCATGTCTTCCTATGGACCAGGCGACCCAGCCTGGCCTTTCCCTTGATGATGCAGTGGGGCACCCCCATCTTTCGACATAGGGCAGGCAGGAAAACCACCAGCTCAATGGGTCTACATCATGGGCAATCACCACCAGCTGAGCCTTCTTGTTCTCCACCAAGGTGGTGACTGTATTGATTCCTGTTTGGAGGACAGGTGGTTTCTTAGTTGGGATGTCCCCTTTGCCAGCAGCTTTTTTCTCAGCACGGGCCAGTAGCCTTTGCTTCTTCTCTTGCTTTGTCTCTGGCCTGTACTTGTGGGCAAGCTAAGCAGCTGAGTAGCTGTTTGCCTGTCCAGGGCCTGGGTGAACTGGTTAATGGCAGGAGGTACTTTGAGCTGCTTATAGAGGATGGCTCTTTGCCACTGCAGCCTGATGTAGCGGGATCATTTAACAAAGCGTGTTAGATCTCTTTTGGGCTGGATGTCCTGCCCAATGCCGAAGTTCTTGGGTCTTTTCTCAAACAAAGGATTGACCACCTTTTTGACCTCCTGTTTCTTGATGATGGCAGGAGCCGGGGCCACCTTCTCTCCTTTGGGCATCTTGCTTGGCTGGAGGAGAGAGCCAGAGATTTTCTGTTCTCTACCCCCCCACTGCTAAAATGACAGGCACACATCACCATGCTTAGCCTTTCACATAAGTGACCCTAACCCAGGTCTTCATGCTTGCATGGCAAATGTGTCACCAATTGAGCTATCTTTTTAGTCCCGTTTCCTTTAACTTTTAGAAAATAGTATCATTTTTAAAGTGGAGAATATTTGGTGTTTAAACCCAGGATTCACAATACTATGAAGCACTATAGCATTGAGTTTACTTCTAGCTAAACAAGACCTGCTTTGTAATCATCTGTATTCAGAGCTAGATATGGGAAACAGTCAGGAGAAAGACAAAGGTTAAGGACCTCTACAGAGGAGTTTTCCAGAATGTGTCTTGTCTCTATGCCCACCTTATATTTAGAACTGTTCAAGAGTGGCCTATGCTGTACAGAAATAATGACTCCAAGAAGCCTAGTTTTAGTTACCATTTCCAAATAACTGTCACTGTTGGTTGAAGGCTTCCTATGAACCAGAGTCCTAGAGGTGACTATATGCTATTTGTGTGGCTCATAGATGGAAGATGAATGCTATCCAATCTGATTGACTATTGTATCACTTATTCTGATTGATATCTATTTATACAGTTATCAAATAACTTGAATGATGCCCTATACAATTGTAAAAGGATGGAGGTCATATGTCATTTTGCATATGAGGAAACTGAGTCATGGACAGCATAGCTGGCTTCTGGTTGGTCTATGGCAGAGCTAATGCTCAGAACCAAGCTTCCAGACCTTTCTAGCATGTGCTGTAACTTTCCGCACTCTATGAAGTCCTTCTAGAGTTCTCAAAACACCTAATTAACATGTTGCAGCTTTATTTACTAGAAGAGGGCTTTCAGAAAACCACCTTCTCGAAATCTGGAGGTGGGAAGCTTCATTAGCTTCCCTGTGCAGACACCCAGCCTACTCAGTGGTTTTTCCTATTGGGAAGAAACAGGACCTGCAGCTGAGGGCATCTCCAGGCTTTATTAGCCAAAGCCTGCTGGGCCTCCCTCTGCAAAAGAATGAAAGCTTTCTACCAGACTCCTCCTTTCCAAACCGCATCCTATTGCCCTGGGTTGTGATTTATTTCAGCTCCACTCCAGGGAGTGAATTGAGGTCAGTTCTCTGCCTGCTCCCTTCAATTCAGTGTCTTTGAAAGAAGTTGGAAAGTGTGGTCAGTCAGTTTTGAATACGGGCCACCTCTGTAATCCTCCTGTAGTCTTTGCAGATCCTTCAGTCATTTGCAAATGGCCCAGAGGGTAGAGGATTGGAGAAAGAAAAGGCTGAAGTTGGCTTATCAAGTTTAAAAAAAAATGAAATTGAAGTGAATTCCTATGCCTTAATATTACACACTCATAAAACAGACAGTCCATGGCATTTAGTACAGTCAAAAGATACAACTCCCACCTCTATCCAGTTCTGACCTAAAGTACTTTCATCACTCAAATAGAACACTCTCCATTAAGCAGTTACTGCCCATTCCCCTCTCCTTCCACCCTTGTAGATCACCACTTTTCTCTTTGGTTTTATGGATTTACCCTTTCTGGATGTGTTGTATAAATAGGGATTATTTGGTGACTTTTGTGTCTTACTTGTGCTTGGCATAGTGTTTTTGAAGTCCATTCTTTCAAAGCATGAGACTGCCCTGCCTTATAGATGAATAAGATGTATCCCTCTATGTAGTGACGTTACCTTCTTCCATTCATGGACATATAGTGTATCTTTTAGTTATTTTAACAGTATGATTAGGAACAGCTCTGCACAAGTATTTACTTGAGTACCTATTTTGTGTCATTTTGTAAATATTATTAAAAACAGAATGACTGGTGTACAACAATTCTGTTAACTTTTGAAGAAATTAGAAGCAGGCATGGTGATGCACACCTATAATCCCAACACTTGAGAGGTGGAGGCAGAAAGGCAGTGATCCCAGATCATTCCCAGTTACACAGTGAGTCTGAGACCTGCCTGTGGTGCTGGGATACAGACTGTGCAGAGATTCAATTAAGAACTGTAACATGGAAAACTGATCTTGGTAGAAGGCTGTAGGGCAAACATCATGAAGACAGGAAAGGATCTAGACGGCTGGAACATCACCAGAAGCACCCAGAAGTATGTATTCTAGAGACCAGCACTGAGTGACAAAAATATGGATTCATAGCTGAGGAGGACAAAACTTTCTTGGTGTTACCCTTTGAGTTTCCCATTGGGATTATTGAAATCACTGTTGTCCTTTTCCATGGAAACAGGCTTTTCCCTGGAGTGATTGATTATCAGAATAATCTTTCGGAAATGCAAATCTAATCTTGAAGTGCTCCCATGGTCATGATGGTCTTCAGAGCCTGTTGCAGACATCCTACCCGGCTCATCTGGACCGTAATGTGTTAGCAGTCCTCAGGGGCTTTAGCCTCAACTACCCTCTTTCCCACGCAGCATTTTCATATTCCAAACTCACATTTCCTGGGAGGTCTCTAAGTGGATCAATCTCTTTCAGATCTTCTTGCCTTGGCCTGCAGATATACAGTCAGAGCTCCTTCAAGGCTCCACAGTACCACAGGCTGCCAGAAGCTCCTCTTGGCTCCCTAGTCTGAACCCCTGGTAATCTACATCCTATCTCCATGAGTCCTTCTTTGTGTCTTTTGCTAGATATCATAAAGGTACCAGTTATTACTCTCTTTAGTTCTTCCTGTATCTCAAATAGATGGGACTGTGCGTGGCTAAAAGAAACTTCCAGAAAGGGTGTTTACTGCAGCAGCATGGGGTGACAGTAAGTATCCTTGCTTTCTAGAAGATAACGGTTTTCCAGTAGATGCTAGATCATGAAAGAAAGGTGGAAGAGAACAATAGGGAGAGAAGTGAGAACCAGAAGACCAGACAAAGGAGCTGAAGGAGTTAAGAGGAAAAAGAAAGCGGGAGGGGTAAAGAAAACTGAAGTGGGGTGGGGGAATAAACTTGCAGAAGGCAAGAAGTAGATTCCAGAGGCACTTCACTTCACAACTGTGGTTTCATGCATTCTACACCCACACTTTCAATCTTTCTGTGGAGTAAGAGGAGGGGCATGAAGCTTCGATATTCATACAACCACCTAGACCCCACCCACTCCTCTTATATTCTGCACTGTAGCCAGGGTCAGAGATGCTCTGGCATTACAGGGCACTTGGCGAGAACAGCTTTGCATACCAGGTTAGTCTGCTTTTAGGACCTTTCAGTCAGAGCACAATAATAGACATTCAAGGACCTCAATGGGAGTGACTGTCTTTTGCCAGTTGCTTGCAAGGCATACATTACATAACCTTTGCAAGCATCTGCTAGGTAGGGCTGCTGCCTTCTGATTGCAGCTAAACGGGAAAGACTCAGGAAATGCTGAGTGCAAGAGAGGAAAGATTTTTAAACTGAGGTCTCTAAGAGAAAAAAGGATATCAAGTTCATTGCTAACTCCCCATAAGGGATTTTTAGCAAGTGTGGTAAATGCAGTAGTGATGCTGGCTCCGTTCACACGTTGCTTTGTACATACATGTCAAATACCAAAAGCCCAAGCAAGCTTTAAGTGAGTCACTGCTCCTGGGTTGAACATCAACACAACCTCGCCCACCTCCGCAACCTCAGCCACGGAAAGATTCCTCAGTACTTCTTTTCTCCACTTCTGCATCTCACTTGCCCTTTCTTCCCCACTGCAGGTTGGTTTTGTATGCCAGAGACTAGTCAGCCAACAAGGGGACATTTTCATAATGCTGAGATCTGAGCTCTGCCTCCATGCTGAGTTCTGTGATGAGCAGGTGCCTGGAGGAAGTGCTAGTGGGCTCAGAGCAGGCAAGTAGAGCTGGCAGTACCTGATCCCATAGACAGGCCCCTTCCCGGCCAGAAGACCTCACAGCCTTTCCTGAATCCGAGCATCTTCTCAAACTGAATGAGCTTGCAGCATATATTTTCAGAAGTGCAATTGGCAGGTGCATGGACATTCCCAGGGCCACTTGGGACCCATCTCTGGCTATTGAGTGTGTGTGTGATATAGAGTTCCCAAAGGAACTATTGTGAAAATGTGGTTGCAGGTCACTTTGCAGTAAAATCCTAAGGGAAAGTTGGCTAGCTTCCAGTTTCTGGAGAACCATTCAGACTCCACCAGGGACCTCGGTAGTCCTGTCTTTAATAAGTACCTGAGGTGACTCTTTCTGCATGGAAGTACCATAACAACCATTCTTTGGCTTTTCAGAGTAGTTCTTGAGGTAAGCAAGCCTCAAACATGTCCTATTACATGCATAGGTAGCTTGCTTACCCAGGTAAATGTTGTCTTAACTAGATGGCTTCATGGTGGAGCTGATGTGACAGCAGGTAGTGCTGCCCACGGTGGCCTGTTCTGGAGGTATGATGTCATCCCTTCTCGGCTGTGTGGCTTTTTTCTGAGGACTGTTCTTTTATTCACAGTGGCCACTCACAGGATGGTTCTCATTTGATGTTTCTCTCTCCTTGGGTGATCAGAGTGAGTTCAGGTATCAGGCTGTGAGCACATGTCACACCACGAGTGATGCACAGGGCATCAGTGTTATCCATTTTAAAGGGTTCAGGATTACCATCAACCTCCAGAGTCACAGTTGTCCTTCCTTCTGGCAAAGCACTCTCCTCACTGCACTCCTGGCTGCTTTCTGATAACATCTGGAAGGAGGACAGCACCAGTCTCAGTGATATTTCTATATTTCTCCACTTCCTGTTTGTCATCCCTACCCGCAATGTTCCAGATTCCTCCTGTGGAAGCCCAGCCTGAAGTACTGTTCTCCTGACTATAGAGTGCCCATCAGAACTCACGTCAGCCATCACCAGTCACATGCCCTGGACATGTTAGCTATGTTGGCAAGATCATAAAACCTTAGGAACACCACTGAAGGATGATCAACATAACTTCCTGTCATGTGATGTTCAGTTACAACCTTGAAGAGAGAGAGTGAAAATGAAATTGAATTGTCCCAGGGTGACCACAGTCTAGAACTATCTTGTCTTAGGCAAACCAAGAAATTTGGTCACGGAACCCTCATCGGGAAGCCATTTTTAACATTAATAGTATTGAATAATATCAATGTTACTGCAACAACAATAACAGTAACAGCTATCGTTTATATGATGACTTGTGCCAGCTAGTGTTCTAGCTTTATATGCGTTAACTCACCATCGCCTCTCAACAGTACTGTAGATGATACACTGTCTCTATCCCCATTTGGAGATGGGGAGACAGAGATGCAGGCACACCTACCCATGCCCATGCAGGAGAGGAGGCTTTCTGTTTTCTCTAAGTTGGCAGCACCTCTGCACAGGGAAGCCTTGAGAGAGCTAATCCCGGAATCAAATTGTCTCCAAACCCTGAGTGCTTTCCCTCGCCCATGCAGCTTTCCTTCTGATAAACATTTAGTGTCACTGGACAAGTTGACTTTTAACAAACACACACGCTTGCGACACTTGGAAAAGGTGCTTGGTGCTTGTGTAGGGTTTCCCTTTCAGCAGTACTTCCAGATTATCATCAACTTCGTCCCAACCAGAACTGTGACACCGAGCGAAGGGATGAAACAACTTCCAGGTTATGGATCGTATTGGTGTTGTAAAAAGCAAACCTGTGACCTGTGTAACAGTCAGCTCAGACTGCTGTAACAAAAGCCACAGACTGGCTGGCTTCAGTAATAGAAATGTGTTTTCTCATGGTTCTCAAGGCTACAAGCCTAGGATCTAACTGCCAGTAGGGTTGGTTTCTGATGAGGCTGTCTCTCTCCTTTCTTGCAGTCAGTTCCTTTTCACTGTGTCCTCATGTGGCCTCTTTTCTGTGTTCTGTCATGAACATACTTCTGGAGTCCTGCAGTTTCTCTTCATCTTCCTGGAAGGACAGACTCCTATTAGATCCGGGCCTCTTTCTTCAGACCTCATTTTAACTCTTCCCTTGTCATATTATAGTTAGGTTTCAGCCAGGCATGATGGTACAGGCAAGTAATCTTAGCCCTTAGAATCAAAGGCCAGACAATCATGAATTTGAGGTACACAGTCATGAGTGGGGCACACGATGAGTTTAAGGTCAAACTGAGCTACCTATCTTGGAACAAGTAAGAATACACTACTAACCAGTAAGAAGAACCTGGAGTTTCAATGCATGGATTCTGAGGGACATGGTTTGATCTGTAAGAACTTTAACAATCTGGTTTTGTAATTGGTGGTTCCTTGAGTTCATGGTGACCGTATACTTAAATTGATAGTTTTGTACAGTGACTCACTAAATCAGTGGCAATAAATGAAGAATGTAGTGTTGTTTCAATGTACTTGCTTATGCTTCAGTTTTTCATAACCATAATTGAGACTGTGGGTGCCACTGTCGAATGTGAATGTTCTGGGCATCTAACCAGAACGTACACCTGTGTAACGCACAGTTCTTAGAAAATCCAACATATCCATTGGGAGCAGAGCTACTGTGGTGTGTCCAAATGGGTCTGTCCTACAATGAATTACTTCTTCCATTATTGATAATCTTGACACAGCAGATCTTAGACTCCAGGACAACTGTTTGGTGCAGTTTCTTTCATTTCCTGGATATTTCTTCTGTGGTTTAGATGTGTCTGAGTGTTTCTCTTGGGTTTCATGTATTGGAGCCTTTGTCTGCTGTGTGGAATTCTTTGATAGGGATGGGGCTTTAATTCATAGTCAAGTGGAAATGCACCAAAGGTGAGGTGATTCCCTTAGAACCTCTGAATTAGTTATCATGAGTATTGTTTTTTTTTGTTTGTTTGTTTGTTTGTTTTTTTTAAAAAGCAAGACTGGTCCCTCACTGTGACTTCCTGTGCATTGAAGTGACCTCTCCCTGTCAGTGGCTTCTGCCACTGTGGTGCCATCTCCCACGAGGCTCCCTTGAAAGCTAAACTGATGCTGCCACAGTGACCTCGATCGTCCAGCAGAGTCAGTGTTGTTTGTGGTTTAAATTGGAAATGTCCCTCATGATCTCAGTTTGGATACTTGGTCCCTAGCTGTTGGTGCTCTTTGGGAAGGTGAAATGTTTAGCGAGTGGAACCTTACTGGAGGAAGGATGCTAATGGGGCGGACCTAGGGGATTCATAGCCTCGCCTCGCTTCCTGCACTGCCATGTGGTCTCATCCACCACCACCGACTTGATCCCTTGGGAACTGTGAGCCCTTTCTCCCTAAGTTGCTTTACTCAGAGTCTCTTATCACAGCAGCCAGAAATAATGAAGGCAGTTGGTTAAGTTTTCTTTCCTTTATAAAATTATCCCAACTGAATTTCATTTTGGTAACAGAAAACAGACTGATAACTTTATTAATTGTTGTCTGAGGTCTTCTAACCATACAGACCTTCCTTCTTAAGAATTCTTAAGACATGATGTTTTCTAAGTTTAATTTTAGAATTTTATTTTGCTCCCATTTCATGGTTTCTTTCTTGGGGTGCTTTCTCCTTGTTTCAACCGTATTAGTCTATCCCTGTAAATAGCTAGTGACAATCCTGTCAGCTTTTCTCATGTGACATATTGTTATACTTTCCTCTTATTTCTATGAACATTTACCCAACACAGTATTATCTCACCACTGGCCTCAGGCCCATCTGACTTCCTGGGTTTTACTCCTTTTCCAGATTCCTTATGTTTCTGCTCCAACTGTTTTCACAGATGCCTCTATGGTTGTCTCCTGCTTGATTCCTGTAGAAGCTCTGTTTTATTTGCCAGACTAGACTTGAGGACTCAGGACTAACTTTAACCTCTCCTGAGTTCCAGCTTCTCTTTGTATGTAGGAGTATTCTTCTAAATAGCCTTCGAATTGGGCTGAGAGATGCCTCAGCCATTAAAGGCCAGGCTCACAACCAAATATCATCTTTGAGTTGCTTCTAGATTTTTTTCATTGCTTTGCATTACAGAATAGCAAACATGGAAAAGGATATTGGGAGGTCTAATTCTATACCTTAGGACAAAAACCTACCATTCAGGAGAAGTTTTAATGTTGTGTTTGACAGGCGACTTTCCATTTTCATCCACCTTTTCAAAAATGTGCTTTCTCAAACTACAGATAAAATTGGAGTCTATGATAATTACCTTTGAACTCTTCAAACTTCTCTTTAAAAATTCACTCTCTGTACACGTTTCCACCTTTGCTTGTTGCTTCCCCAAATGTTTCATTATGGTTTTCTCCACCTGAGTTTCTCAATTATCTTACCTCTGGCTGTTCTCTGAAGCTTCTGTGGTTGGTAGTTTCTCTCTGCCATATGGTGTCTGGAACTGAACCCAGACTAGTTTTTGAGGGTGTGGTTAATAGTAATGTTATATCAATTAAAACCCATATCCCTTTTAATTAATATCTATGCTGCCCTTGTATGTCATACTTCTCATGACTATTTTGGGTAATTTGTTTGTTCTTCTTTCTCAGAAATTAGCTCATTTATCTGTATTAAACTCCATCTTTTTTTTTTTTTTTTGAGATGGCATATCAAATTTATTGTGTAGAATTCTCTAAATTTAAGTCAGGGAAATGGATTTTTACTTCACATGGGTATGAATACTATATCTTTTTTTGGGGGGGAGCAGGGCTTGTGTTTATTCTTCTTTGGCAGGTGAAAGTAGAACTCAGAATAAACAGAAAATAGACAGGAAGAGGGCTTTTCCTAAGGGAGCTTGCATCCTCCAAGTACCAAATAATTACAGTACCTGACAAATTCCTATTATTTAATTTAGCCAAGTTTTTTATATTATAATATATATAATGTGTATATATAATCTTTTTCTTTTGTTTTGTTTTCATTTTATTGGTTATTTTGCTATTGATATTTCAAATGTTATCCCCCTTCCAGTTTCCCCTCCAAAAACCCCCAACCCCTTCCACCTCCTCCTGACTCTATGAGGGTGCTCCCCCACCTGCCCACCCACTCCTGCCTCAGTGCCCTAGCATTCCCCTACCCTTGGTCTTGGAGCCTCCACAGGACCAAGGGGCTCCCCTCTCAGTGATGCCCAATAAGGCCATCCTCTGCTATATATCCAGCTGGAGTCATGGGCTGCTCCATGTGTACTTTTTGGTTGGTGGTTAAATTCCATCTTGTTCTTATGTGACCATCATCTCAGCCAAAAGAAACTTCTTATAGATTTTTCTATGTATTATTCTATGGGGATGCTCTCATGTAGTGGTCGCAATCCATCTTAAATGTGATTATTAATACTGTTTAAGGCTTCCATCAAGTTTCTCATCAAAGCTACTTGAGGAGGGCATTTCAGAGCCAGCAGCACAGTACTAAGCAGTGTCCTCCTGCCTGGATTGTGGGCATTGGTAGGCATTTCAGACCCACCCACCACCATATTCATATCTCTTACTGTGCTAAAGGTCTTGGGAATTCTAATTAGGAGTTCTCAGAGCTGCAGTAGAATTGAGGAGAGTGGGAACCAAGGTGAGTTCCCGGCACCTAGCATTCATTCTATGATGAGGCCATTTTTCATTCCTCCCATCCTGTTGTTTATCATGATACTATACGAAGAACTGTTAGAACTTCTCCAGGAAACCAGCACTCATCTCCTCGCCTTTAACTCCAAGCATTGATTTTTAGAATACATCAACTAGCATACTGCCTTAAATGCTTTGTCTTGTCTGAACGTTGCACGGCACAGTTGAGCAGGGGAAAGAATCAAATAAGCTTTTGCTAGCAGCGACCAGATGTGAGAACCTATATTTCCTCCATGAATGTGCTGTGACTAATGACCAGTTACTTACTTCCTTTGAAGTGGATTTATAAACATAGCCCATATACTTTTCTTTGAAACCCCAAGCTTTGGATTGAATGAAGTCTTATTCTAAAAGTACTAGACTCTCTCACGCTGTTATTTAGAGAGAAAATAACTTTTCTGGTTTCGTGCACAGCACTTACAAGTAGGCTGTCTTGTAGTACCTCTGAGATGGAGAAAGTGAACAAAGTCAGACCAAGTGCTATTTGTATACAAGAGTCACCGCTGCTCCTGTTCCCAGTTTTGATCACCTAGGAATGGGTGCAGTATTGAAAAATCTGTGTACACATCATTCTTCCAAGATCCATTATCATCCTACCACCATTTGACAAAGGCATCTGATCCCTGCTTTATAGGTATGTCCTATAACTGTCACTGTGTTCTTTAATGCTGTATACAAAGATTTGATAATAAATAATCCCATTGGTTTGGGTCTGTAATGACATACCATGGCAGAGGTACATGGAAAAGGAAGCAGGGTCATTCAGAATATCTTTCTCAAGTCTCTCTCTAGGGAAATACCTCCCTCCACCCCACCCCCAGTGACTGAAACCTCCCACAACACTCAGTCTGTTAAAAGGTTTCACTACTATTTAGTAACATCAAGATGGGAAACAAACTTTTAATATATGGACCTCTGAGGATATCCCAGATCCAAACACTAGTAGATCTCTACCGGTGAGAGTTAATTGATTGTCAACTTGATAGGATCTAGAAGCACCAAGGAAACAAACTTCTAGAAATGTCTGTGAGGGGATTTCTGGCTAACTGAGGTAGGAAAACCCTCTCTAAGTCTGGAAGGTAATAGTCCACAGTCCCAAAATGAATAGAAAGGAAAAGGTAGTCTGGGTACCATTATTTGGGGAAATTTTATTAAGCTGGAATAACTTACTTTTTCTGTATCCATTTCAAAATTAGCAAGAGTATAATTTAGGATTAGAAAAGGTTTTTAATAAAACTGTATAAAATTATCGACTAGCAAACATTCTTACTAAAAGGCTAGGCCTTGTGCTTTAAGAAATACAAAAGATCCTTTTATTATGTGCTTCTCTTTTTTGTTTGTTTTTTTTGTTTTCTGCTTTTGTTTTTTCAAGACACAATTTCTCTGTGTGTAACCCTGGCTGTCCTGGAACTAGTTCTGTAGACCAGGCTGGTCTGGAACTCACAGAAATTTACCTACCTCTGCTTTCTAGAATGCTGGAGTTAAAGGTGTGCACTACCACCACCTGCCTGCCTATTACGTGCTTTGTTTTTTTTGTTGTTTTGTTTTTTCAAGACAGGGTTTCTCTGTGTAGCCCTGGCTGTTCTGGAACTCACTCTGTAGACCAGGCTGGCCTCGAACTCAGAAATCCGCCTGCCTCTGCCTCCCAAGTGCTGGGATTAAAGGCATGCGCCACCACTGCCCTGCTTATTACATGCTTCTTAATTCCTTGTATTTGTATAGTTTGTTTGGCAATTTTTCAAAGGTACTTTCATAGCAGGATGAATTTCACGTTGTTCAGTCCCAATGAATGGTAGGTGGTGTCTGTCTGTCTGTCCCCCTACCTTTGTGTGTGTGTGTGTGTGCGCACACTCATGTGTTGTTAGAAAGGGCTCTGGTAAACGTCCTGGGGCACAGAGGAGAGGAGTGGTGGTTGGAGCGATTGGATGGAGCTGTTAGAGTCATGAGCAGGTACATTGGATGCTGACTCACAAGTGTGGTATCTTCAGCAGGTGCAGATTCCTCACCTGTTAGAGAAGAGCATAGCCTCAGGCTATGCAAGGAGCACCCAATTGTCAGTCCAAGACAGCCTTGTGTCACTTTCATAAGGGCCCTTAGGGCTTGTCTGAGGACCCCAGCCAATATCCCCTAAGCTCCACCCTGTTTCAAAACAAAAACAAGACAATTTGAAAGGAGAATCTAGATATAGGCTTCTTTTCTCCCTGCTAGTGGTAATTTCCCTCAAGGCAGTGCGGATGTTACTGAGGGCTAGTACCCACAGCCACAAAGGCAAAGAGGAAAAGCCAAAAGATGAACATCTTGGACATTGCCACAGGGGAATTGGGATTCAGAGGGGAAGCATCCTATCTGTTTTACAGGTGGGAAAATGAGATCAGAAGAGCCTTGATAAGGAGCCCAGAGCTGATGGGATCCAGGCTGCCTGGCAGCCCTCCATCTTCTCTTTCAACACAGAACAGTGCCAGGTTTAGAATTGTACTTACCGGAGAGCCGAGGCTGTGTGTGCGGCTACACCACACACACTTCCAGCATAAGCTAAAATGCAAAGGAATTCCAGGGTGTGCTTACTTTTGTGTATTCATGGGGCAGAGGTGGGACCGCCTCCAGAAGTGAAAGAGCAGTGGCTTAACCTCACTCATAATTCAAATGACTCTTTTTTTTTTTAACCTTTAAAGTATTTAGAATTTGTTGATTTTCTTTTTTCTTTGAGGCAGTGTCTGGCTATGTAACTCAAGCTGGCTTAGATCTTACTATGTAAGCTTGGCTGGTCTTAAGCTTTCAATCTTCCTGCCTTGGCCTCCTGGGCCCTGGGGTTGTGGGCATGTTGCTACCACACATGGATGCTTCTCTGGCATTGATCTTTTATCCTTACTGACATTTCACATCTAAGTAAAATTCTGAAATAATAAGAAAGGTTTTACTTCTAGAAATCTAACCTAAGATAAAGGCTCAATGTCTAATCACCAGTTATACACACTGAGGAAGGTCTGTTCCTTCCTAGCTCCACTGCTGCACTCATGTAGAAAGGCATTCTGGGAAGATCCTGAGAGGAGAGAGAAAGAAGAGAGGAGAGAGAGGAGAGGAGAGGAGGAGGAGAGAGAGGAGAGGAGAGGAGGAGAGGAGAGGAGAGGAGAGAGAGAGGAGAGGAGAGGAGAGGAGAGGAGAGAGAAAGAAATTCTCTTCTTGAGTCTCGGGGAAGGAGTTAGTTTAACTAAGTTGGGTTCAAGATTTCAAAATGTCATATTCCTTCTACAAAGCATATGCAAAATATATAGTGAGAAAGAAGGGAATGAACATTGAAGAATTGTTTTAACTGATAACCCCTAATTTTTTTTAGATATATTCTGTATATCTTTGTATCTGCTAGACAAAGCTAGTTCAGTTGGTCAGGTATCATTTTAATGCATCCATCTACTTGAGAGAGGTCTTCTGTCAAGGCTTTGTTCTTACTGACTCATAGTTGCTGGGCAAATGTTTAGAATTTTCTACAAGTCAAAAGCACCATGTTTAATACTTATCACTTCTGGTACATGTAATATTCTGGGGACAAGAGAGGTGTCCTCAGATATTTATGTGGATAATATGTGTGAAAGCTGTGGGGCTTGCTTTAAAAGAATTGAAAACACAGGAGCTAACTGAAGACAGTAGAGAAAAGTCTCAGAGAGACAGATTTAAAAACAAAAACAACAATAAATATAAGACTAAAATTTTAGAACTTTCAGAAAATGAGCAGATGAGTTCTGGTCCTCCAGGGGTTAGGGAGGAGGCTGGACAGGCTCTGACTTGGCACTTATTATAAATATGGCATAGAAATGAATTTGATACCAAGATGCTCTCTAACCTTGAAATCAGGTGACAATATTTGTATTAGAAGTTGGGCTATGGCCTTTCTGACCACCAGATAAGTAGCCATTTAGCCCTGTCAGATATGCATCATGGCATGGCATTCCATTGTTCTGCTACGAGTTCCACCAGTCAGTGAGTGTGTACCAGGTCCTCAGAGAAGTGGCCACAAGTGACCCTGAGATAACAAACATTTCTTAGAGTGCAGACTCAGAAATATCACATTCATTTTTGGGGGACTCAATGACTCCTCCCCTCCATTATCTAACCTGGTACCAATCCAGAATCTTGTCTATATTCTCCATGTGCAAGGCATGTGGCAAATAGAAGCCAACTGAGAAAGATTTCTCATCTTCTGGGAGACCTCAGCACCTCACCTCCCTCACCCACTTCCTTTCCCTTTATCTCAAGCTGTTAACTGACAGCAGAGAAGTAATCTCTCTTCTGAATGTAGAAGGCTTAATGTTGACCTCTCCCAGAGATCTCTGTGTTTTCATAGTAAGTTCTGGTTGATTAAAGCACAACGAAACAAAACTCCACACCAGTAACTTTCCCCTGACGAAACTGGCCCTGTGACTGGTAGGGAAGTTCAAGGGGCAGCAAAAAGAGCCTTCCTGGATCACAGGCCGTCTGATACAGCTACCCAGACTTTCACTGAGAAGAAAACACTGAGCTCTGATTTTTAGCTGGTTTCCAAATAGGATTGTGGAATAGAATTTAGTTATTGTTTGTGTCTTTTCCATTACAACCAGGTATATTCTCTGAGGAGTCTCCTCTCATCTCTACATGGAAGACTCTTCACTGGGACATATGGCTGGCCATACCAGATGCACTTTCATACAATGGCCTCTCATAAATCACCCAAAGCATCTTTGGTGATTTATGCCCCAAAGCCCTGTGAACATACATAATTTTGGAAGTAGGAAGATTATCTGGGAGTTTGTTTGTTTGTTTCTTTGTTTGTTTTCTATATTTTTTAGTGGAATTTCTGGTTTATATTAGACTCAGTAAAATATCTTCAGGGAAATAATCTAATTTGTACCCGATGATGTAATTAATAGCTATCATACTTTTTTTTTTAATGAGAAGTAGTCCAGGCCTCGGACCTACCTAAGGATGCAAGGAGGCAAAGTAGCTTTTACTTTCTAGGGCCAACCTGCTCCAGGATGGCTGATTTTTAATCCCCAAAGGAAACAGTTAATACACAATAGTCAAAGCATCAAATGTAGGACATCTGAGAACAGAGAGTATGAATTCACAGAAGCAGAAGGAGCTAGTGCAGTTCCTTCTCATGGCACCTGAAACCTCTTACTCTCTGTAGAGTGGGAAGTATCCAAGTAAAGTTTTTCTACCCACAACTTCCTTGGCAGTCTTAGCTTATTGGTGAAGGTCATTGGTTAAAAGTCCCTAAAGAACTGACTAAAAGGAGACTGTTCTATGGTCCTGAATGTTCTTGGTAGCCCAAATCTGACCTTCCCTTGTCAGAGAGCCATACTCTTCTCTGTAACCAACAGATTTGGCAGTTCCCCGGCATTCTTTAGTTAAGAGTTACTAACCTCGAGCTGTTTGATCTTTTTTTCTGGTACCAGGCAAAAGCTGTGTACATTTCCCACATTTCCAGTCAAAGAGCGCAGAAAAATTCACGAATACTTATTTTTCATCTTCAATTTACAGTGCACCAACTTGCTTAACTGGCCAGTTCTTAGAAATATTAAAGTTAATAGAGCTATGCTTGTTTGTTCCCGTTGTTCTTAAGAGCCAGCCTAATAGTTTTTAATGAATTTCTGCAAACTTGACCTATACTACCCTGGGAGTCTGTGTAGGTGTGAGTCTGTAGGAAATTGGAGCAAAAGGATGATAACAGTCTGTGAGAAAGCCATCCGTCTCCCCCTTCTCTAAGCTCTCCATAGTCCTTGAAGGGAAACCTTTATCTTTCCACCGAGTAAAAGAATACATCCTACCATGTAGACTAACAGACTAATCAATACCATTTTTTTCAAATCTTGTCACAGTTCCCACATCCCTATTAACACTATGGATTTGACAGTTAGGATTAAATTATTGTAAATACAAAATAACTTGAGGTTTTTGGAGTTATCTCAGCATCTTCAAGTAAAGTCGTTTATGTCATTAGTGATACTTTTTAACCACTGGAGTACTTGCTCCTCTTTTTATTTTTTGAGATATGGTCTCTTGATGAGCCCGGACCTCATGCATCTAGCTGGACTGACTGGCCAGCAGTCCAAGATCTTCCTTCCTATGTCTCCCCAAAGTCAGATTATATCAAGTCCAGATTTTTACCTCCGTGCTGGGGATCCCACCTCAGGATGTCATGCTCATGCGGGAAACACTGTCCTGTCTGAGTCCGTCTCTTCAGTGGCATAAATATGGTTTTAATAAGGTTCGCATCTGTCATTCTTTTGTCTTTGAACCTTTATGCTATAGAATAGACAAATGGAATCATGCTTGCTAAGTACCCGGCACTGGCTCTGGTACATGATCCATTGAGAGGTGAAGCAGTCTGCCACACCTGTTCACTCCTCTCTTCCACAGACTAGACTAGTGTATATCTGAGCTTAGACACATGAGCGTGTACACACACACACACCCCTCAACTCTCCTTGGCCTCAGGATTTTATCAGGTGGCTTCATTCACTTCATTGGTCCTTTCTACCTTTCCCAGATATACAAAGTCTATACTACATAGGAAGTGAACAGAAAATTCCTAGTTGCATGAGAACACTAAGTGTTTTTGGGTCATCCCTTGAAATGATGTTGGTGGTGACAATGACCACACCTTACAAGATCCATAAAGTCCAGTTGTTCCATCCTCAGACATCTTTTAAACCTCTGCAGGTAGAGCCTGCACCCTGGCTGACTTGGGGTGTCAGATTCTATTGCCACTGTACTGGAGATTCCTTCTCCGGCACCAGTGCCTGCTTCATCGACTGGTCACTGTGTGTCAGGAAGATTTGCCTAAGAAAATCCTACCTACATTATAAAAGGATTTCTTCAGTCTGGTTGCTTTTATAAATGATGCTACCTTTGAAAAGAAAAAGTCCACAGACCTCAAAATGTAAAGATTGCAACTTTGGATTTCAATGTGACATACAGTAAGGAGTCAAAGTGTTTGGAGCTCAACCCTCACTGACCACATTCTGTAGGGGAAACCTGAGCAGAAGAAGTGGAGTTGTCTTTCCCGGAGAGCTTGGTGTACAGAGGTGCCGGTGGGTCACCCAGCTGTGCTGGCTGTTCTCTTGAACATGGCTTAGTCTTTTGGGGCAGCACTTTCCTATCTATAAAAAAGCTACTGAGAACAATAAAACTACTCAAGGACTGTGGCAGACTTACATATGATATGTGAGAGGCCTATCTGATGCCCTGTTAAGTAAAGAATCCACATTAAAGAATGAGAGTAACCAGGATGCCTCACTGTTGTTTGAAGAGATAGCATGTGTTCACAGGACAATCAGAGCATATAATCCTGCCAGAAGCATACTAACTCCTGGGAAATATATTTTCAGGCTGAGGCCCAGACACTACATACCTTGGGTACCATACTTGTTGGGAGAGGTTACAATTATAAAGTGCCGCCGCTTGGGGTGTTTAGAATGCAGAAGTTTATTGCTTCAGTGTTCTGGAGACTGGGAATCTAATATTAAAGGACTGGAAGGGGCATGCTTCCTCCAAAACCTGAAAGGGAAGGGATCTGTGCTGGTTAAATTTTTTTTTTTTTTTGTCATCTGGGCAATGGAGGGTTAGCTGGGAAGAGGGAACCTCAATTAAGAAAAGGCTTTCATCCGACAGGCAAGTCTGCCCGGCTTTTTCTTGATTACTGATTACTGTGGGAGGATGCAGTTCATTCAGGATGGTGCTACTGTGTCTGGCCTGAGATAGATAAGTCGGGGAGAAAGCTAGGGGAACCAAAGCAGTAAGCAGTATTCCTCCAAGGTATCTGCTTCAATCCTGCGTTAGCTTCCTCTGATGATGCACTGTACCCTGTAAGCCAAAAATGTCCCCTTCTCCCAAGTTGCTTTCAGACATGATGTTTATTACAGAATAAGAAATTCAGTTACGAGAGAATCCTTCCTTCCTTCCTTCAGCTTCGGGTAGCCTGGATCTTGCTTGGTTTGTGGCGGCATGATAGCTTTCCTCTGGTGCATTTTTATCTCACTATTCCCTAATTCTACAGGCGTATGCACACACGTGTGTATGCGGAGGTCAGAGCAGGGAACTCGAGTGTCTTCCTGTGTTACCCTCAGAGTTATTGCCTCAATATGGGATTAAATTGAAATCTTGCTGTTGTTGGTTCGGCTGCCTGGCCAGTGAGATTTTAGGAGCTGCCTTCTCTGCCCCCACAGAATTAGGGTTGTAGGCAAGCACAACCATGCCTGGCTTTTTATGTGGGGGTTGGGGGTTGAAATCAAGTCCTCATGCTTGCAGAGAGAGCACACTTACACATTGAGGCATCTTCATTCAATCCCAATCTTCTCCTTTACATAAGGTCACTGGCCTGTGACCTGAGTGCTCCCCTTTTGTGTGTGAGGTTGGGGTTTATTAATGAAAGGTTTACTGTAGAGGTAAGCTTGTTTTCTAAAAGTGAGGCTTAGGAAAAGAACACAAATACATGCCAAGGGTGGGTGTGAGCTTAAAACTTAGCTTGGCTGTCTCTTTAAGGACCACACTTCCATACGCCAGTTCTGAGGAGCTGGAGTTAGAATTTCAGCCTACTTTGACACATTTTGTCATTAAAGGCCCTTTAGAACCTTTAGCATTTCAGGCAAAGTCCCCTCACTGTGGTGGCATTTACAGACTGCTCTTAATTGGATCTTTCCAAATTTTGGAGTCACCTATTATCTGTGGCCTTCTTCTAATCTGTAGTAAAAACTTGCTGTGTCAGTACAGGCACTTTCTTCGGAGATGCATCCTTGCTCGGTAGCTCATTTTATCGTCTTCTTAAAATACCGTCCCTGCTACGTTAAAATGTTTTAGTTGCAGAGGTAATTTGTGCTTACTCTAACAACTAAATACAAAGGCAAAAAAATCTCTCCCCTGCTTTCTCCCATTGTCTCCTCCTAATACCAAAGGAGTATTTCCAGCCTGGCATCAGTGTCTCCACCCTTCCTCCCTGTTCAGTCATGTGTGAATACACCTGTCAGCTTGGGCTGTTTATTCCTACAGAAATGAGATCCCGCCTGTCATGTACTCTTCCTGCTTCCAGGTCATGCAAGGAAAGCTGTTTCTTTTTAAGAGTTGACGAAGATGTGGGTGGTCCACAACTTTTCGATGCTTCCCATGCTGGTGGAAATTTAGATCGCCATTTCCCCCTTTTGTGCTATAGGGACTAATGGTGGAGGTGAAGGACCTCTCTTTGTTTTCCTACTTTGCAACTCCGACACACACTGTTTATAGAGACAACAGGGACAAGGACGACATGTCAGCTCTTAACACAAACACGAATGTCTGGGACGGTGTGTGTCGGAGTGTGGCAATGAGCTGGTCCACTCACTACTGCTCTGATGCCATTTTCCTGCCTTGGAAAAGCAGGACGAGACTGCCAGGGATCGAGAGAGAGCTTCAAAATGAGGTCGAGAGCATCTTTGAGCCCTTAACTTAATGATGCCTGAGTCTCACTAATTTGCTGTTGCATTGATCCCTTTGTGAGCTGAGAACAAGCCTTTGTATGTCACGAATTCCAAATGCAATTCCCAATTAGACAGGACAAGCATGCTTTTCAGAAAAAACAAAAACAAAAACAAACAAACAAACAAAAAAACCAATTAGAGCCAACTAAAGATAACCCACATTTTATAGGTAAGCTTAAAGTCATGCCACCCTCCACTTTAGGGTAATTTCAGGGCTTATTTTGCGTATAGAAACATCACCAACAGGCACCAGACATTGTGTTCTAATCGCTGGTTAGCATCACTCATATAAACTGGTTCTATTTTCATGGTCAATAGCCAACTAGTGTACTGCAGTGACCTGGGATAACCTGTGAGCACACAAGCAGGATGTGAGTTTATAGGTTTATATATTTGACCTGACAAGGAATGGAATGTGACTAGAATTGGAGAGACGGAAGCAGGGATTGCTTGGATACAATACTGCCATGTTTGTGTTTCTTACTCTTCGGAAGCTTGTGATAGAAACTAATAACCCTCAAATATTGGGTATTTTGTAGAATATTATATATAGTATAATACTATATATTTTATGTAACAAACTATAATGTAAATCATAGAGGTACATGTAAAGACAGATATGTAGATGTAGGTAGATGCATATATTAAAAAAACTCATAGGCCTGAGACTGAAGGGTACAGAATGTTCTGGGATTTTTCCTTCTCTACTCAGCAGCATACCTCTAGGATACTTAGCTATTGCTGCCTCTAGACTTGCCCCATTCTTACCTGGTTCTGTCGTCTAGCCCTCTTTGGCTTGTATGATAACCCATTTCCTCATCCCTGGCTGATAGGCACTGTACTGGCTGGTTTTGTGTGTCAAGTTGACACAAGCTGGCATTATCACAGAGAAAGCCTCCCTTCAGGAAATGCCTCCATGAGATCCAGCTGTAAAGCATTTTCTCAATTAGTGATCAAGGGTGGAGGGACCATTGTGGGTGGTGCCATCCCTGGGCTGGTAGTCCTGGGTTGTATAAGAAAGCAAGCTGAGCAAGCCAGGGGAAGCAAGTCAGTAAGTAACATCCCTCCATGGCCTCTGCATCAGCTCCTGCTTCCTGACCTGCTTGAGTTCCAGTCCTGACTTCCTTTGGTGATGAACAGCAATGTGGAAGTGTAAGCTAAATAAACCCTTTCCTCCCCAACTTGCTTCTTGGTCATAATGTTCTGTGTAGGAATAGAAATCCTGACTAAGACAGGCACTTTGACACAGATTCAGTGCTGCAATTGTACAGTCAGCACCACAGGGAACACCTTTACACAGCCCCATGAAGACAGATGGCATACATCTGCTGGGCCAGCCCCTGGGAGGCTGAGGCAGGCATATAGCTTGAACTGCAAAGATTGTAGCCAGCCTAGGCAACATAGCAAAGCTCTGCACACAAAAAACTTAAATTATATTTAAAATTTTATTCACAGCTATTGTATTTCTGGAATTTGGGTCCTGATTCATTATTCCTGAAATAAATAAATAAATAAATAATACCAACTGATTATGGCATGACTTTTGTTTTAATTTTATTTCCATTTAGATCTTTAATCTATATGAAATTTTTAGGAGATTAATAAATTGAGATCTATCTTAGCTTTTTAATTCTGGTACCAACCAACCTTGGCAGCATTTATCATTCACTATTTGTCTGCCTCGCCTCCATTTTGAAAGGTTTCATTTACCGTATTCAAACATACCCATACATTGCATGGCTATCTGAGTTCTGAATTTGTGGTCATTTTGTCTGTTTTTGTGCTATAATCAGATTGTAAAATTACTGTAGCTTTGTAATATATAATTTTGAAATTTGATAGAATATGTTTCTCCATCTTTTCCACCTTACAGTTTTCTTTTCTTTTTTCTCTGTTAAACTCAATTTTATTTTTTTCATGTGATTTTGGGAGTGACTTTCAAAACATTTCCTCCAAAAAAAAAAAAAAAAACCTTATTTATGCTTTGTTTGTGGTTCATATTTTTCATGTGTGCGGAGATTTCAGGTCTGTAAGACTGAGTGTGCACATCCAAGGGCAGTAGATGGCCTTTCAGTTATTTTACAAGTAGAGGTGAAGACTTTCTTCATGTAGGAACAGGAAATGTCACGATACCACCCCTTTGAGAATTCAGCCAATTTAAAAATCATTCATGAGTGGAATGTTTTCTGTGGAGTTCTTTGTTATGCAGAGGAAAACTACTAGTTAATACTCATATACCAACCAGCAACTTACTAGGTTCTCTACCAGTTCTCATTAAATGATCATTGTTTGTCTTGAGGTCCCCAGGTTCACAGCCTTGTTATCTGAAACTATTCAGAATTGTCTCTCTGTCCTTCCATAGGAATTTCTTTTTCATTTTTATGATCTGTCTGGTATTATAAAGAAAACAATTTCCTTTGTTTTCTATATCACCTGGTTTTATATTTTTAAACTGCAGGTTACAATACATTCATGGAGCACCAAATCTCTTTTATTCTGAATGTCTTAAAAAACATGAAATTTCAAAAAGACTAGAGAAATTCTCCAGTATTACATGTTATAACCACTATGAATTTTATGTTTCAGGTACACACACAACACACACACACACACACACACCACACCCACTTTGTTTCCTGAGTCACTGGATAAAGTTGATTTATTAATGTGGTGAACAAAAATTTGAAGTATATTCAAATAAGTGATTTCTTTCTACAGATCCTTGTGCTTCTTGCCTCTGCCTCCTGGCTCATCTGCATTGCTTCCTCCAGGGGAGCACCACTGAGTAGAGTCATGTGAGTGCTATGGCCCTTGTCACCCTTTGGATTGGAAGCCAGTGGTGCCCTAAGCTGGAATCTGATGCCTTCAACAGAATTCGCAGGGGATGGAGCCCAGAGCCAGGCTTATTGGAAAGCACAGAAGCAATAGAAAGATTTATTGAGCTCAGTTATTGAATCTGTTCTCATGCTCTGTTGTGTATTTCCAATTGTTTGGTAAGCAGATATAGAAATTCCAGTCTCCAATCTTATTTTCTATCTCCTTCCTGACCCCTCGGGTAGACCGAATTTTCTAGAAGTCTTGACACAGAAATAGGGGTTAAATGAGGCATGATCCTAGTCCAAAGGGTTCATCCTGGGACTGGTTTTGGTTCTGTAACACTATAGCCATTCAGGTTGCTTTAATTTAATCTGGTATTTAACTATCCATTATTTAATCCAAGAAGCAGAAAGGGCTTGTCCTAGTTTGCTTTCTGTTGTTGCAATGAAACATTGACCAAACCAACTTGGGAAAGAAGTGACTTTTATTTTATCTTAACAATCCCATGTCACAATCACTGAGGGAAGTCAGGGCAGGAACACAGGGCAAGAACCCAGAGGCAGGAACCGAAGCAGAAGCCATGGAGGAACGTTGCTTACTGGCTTGCTCTCCCTAGATTGCTCAGTTAACTTTCTTATACAGTTCTGGCACATCTGCCTAGGGACAGTACCTCTTACAGTGTTCTGGGCCCTCCTACATAAAATAGTAGTCAAGAAAATGCCCCATAGGTGCACTCACAGGCCAATCTGTTGGAGGCCATTCCTCTGTTGAGGCTTTCCTTCCCAGTGTGTCAAGTTAACAGCTGAGATCAACCATCACTGGGCAGGTTGGAGTTCCCATCCAGACATCAACAGTCAGTAAGAATAAGATTTTTAAAGCTTAGACAATGAATATTGTTGATTTCTCTTTGTATAGGCAGTTGTCCATACTCCTAAACCCAGGCAGTCTAGAACGAGGCTTTCCTGTCATGCTGAACACTAGGTCCCATCTGGTTTCCCTGTGATGCTCACCACACTCGGCCATGCTGACTCTCTCTTGTGGTGCTCAGTCTCTCTCTCCCTTTTCCATTTTCTTTCTATCATAACCCCCAATGATCTTTCGATGAGTGTGACAATTTCCCCTCTTCTTCATGTTTTTTAACTGACGAGAAAGATGGAAGTCAGGGAGCCACAGATGAAGAGAATGAACCTGATTGGTCAAGTTCACCTCTGCTGTTCAGGGCAATGGTGCCATTCTTCCCTTATACAGTCTCGGATGTCTGCAGCGCTCCACCCACTTAGCACCCACAGCTGGATGAGAGCAGAGCAAGATAATCATGCTGATTCACCTCAGATCCATCATCGTTAAAGACAGCCCCTGGTACTGCTCATCAGCTTCGCTGCCTGACCCCAGTCCTTCCTCCTCTTCCATTCCATCCCTACCTTCTGTTCTTTCCTTGAGCCCTGGCATCTCTCCCCCATCCCCGTCTCCTGATGACCTTGTAGTTCATTTTTAATTAAAAGACAGAAGCAATGAGAAAAGAATCATGATGCAGCCCATCCGTGCATCTTCCTTACCCACCTCCGCCTTCCTCCCATGACTTCGAGAATGACTGTGCACCTGTCTTTGCCCAACCCCAGCCTCTTGTGCGTTCGATGGATCTCCTGCCTACTCAGGGCCTAGCTTCAGCAGTTCTCCTTGTTCTTACGCTGCCGGTCTCCCCCATCTCTACTGAATCACTCTCATTTGCAATACAGATGTCTTCTGGTAGTCCCATATTAGAACATCCTGGGTGGATGCACTCCCTCCTCCCCTTGTCCGTCTCTCCCTTCCATTTCAGCAGGTGTTCTTCCACTCATTTGTGCTGGGAGTATGTTAATGGTCTGGGAAAGCCTATGCACTTCTCAGATGCTTCAAATAAAACATAGGGCTACAAAAGGAATACATGATATAATTATCAGTAATAATAACATTTTATCTAGTAAGATATGCTAATATTTTTCCTTATTAATATACTAATGCATTTAATATAAAGGCAAGCTAAAATTACATTCTAATTTTTGAAAGTTTTTACCTTTATTTTATGTACATTGGTGTTTTGCCTGCATGTATGTCTATGTGAGTGTCAGATCTTGGAGAGACAGACAGTTGTGAGCTGCCATGTGGGTACTGGGATTTTAACCCTGGTCCTTTGGAAGAGCAATCAGTGCCTTTAACTGCTGAGCCATCTCTCCAGCCCCCCTACATTTTAATTTTTAAATAAAAATATAAAAGATAGCACTACAAAAGTTCTCTGTAGTTATAACCTTTACACTTTCTCTACTCCAAAAGTCTGTGCAGTGTTATAAGGGTTACAATTCTCATTGGAACTATTAAATTTAAGCAATGAAAGTGACTAGCCTCGATAATATTGGTTAATAAGGTATTATGTATAGAAAAGGAATGAAGCAGTCTGTGTTTCTCCCATAAAATGATGCAGCTGAATGAATGTTCCTGTGTCAATATCATAATCACTTGAAATCTAGTCCCACGTATAAAACCACCTTGGCAACAGTTGTGAGCATGGTGTCTAAGGTTTCTGCAGCCATCTCCATGAGATATGAAATACAATTCCACAGACTGCGAAGTAACGGACTACGGATACTACACTAGTAATGGATGAAAATGAAGACAAGCTATAGAGTAGAATAAAGTTTCAGTGTTTTGCCTTCTAAGCTGGTAATACTCTTTGTGATCATCCTCGGATCCTTCAGGGTCCCTCGCTTAAGGACCCTTCTCTCATAACAACCCTCCCTTTACAAAGAGCTCTGTTCTCTGCCTTCTGCATCTCCTTTGTTCTGTGGAGATCTCTTCACTCAGGATTTGACCTCATAATCCTTGGAGAGTACTCTCAGTAAGGTCCCTGTGAGTGACTTTTGTGTTGCTATAGTCAATGAGGTTGCCTGTCTTATATGGTACTTCAGAGAACTGATCTTTCTTTTCTTTTGAATTAAGTTTTCCCCCTTGGGTATAGTCTTTGCACAAGCACATATTTTATATCAGGTGTATTCTTTTTCATTACAAATTTAATTAGCATATTCCATGTTGGGTTTCATTACAGTATTTTCAAGCAAAATTAGTTTCTATTGATTATCATTGCCTCATCCTCCTGTCCCACTCTGTCCCCTTCTACTGTCTCCCCATGGACTTTCCATTTTCATGTCACCTGTCTTACTGCTCCCTCTCCCCTCCCTAAATCCTTTTGTCTTGTCTTGAGGTTTTCTTCTAGTTTGGAGCCTCTCCCCATACTCTCCCCCCACACACTCGTAAGTGTCCATGCAAACATAAGCTAGGATCTGAATGT
This sequence comes from Mastomys natalensis, assembly GCA_021653895.1. Lineage (NCBI taxonomy): Eukaryota > Metazoa > Chordata > Mammalia > Rodentia > Muridae > Mastomys > Mastomys natalensis. The sequence continues at coordinate 824,837 of JAJTUV010000661.1, read as the reverse complement.
GATGGACCCAGGCCTGTTGTTTTGGGTGCAGTCCTCCCTTTGGCTTCTCTCTGGCCTTTAAGGTTCTCAAGTTCTTAATGCTGCTGCCTTCTCTTCTGATATATAAATTATGGTATGAGTCAGGACTCAATCCTTCCATTTATTTTCTCTCTGTGTCTATGCATTCTCTTATTTATCTTCTCCAAAGTTATCAGGTCAGCCTCAACCAGGCTCCTGAGTTTCAGCTGCCCATTTGCTCTCCCCACATGGTTGCCTATTAGATAAACCAGCTTGCCATGGGAATATGAGCTCCTTGTGTTCTCAAGCCTGCTTTTCTTTTGGTCTCTTCTCACTCAGCTAATTTCAGCTCTATTTCTCTGAGAATCGTGGCTAAACACCTCACTGTGATGTTAACCCATCAGCGTGCTTGTCAGTTCTAACATCAGAGTATGTCTTGGACATAATCCTTTCCTTACCTCAGTCCTGCCCACTCGTATGATCCTCTAAGGCTGATTCTCTGGAATAGAGCCCCAGCCTCCTCTTCCCTCCCCCTTATCCTGTTATTACCTTTGGAAGTTTAGTAATCTTAGAAGCAACTCATCTAATTCTGCTTCTTTGGATTCAAATGCAATGTGCGCAGTGCCTAATGGTATTCAAAGCTCTCAGGCACTGCTAATGGATGTGATTCCATAGTAACGGGTGTTTCCTGTGAGTGACTTGTGGAGTTCATTCAGCAACAAAATCAGGAATATAATAAGATTTTTAAATGATGCTCTGCCAGTTTGAGGCATGGCACCTCGATTTTAGGAGCTTATTGTTAAAGGATACTCAGAAGTTATTTCAAGTATTCAAATGAAATCATGACCTACATTCCTCAACACTAAGGGACTGTGCTGTTTCTGTCATGTGACTGCCAGATACGTGAAATGTGTTAGCTAGCTGCACCTTCTTCTATCGTTCTTTCTCTTCTACAAATCAGCAAATAATAAAAATGCCTCTGAGAGCGTTAGAATGCAGGTAACTTTCAAGCAATTAATTAGGACTCTTGTTCAATCAGCAAATGGTAGTTACGAGCCAAGGACTCCACTGGCTGCTGGAGCATAAGTAAAGGCAGGAATCCCACGAGATCCAGATGAGTAGGAGGCATAGGCATGGTAACATGGATGGTGGAACGTTGAGTTCTGTGTGAATGCATCTACAGACTCCATCTTGAAGCCCTTGTTTACCATGTCTAAAGGGCTCATTTGTACCACAGCCAACTCCCTAACTAGTGCTGGCTTAAGAATCCCAAAGGATGAAAAATACAGAGATCATACAGACTGTAAAAACTCTCCTGGGAAAATGCCCATGTGACGCATTCCATAAAGTGAACTCTACTCTTAAACTTTCTAGAGTAATAACTGTAGATGTCTCTTATTCATTTCTTAGGGATTCCTACATTTTACATTATTTTTATTTTTATTCTGTAGGTCATGAGGGTCTTGCAGATTTATTGCTTCTGCTCAACAGTCATCCATCAATGAAGACATTTAAGACAGATGAATGTGATCTATTTTCTTTTTTTAAAAAAACCTTTTTATTGGCTCTTTGTGAATTTCACACCATGCAGCCAGATCATTATATCCCCCACCTCTTGTACCTGCCACCTCCACCCTTGCAACCTCTCCTCCAACAGAGGAAAGAAAAATCTCATTGTAGCTTTGTGTCCAGCACTTCTTTTTTGTCCTTTTGTCCACACTTCTTTGTTTGCAAATGTTCATTGTAATGAGTTATTGGTCTGGTACTAGTCCTCTGGATTCTGCTAAGCTATCAGTACTGGAGCCTCACTGGGACTCCTCTCAGATATCCTGTTGCTGCCCTGTGTCATGGAGATCCTATAGTTTTGGTACTGTAGAATGTACTCTTTATGAATTCCTGCAGTTCATTGATGGGGTAGATGCTGGGGTGGGCCAACTCAAAGCCCTGGATCTGGGCCTGAGAACTATCAGAGCTAATTAGCATGCCAGCTCTCCCACTCTCATACCCTTGGGGCTAGATCATCCCTCACCCCTTTTCTGCAACCAGGGCCAGCTCTACCCTTCTGCCCATGCAAGGTACAGGACATGCTCTTCTGAGTGTTAAGCCAGCAAGGGATAGGGCCAGTTCTCCCATTCTCATGAACACAGGATCAGCTATCTTGCCTACCATAGGTGGTGAAGAACAGGGGAGGAGAGGCATCTCGCCCTCATCCGCACACCGCCACTGCACAGCACACAAGAGGCAGAGTAACCTGCCTGCAACCCTCAGTTCACAGCCAGCTCTACTTTGTTGCTCAAGTGAGGGGCAGGAGCATGTCTCCTGCTCTTGTGACCCCAGGGGCAGCTCTCCTGCCTGCTGTAGGTGGCAAGGGGCAAGGGAGGGCATCTCTCTATGATCCATGCCTATATGGAAGAGGAATAATAGGGCCAGCTCTCTCATACTCTCAAGGCCAGCTTACTCCCACAAATAGTGGGGCAACTTTCCCAAGTACTGTAGCTTGCTGGGGAGGGGGGTGTCAGCTCTCTTGCTTTCACACCCCAGAGCAAGGTCTTCCACAATGTCCAGGTGAGGGGTGGAGCCAATTCTATATCACCCTCAGACATCAACCTGTCCCCAAGTGGCAGTCTAGACCAGAGATGCCTGACTGACCTTTAGTAGTAACAGACCCCTACTGCTGCAGGACCCAGGCATGGCCCTTGATGGCCCCACCATGGTCCCAGGTGGTAACACCAGATACTTACAACAGGCTGTTTGTTTCTCACTACCCCAAGTCTCCAGCTCTTCGTGTCTTTGTGCCTACATCCTTCTGTTTCATGTTCTCTTCTATTTATCCACCATTTATTTGCTCATCTTAGTGGTATCCAGGATATCTGGATGTCTAAGGTTGTCTCAGGTGTGGTCTTAGGAGTGCTATGTCCTGCTTGTGCATTATGGCACTAGACAGGGGTCATCTTAGGCAGTCTGCACCCCTAGATCTATGCAGTGCCAGATTGGTGGTCATCTCAGGCTAGCTCCCTGTCTGGGTCCCATGACTCCAGTCTGGTGGTCATCTTGGGCTCTCTTCTTTTAGGGAATGTTAGGCTACTAATCATTCAGATATCCACAGGTCAGAACACTGAGAGTAGACATAACCTCTCTCTTCTCTGCCACCTACTGATACACATGTGACATAGCAGCCACACCTGCAATGCCTCTAGGGTCAGGGGGACACTTTCATTTCAAACAGCTCACCTTCATCACATTGTAACATTCTCTGTGGTGATATTTATGTATGTGTATATAGAGGTATTCATGTATGTATAGTGTGTACATGTATAACATAGATGCACACCTTAGGAACATTCAGAATATATGTGCATATGTGTATATATAATATGACTGAGAGGTGTTTGATTGTGTGTGTGTTGTGTTGTGTGTGTGTTAATTTGAAGACCAGGTTTTGCTGTGTGTGGCTCTTGCTAGCCTGGACCTCACCTGGTAGCCCAGGCTGACCTCAACTCTGGGCCTCTTCCGCCCTGCCTTCTAAGTAAAGACTTTGGGTTGTAGGCTAGTGTCACCATATTGGACAAGAAAGCTTTAGAATAATTCTCCTTGGGTGTGAAAGTGAAAGAAACTCATGGATAATTTAAGAACTATAGCATAGTGTTAACATGCTACCTTGCTTTGATCTCACTTTAGTAGTAATGGGGCTGATGAGATACAGGGACATATCCTGTCCTTTATCTTATTTAGGAGGAAACTGATGTTTTCCCCAGCTAGTCCACAGAAAGCTGGAGAATAGGACCTCAGTTACTGCCTGCGTTTCACTCCTGTTTCCTCTGTGTAAACATGATTTCATTGAAGCTAAAAACCATTTTTTTCCAATCAGGATTGGGAAGGCCACTCTGAGATTATCTGGCCAAGAATCAGTAATTTTGTGGTTGGAATGGAATGTCTGGTAGATACCGTCTTGGCCCCTGGTCAGGTCCCACCCAATGGCAATATCTGAAAGGCCATGTGAATGGCTCCCCATAGCTGTCTACAAGCAAGGGGTCATGTGAGGTCATAGGCTAGATGCCAGGAGTGGGGAGCAAAGCAGGGCAGCTCAGGTCTGCACAGCGTGAACTCTTGTGATGTGGAAGAAAGGCACACCTAAGGGCAGTCTGAAGGAATCTGGAAGACAGGAGAGCAGAACCTAGAGGGAAAGTGATGGCATCAGAGGCATGTTTAGAATGAAAGCAACAGCTAGCCAGGGTCAGATGGGGCCAGGCATATAACCTAATGTCTGGCCTGCAGTTTCTCTTGCTTTTACAAAGTGGTTAATTTTTCAAGTATGGAAAGCACTATAAAGAGGTCCCATTTTCCCTTTTACCCAAGTTGCTTCCTGTCATCTCACATGTACTAAGGTAGTTTCTCTCTGCAAGCTTAGCCTTTTTTTTTTCTTTCACAGTCCTGGGTATTGCACAAGGAGCGGGTGCTGTTCTCTGACAAAAGCTGGCAGCCCTCCTAGACTCACAAATATGAACATGGATAAATTCCAACTTGAAGTTATTTTGCAAGCAGGCTGAGTCAACAAATCTTGGATATTGACTAGGTTTAGTCCTTTAGGAACTGACTCAATATTTTATGAAACTGACTTAGAAAGTTCAGGGGTCCTCAAAATAATGGAATTAAAATAGGATTTGTGATTTCCACCAAGTGCTTGAGTCTACAAACCACAACTGCCTGTATTAATATCTTTCTGAAAGTTTTGATTGTGTAGAAACTCCAGAATTCATGTCAAAAGTCTGGCATTGGAAGTGCCATTCACAGGGAACATTTTATAGGAACTTGATATAAGGAGAAGAATGCCCACTGAAAGCTATGAGGATGTCAGCATCTTAGTCTGTTTTCTATTACTATAGCAGATTGGGTAATGACAGACAGAGACAGATAGAGACACGTAGAGTGGCACACAGAGAGAGACAAAGACAGAGAGACATACAGAGAGACAGAGACAGGGACAGAGACAGGGACACTGTTTTCCCTCACAGTGGTTTTGTTTTGTTTTTTAATTTTAGTTTAGAGGCAAAGGCCTTAGTACCCAAGGCTGGCCTTGAACTCTTGATTATCCTGTGACTACCTCCAAAGTTCTGGGATTCCAGCCCTTACTACCATGTCTGTTTCACAGTTTTAGAGTTTGAGAAGCCCAAGCCCAGGATTTGCTTGGCTTCTGTTGAGGGGCTCATGTTACATCATGTTATGGCAAAAAAAAAAAAAAAAAAAAAAATAGACAGTACTATAGAAAGAGAGAGTAAACTAAAATATAGCAATGGAAGACAAATATGTTTTAATACCACCTACTGGGTTCATTCCAGGAAAACTAGAACTCACTCAAAGACGAAGGCATTGATCCAGTCACAAGAGTCTATTCCCATGATCCAAATGCCTCCCCCAGCATTGAAGTAATAATAACATGAGCTTCTGGAGGGCAAACCCAAATAGTAGCAGTTTGGTTTCATGACAAAAGGTTGGTCTGAGGCAGACAGGTTATCTGGTGTTATCCCAGAGAGCCCAGTGCAATCACTGGAGTGAGGTATAGTCTAGATCTTAAGAGTTCCTAAACTCCACATGTTAAAGATTTGGTGTCTAATTGTAAGGTGTGGAACCTTTCAAAGGTAGGACTTCCTGAATAGCTTTTTTTTGGATATTGTGAGCATGAAAGGGATAGTTTCCTTCCTCATCTGTTTTTCTTCCTGATCATAAGACAAGCAGCCTTGCTCCAACATGTACTCCTATGATGCACTCCCGCCATGAAGAACTGATTCTCTTACAGCAATAGGGCCAACCAGCCACAGACTTGACACCTCCAAAACTGTGAACTGTTGCGTGTAGCTTTTGCTGACCCACCTAAGCTCCAGGAATGGAGATACCAGGTTCCCTTGAATCCACAGATAAAAAACCTGGCCTATAGCCACTCCATCCAAGATCTCACATGGCAGGTCACCTTTTCTCCCTCAGAAGCATGGCGAACTCTTTCCTCTCCTTGTGTCTATCTCTGGCCATCAAGGACCCGGAAGTCCCACCTATTCCTTCCACCCAACAATTGGCCCATGGCTTCTTTACTGGGAGATCAAGAACCAACTGAGAATAGGACCTTAGCATTAGAACCACCCCTACAGTTAACCAAAACAGGACTTTCTACTTACAAATTCATTTATCAGTAGCAAATGTCTGACTAATACAGAATCTTTATAAGGAACAGAGGAAGAGAGAAGGGAGAGAGCAATGCAATAAAGACTCAGCATTTTTTTTTGCTTCTTTGGAAATGGAGGAATGGGTTTGTGAGCCAAGAAAGGCAGGTGGCTTATAGGAACTAAAGGCAAAACAGATTCTCCCTGGGGGCCTCCTGAAGAACATGCCTGTCCTGACACTTTAATTTTAGGCCAGTAAAACTCACATTTGCCCATCCTTTCCTCCCTTCCTTCTAGCATTGGAAATGTCATGAGTCTTACAAACCCTTCATTCCTCCCTTTGTCCCTGTTCTGCACCCTCCCTCTCTAGTTTTTTGAAATATGATCTTGCTATGTAACCCTAATCAACCCATACATAATATGGCCTAATACTATGTAGCACAGGTTGGACTCGAACTCCTGACAACCCTCCTGACTTTGCCTCTCCAGTGCTGGGATTTCAGACCTAAGCCACTATGCCTGGCTCCATTTCTGACTTCTGACTCTCCAGAATTATGAAGTAACAAATCTGTGTTGGCTTAGACCACTGGCTCCTGGTCGTTTGTTCCAGCAGCAGTAGCAAAGAAAGAATGAATGGAGCTGCTGCCGAACGCTGCCTCAGCTGCCGCCATCCACGTGGCTTTTAACAAGGTTTACCAACTGATGTTTATAGTTGTCATCGATGTTAGATTATGAAATTAGGGCTTGTCTCCAAAGGATATTGTTTGTAAAACTGTCAGTTTCATAAACTAATCACATATGTTTTAACTTGGCAAAAAACCCTAAGGATTCTAAGGCCAGTTTTCAGGCTCTTGAAGATACATCATAGCCTAGGCACTTAGGACTGTTTTGCCTGCTTATTTTTTTATCACAGAACACATGTTTTAGTGAGCATTCTTTCCTGGTAAAATAAAAAACCAAATTATACATTATGGTACATATATTGGTATATTCTATACAAATATACGTTATATATCTATGATAAGTATCAAACTTAGAGTTAACAAGTCAATATCTGAGGTTACTGTGAAGACTCCAGACTGTTGAGGTTGAAGAAAAGGAAAAAAAAAAAAAAAAAAAAAAAGCAATGTTTGTTTTATTCCTGTTCATTTGTGTTCACTCAGGAACAACGTATTCCAGTTTCTAATCATTTCTAAATTGCTAGGTCACTCACTGAGTACCACGCCAGGATCACCCAACTAATCAGGAGAAGCTAATCAGAAGGCATTTACTTTGGAGGTCACAACCTTTGCAAGTGGCTTTGTCGCTGCTGTAGTTGATGCTCATCACGGACAGGAAGGAAAACAAGCTAGCTAGAATGCAGTCTGGGGACAATGTTTTCAAAGAATGTTTGGGTTCTTACTTGTGAGAAGGAAAAATTCTAATCTGGGTACTTGCTGTGCTCTGCCTGGCTTTGGAGTTGGTTTGACAGGGGCAGGCAGACAGAATAAAGAACGGAACACAGAGAAGCTGGGATTGGGTGGGCTGCATGTTCCAATGGAGGTTCGCCAGCAGGAGCCTGGAAATTCACAGGGAGCTGGGTCTAAATCTCTGTTGTAGGTCTGTGCAGGGAAGCTTTTCAGATTGCCATCACCACTAAAGAGGAAGCTGTGGTTGGCAGTTTCTGAATACAGTGGTTAAAACACTGTACGTGAACCAGAGGAAGGTGTTGCCAGTTTTCTGCTTCTGACCTGGGGAAGAATTTGCCATTTCCATAGGTCTTTGACAGAGCCATGCTGTCAATAATACACATTCATCCAGGACTTCTTCAATTGTAGGCTTCTCTCTCTCTCTCTCTCTCTCCTCTCTCTCTCCTCTCTCTCTCCCTCCCTTCTTCCCTCCCTCCTCCCCTCTCTCTCTCTCTGTATATGTTTTATTTGTATTCACAGCAACTACCTCCTAAAAGTGTGAAAATTAAGAGGAGGTCAGGATGTAGGAGGGGAAAATAAGGGTGGACAGCCCAGCATTGTGATGCAGAGGCACGGGGAAAGGTTGGGGCAGAAAACCTAAGGGGGTCACTGTTACTGCTGGCTCTATCACAAACTACCTTATGTAAGCCCAAGGGCGAGTGTCTCTGTAACATGCTTCACTCAAGGCCTTCTTCGTTCAGTACCTTTACCATGGAGGTTGAGTGACATAATAGCCAGGATTTTATCCAGCCCACCCCACCCCCCACTTTGATTACAGAGAATTCCCGGAAGACCTGACTTAGCATGGTCCCAGAGCAGATGAGAAGTGAATGCCTTGGCACCTGGGAGCTGAGGCAGCCCTGGCCTGAAGCCTGTCTTAGTTGTTAGCTCAGGTTGAAACCTTGTACAGTTCCCAGGGCTTCAGGGAACACAGATTCAGTCAGCTCTCTCGTGTACCTTTTGGTTTGGGGAAAACACTTTTCAGCCAATTACTATTTTGTATCTGTTGTGGGCAAACAGAAACATTTTGAATTTTGCAGCCTCTGCACACAGAGTAAAGGTATAATGCACATGCCTTTGTCAGCTCTGACTGCTGTGCCCACGCCAGTGTGTACCCCTGTGTCACCACACAAGCTAGGCATGCATGCCTGCCTGGTAGCCACAGGCCTGGCAGTTATGATCAGTGTATTTATAGGTTCAGCAGCCAGGGAATATCCGTGCTGTTTGTTATGTAACACTGGAAGCGCTCTCTGTTTAGGGAAGTGGCCTTATTAGAAAGAGAGATGCTGCTTAGGGACCCAGTGTTGGTATTTTCTTGTACAGCTGAGGCAGCTGCTGAGCTACCTCTGCTAAGCTAGCAATGGAAGGAAAGTAAATGGGTCTCCAGAGATGTCCAGATTTGTCTCTCGCTCGCTACAGGTTTGCCGCTCTCTTTACTTGATGTAAGATGTTTGGAGAGGAAGACATAATATGGGCTTGTTGATCCCATTATGCCCAGCATGTGGTTCCATGCTTAATGCATATTTTGACTGGCTGAATGCCTGCTCTATGAAACAAAACTAATGCACAGCTGTATGGGCAACTGGAAGACATGGACCGTGTCTGTTTTGTCAGAAAACATAAATTTGAGGTATATATCTTAATGAGAAAACCATCACCACCTGTATTTCTGTGCCCTGCCCTTCTGGGTTTTGTTTCAAAACATTCATTTCTGCCATGTTGAGAGGGGAGTCACAATGGCGGTCCAGTGGAGCTCCTGGCCAGCTTGCAGTTGAACGCTTTCCTAGTGGTGCACACCGTGTGTAGACAAGAAGAACAAAAAGAGTACACCAGCACTTGGTTCAGAATCACGGTGCAGCCTCCCCACTCTGCCTCCTGCTTCTGACTGTGTACTTACCCAGGACTAAGGTTTTTCAGTCTTCTGACCTACTTATTCTTTTTTAGCCCATTGCCAATACTTTTTAGACTCAAGTTCACCACAGGATCTTTTGGAACTTATAACTTAGACTCCAGACCCTGGCATGGACGGATGCCCCTCAGAGAGCCAGACAGGTTCCACCTCAGTCTTACTAAAGCCTTCCAAATGGGCAAGTCACCTTTTCATCCAGTGTGGCTTCATTCTTTCACAACAGGGTGCTATTCTGGTTATCCAGAGACTGTGTGACTGACAGTGGGTGAGGATCCGCATCCAACCTGTCTTCTTATTGAAGTGTTTGTGCCAAAGGCAAGCTGAGTTCAGTTAGCTGATTGCTGCTAATCTGACAGCATCATAAGTAGCTTTCCAAATGTCTCCTTTTAACTTTGAACAAATAACTTGCTTTGTAAGACAGGTGACATTTTAGTGTCAGAGTCTCTGAACTTTGGAACTCTTAGTTTTTCAAGGCCAGATCCTCCTCCTCTGGGCCTGTCCTGAGGACCGTAGAACATTTGCATCATCCTCACTTGTACCAAGCATGCATCCGTATCACCTCTTTCCACGAAAGTTTGGAGAGTGAAAAGTGTCTCAGGATGTTGTTGAATGTCCCATGGGGCTATTGCTCCCCATTGGCAAGTTACACCCTAAGGCAGTGGTTAAAAAGCATTGCCTGTATCAGAACCCAGCAATGATGATTCCTCCTATAGGTTAGCAGCCAGTCTGGATGCTGGTGACTTTGGAAATTTTGTGCTAGATATGAGTGGACATGAAGTACTTTATAGTTCTTAGATAAACAGGTAGACATGCATATTTCCTTCCTGTGAACAATTTCTAATCAAGGTAAGATTTTAAAATGGTGTGTGTGTGTTGTGTGTGTGTTGTGTGTGTGTGTATGCATATGGAAGTCAGAGGACAATTGGTGAGAGTTAGTTCTCTCTTCTCACTATATTGGCCCCAGGACCCCAGACCTGGGAACTGAACTGAGGTCAGGCCTGGTGACAAGTGATTTTACCCAGTGAACTATCTCGTTGGCCTAACTTTAGAGAAACTAGTACAATTATTCTGCCAGATACACAGAATAATAAATTTCTCTCTCAGTTCTTACACTCATAGATTATTGCATCTCTCAATCCTCACTAGAAAAGCTTTTTTTTTTCTTTTGCAGTAGATAATATAGAGACCCATCATGGTACAATATGTAGACAGTAAGGAACCGTGGAGTACTCAGCTTTAAATGGGACTTCTCAATCATACTGCCTCCTATCCAAACTCAGGGACCATTGGGGAAGAAGGATGGGAAGAGTCTGGGAGGCAGAGGGAATGGATGCCTGTAGCAAGCCTGTATTTGCCAGACATGAATGTGGAGTTGTGTACATGAACTCTCGGTGACTGGGACTGTATGCACAAGACTTGCACAGGCTCAAACCAGCCAAAATGCCAGCATTGGTGGAGGAGGACTCATGAAGTCCCATCCCCATATGATGACATATCAGATTTGGTGGTTGCTGGGGAGGAAGAGCCAATTTTCTTCAGGAATGTGAACCCTGAGAGGCTACCCATTTTCTGGTAGATACTTCTATACTCATATACATACAGGAAGCACTAAAAGAAGAGAGAGAAGGAGAGGAAGAGAGAGAGAGAGAGAAGAGAGAGAAGAGAGAGAGAGAGAAGACAGAGTGCAGAAAGACAGAGGGGAATGAACATGAAATTGGGAGGGGAAAGTGGGAAGGAGATAGGGGATAAATTGCATGGGCGAGAATAGGGATAGATTTGATGCAAACACATTATATTCATGTATGAGTATTCAAGAGAATATTTGTATTTTAGTTAATTCTTTTACAACTGTTGTTAGTCTTGTGTTGAATGCTTTGTTTCATAGTGGGTCTTCCTTGTCTATAGAAAGTTTTAATCTTGGCATGAATAATTTTGTGCTTTAATCTGTTTTATTCCTTTACATGTTCATGTAAGATGGTAAGTGGCCAATCTATATCCTTTTTGACCTCTCTTGTATTATTATTGTTTCTTCCTCTTCTTCTTCTATTCTTCTTCTTCACCTCCTCCTCCTTCTTCTCTCCTCCTCCTTCTTGTTCTCTCCTCCTCCTCCCCCTCCCTCTCCCTCTCTTTTCTCCTGCTCCTTTTTATTATTACTATTTTATAACAAATAGGAGGAGAGTATCAGGGAGTCCTTTAGGGGAAATGCCTTTATGTTTCAGGAGATCAGAAACTATAATCCCATAAAGATGTTTAGAAATGTACAGACACAGATATGTTAGCCACAGATTAGACTGACCTAACCCTTCCTCCTTTCCTAAATTTATTATTACTACTAGTTTTCAGCACTGCTGCCTCCAGTAAAAAAAAAAAAAGAAAAGAAAAAACCAAAACAACCCCCCCCCAAAACTTCACAATGCCTTTGTATAGGCACTGTGACCTCTTAAATAGCAAACCAAAAATGCAAATATATTCCCACTTTAGTCAGACTCAAATTGTGTTGTATAACCTTTGCTTTTAGGTCTGACCTCTGATGCTGAGTTGGACATGGTGGCGCATGCCTGTACCATAGTGGCACTTGGTAGAACGAGGCAGGAGAATGATCAGTTGGTTGAGGATCATCCTCACCTACACAGGCAGTCTGAAGTAGATCCAGATGAGTGAGACCTGTGCAAAAGGCCTGCCCTTGTCTCTCGGGCTGTGCAGGGCACATTTGCTCTTGCCTTCACTCTGCCTCACTGAAGATGACTTCCGTCTTTGCATGGAGCCATTCCTGTTTTGTCTGTCTGAGAATTTTATACATGTCTATAAAGTAGTTTGATCAAATCTACCCCTTTCCCTCCCCTCTAATTTCTCCTTTACCCCACCCCCCCCCTCAACTCATAGTTCGTTAACATTGCTCCACTTAGAGCTTCCTATCTGCGCATGGGTGTATGGCCACCTACTGGATCATGAGTAGCCTCTCGTAGGCTACATTCTTGAAAAATACTGACACCCCACCCCCCCACCCCACCCTGCAGCCATCAGTTGCCAATGGCTCCTCAAATAAGGGCAGGTCTCCCTGAGCCCCTTCCCCTCTGGGATAGGATTTTGGCTGACTTGATCTCATGCAGGTCTTGTGCACGATGTTATTGAACATCTTCCCTTGACTGTCTGTCTCCCAATGGGTTGACCCAGATTTCTTTGCCGTGATCTTTGTAACTCTTTCATCACCTGCAACCTGTCCTTCCTTGATTCCCTAGGATCTTCTTCGTATCCCTTCAAGTGGCTGATCCCTGAAACCAAGCAGAGCTAAGGATGCCAGGAAGGTACTTGGGAGAGCCTATTTTAGCAGGTCCTGTCCTGAGAATACCTGCTCAGGTATTCTGATTGTCCTTAACTATCCCGACTGTTGCAGGACTAAAATCTCCTTTCTCTATCATCGGGCAAAAAGCACAGCTTCTCTCTGCCTTCAAAATGGTCCCGGCATGATGTCTGCTTTCAAACTTCCTAAAGTGCTCAAGTTCACCACCTTGCCCTAAATACATCACTTTTTATCTTGTAAGGCCTGGAACATGGGCATCAGCAGCAAATAAGCTCCCTATTTTCTGTTGTTAGTGCCCGGTGAGCCTGGAAAAGTCCCTTGCTGAAATGAGGCTCTCCTAGTGCCTTGCGCTGGTCTCCCTATGCCTTCCTTCCCTGGGGTTCTGAAGCAGCAGATGCTATCTTTACTTTCTCCTCTGCGGTTCTTGTTTCTAACCCAGACCACTAAAGCCCCTTGAGGAAGATTTGAGGAATTCTGATCCACCCATGACCCCTTTGAAACACCAGTGCATGATGCTCTTTATTGCTGGGTATCTAGTTTGCTATTTCTCTATCTTGACTTCTTTTATTTAGAAATGGTGCACTGACCTGATTGAAGTATTCTTAGCATACCTCAGCTCATAGCCATGGTGTGTTTGAAGCAGGGCTTGACTTATTGGCTTCCCTGGCCTGTCTATCACACATGGGATAAAGGGGGTTAGCAAAAATGGCTGAGTTATTTAATTGGAGCAATTTTATTCAGGATCAATTAGTATTTGAGTTTTAAAAGCATCTACTCCAAGTAATAATGCTATCCTGAATCTCTGGGATTATAAAAGGAATCACTAGAAAACTGGTGAAATCTGATAAGTCCTGAGATTTTATTAAAAATGAGGAGCCAGGCTGGAGAGATGGCTCAGCAGTTAAGAGCACTGACTGCTCTTCCAGAGAACCTGGGTTCAATTCCTAGCACCCACATGACAGCTCACAACTGTCTGTATGTAACTCCCTTCCAAGGGATCTGACACCCTCACACAGACATATATGTAGTCAAATCATCAATGTACATAAAATAAAAAATAATAATAAATGAGATGCCAGTATCATTTTTTAAAGTAGTAAGTGAGTCTTGGTCATCTAAAGTGTCTAATGTTATGGAAGGGGGATCTAAAATTATTCGAAATGAAAGATTTATTTTAAGTGATAGCAAATATTTCTCTCTAAGGTGACTTGGGCCACTTCTATTTCTTTGGCAGTTGGTATATTAAAGATTTGATTGTGGAAAAGTTGTTAACATCAAATATGGCTTTCGTGCAGACATCTGTACCTGTGTAATTGTAGTTTATGTCCTTGCTTGTGATCATTCCCCCCCTTCTGTTTCTCCTGCATTCACAAGCTAGTTCCTCATTCATGTTCCCTCATCCTATAAGCATCGATAAAGGCAAGTACGGGATTAACCTCAAGGAAAAGAGATGAAACCACACCACCTCAGAGGGTGCATAAGGTGGGGACTGGAGATCCACAGACCGGAGACAACTAGCACACAGCGCAAGCACAGGGATGGTGTGTGCTCACTAAGGCATGAGTGGCAATGGAGCTAGCCTATAGGGGAACATCAGCAAAAGCACCCTGAAGGTGACTCACACCTGCTTTCAACACAAGCAGGGGTCAGGATGAAAGTACTGAGGTTTGCGTAGGTGGTAAAGCCTCTCTATCTGGGGCATCTGGGGAGTGAGGGGAGGTGACTGGCCTGTTAGCATAGCACAAGGGAGCTAGTGAGTAGGCCGAGGGTGGGGTGAGGTGAAGCTGGGCACATAGAAGCTGTCTTAGGCCCATCACAACCAACAGTGCCACTCATTGCTGGGCCAGACTGTGCCCTCACTCTTTAGATAAAACATCGACAGAATCCCCAACCTAAGCATTTCCTCCCTCTTTACTCTCACCAATTACAGTGGCTTGGGTGTTTCCTAAAAATACAGTAACTCTGACAAAGATGAACTTTCCATGACAGGCCTTAGGGGTTGGGAGCACTGATATATGTTTGAGCTTATATAGGTATTAGTGCTCAATATTAATTTCTACTTAGGCAATAACACAAAAGGCAATGGTTTTTTTTTCATCCCTGCAAAACAGTGAGAAATGATTTTTCCCCGTTCTCTATTCACAGGGAAGTCAATGTCCCAAACTGTTCTCTCATCTTAAAAACTCCTGTGCTGAAGCACATGATGCTCTTCTTAAGAAGGGCGATGAGTTTCTTCTTTTTAAGCTTTCTGACAGCTCAGCGGTTACTTCGTCAGTGCTTCAGTTCACTACTAGCTATTCATAGCTAGTTCAAACGACACAACCAACCACTTGCCTAACCCATGAGTGTTTGGTTCAAGACCCACGGGCGCTCCCTGGCCCTTTGCCAGGCAGTGGTGTGCGCACTTTAATCCCACCACTTGGGAGGCAGAGGCAGGCAGATTTCTGAGTTCGAGGTCAGTCTGGTTTACAGAGTGAATTCTAGGATAGCCAGGGCTAACAGAGAAACCTTGTCTCAAAAAAAAAAAAAAAAAAAAACTTTCTGACACTGTTATGTATGCTAAAGTTGGGACCATGCATCTGAGTAATTTTTATTAATGTAGTATCCCTTGATTCTTTGTTTGCTTGTTTGTTTTGAGAAAAATGCCAGTTTTCACATTCTGAGTCTTTTCGCCTTTGCCAGTAGCTGCCGAGTAGGTTAATGGCAGCGTGCTTTGGGCGAGTAGGTACATGGCAGTGTGCTTTGGGCCAAGAGAAAGTGGTTTGCAGAGTAGATGGCAGTGTGCTTTGGGCTGAGTCGGTAATGGCAGTGTGCTTTGGGCCGAGTAGGTACATGGCAGTGTGCTTTGGGCCGAGTAGATAGTGTTGGGCAGAGTACATGCTTTGGGCCGAGTAGATACATGGCAGTGTGCTTTGGCTGCTGCCAAGATGAGAATGAACTTTACAAAAGTAGAATATTCTCCCACAGTACAAGTGGTTTCAGGGCTTACTTCAGACAGAAGATGATATATCTGCATTTGTGGTCACTGATTGGATCCTGACAGGTAGGCTTTCCTGCCCTGGATTTCTGCAGATCTCAGCTCATTGATGCACATGTCCATACATGGGTAATCTTAAAGAGAGCACAATGTCTCTTAAGTCTTGCAAACACTTGACTGTGACAACCAGATTGCCCTCTTTGTGATTGTGAGCTGTTCTCATGTGCTGCAGAGCAAGTTAGATTTCAGTTTGGGAGATGATTGACATATGAAAGATGTTTTAGGTGAAGGTAATGTGCATTTCTATTATCCATAGCATAAGAGAAATTGTAAACATAAAGTGCAATATATTAGCAAACAGCTTGGAACAATCAACTGGCTGGTAAAGACCCAGTTTGGGGAAGGATGTAATCATGACATCCCTGGCCTGGGGCTGAATCCTCTGTTCTGCTGGAGTATCTTGGCTTGTCTATAGTCTATCTTGTATTTAGGAACTAGTATATGGCATGCATTTGCACATCCAGGAGACTTGCAGCCCAGATGAACTGCACCCTGTTCAGTCTTTATTATTTGATTGCAGGCTGTCTAGCTCTCCCTCGGCTTAATCTGCTGTACATTCTGTGATGTTTCCCTTGGAGATGTAGTGTGGATTTTAAATGTAACTTGTCTCCTTCCACAAAACTAAAGTCTCCCTGGAAGTCAGACAAAAGTATTATCTTGCATTTTGACCCTCAAGTTATTTTGTTACTGTCTGGATGTGGACCATTTCAGAACTCAGTGATGTATGGAATGTCCTTGTCTGGTTAATATAACAAGTGAGGAACCAGGATAGACTCACGTTTGTGACAACAGTAACCAATAGGGCGGCTTTTGTAAGTTATTCAGCTGTTACTCCAGAACAGGAGGTAGGTGCCCATACTTGGTTTTGATTGGCTGAAGAGAAACAGTAGATCTATTTCAGCAGAAAAATGTACTGACGATTTGAATCTTTAGCAAAATTAATGGCAATTGGAGGAATTCCCAGCTGCACATGTAACTAGAAGTGCTTAACTACCCAATTAATCAAGAATGGATGAACTTGGTGAAACACAAAATTTAATCAGTCTGTGCGGCAGTGGAGTTGAAAGATTGCACGAAAGCATTTCTCTCTATTGACTGCAACTCCGAGTGGCCTGTGAGAGACTATACAATCCTGGAGCGATGCAAAAAAAAATAGTTTTGTATTTTCTTTTCATTCTCCTTCATTTCTACAAATGTTTGTTGATGCCTCTTGTGTATCAAACTCACTTTAGGGATAATGATGATGAAAAAGATAACCCCACCTGCCTGTAAGTAGTTATTCAGCATACATGCAATTCAGCACAACTTGGGCTGGAGGGATGGCTGGGCAGTTAAGAGCACTTGCTGTTCTTGCTGCTCCTCAAGAGGGCCCAGGTTTGGCTCCTAGCACTCATGTGGTAGCTTACACTCATCTCTAACTCCAGTTCCGGGGAATCCGACGTCCTCTTCTGGCCTCCATGAATACCTGCATGCATGTGATACACATGCATACATTCCATTCACACATAAAATAATAAATGAATGAATCTTATTGAAAAATTATATAAATTATGGAAGATCTATATCAAGAGAAAAGTTAGAACTTAGCCCTGAGGTTCCTGAAAGCTAAACTTAAAACCAAACTATAAATAATGATGTACTGTTGTCTATAGAGGCACAAAATGCCATGCTATTGTTTAGTTTTCATTATCTCTAACCCAGGGCTTTAATATTATCAAGAGTTGTCTTTATTTAGTAGTCTGGGTACAAGTTGACTAGATATTAGTCTTTTACGTTTGTCTTACTTTTCATTTGTTTTTAGTTTTTGAGGCAGGCCTTGATATAGGCCAGACTATCCTTAAACTCATAGTTCCCCTACCTCAACCCTTTGAGCACTGGAATTACAGTGCTGCTACCTTTCCTGGGTCAGCCTTCTGTGCCCTCAGGAGCACACTCACAGGAGCTTCTGCATATGGCCACTGTGGACACACCCAGAGCCATCACGTATGAGATGTTTTGGCTGTAGAGTTCTGAGGTGAGCTGAGGCTGGGCCTCCATTAAAAGACAAGCACTGGTATCTTCCCAGGACAGCACTGCCATATTCAACTCTGTCTCCTTCAATCGGGGGCAGGGGGGTGGCTCTTCCTGACACTGTTTCTGTTAAATCGCATGTGTATTCTGCAAGTATGTACCTCCCTTTCCTCCATACTCGCCATCTTTACAGCATGTCACGCTAGATGGAGAAGGTTCTATCATGTTCTACTATTGGAACAGAGCAAGAGACTATTCAGTAAAGCCGAGCTCCCTGGAATCATGTGGGGGAACAATGACAGCTTAAATGAGAAAGGCTTGTGTTTCAAATTCTTATTCTCAATACAGCCCCAGTTTCCACACACAGAGACATTTTTGCTTGTCCGTCATTGTCAACTTTCATGCTCTCTGGCTATAAATAACTCCTGGAACAACTAGCCAGCCACATTTCAACAGCAATTTTCAAAACTCAAGTCACATTCTTTTAAAAATCCTTCAGGATTTTTTTTTAAGCAAGAAGGGATTTTTTTCACTCATTTCAATCTTGTTTATATTACTTAGCATTGTCTTGAATTCACATGGCTTAAATTGAAAAACCTTTTCACAGATATCAAAGGTGATATTGGACAGACTCATCAGATAAATTCAACATTTTAAAACCTTCCCACCTTTGCATTTCTTGAGTTAGCTCTGACATATGTTTCTCTGTGTCTTGGCTGAACAGTGTAAGATAGGTCAAACACTAATGACAGTTTATCCATGGACCTGAAATAGTCTTAAAAACTGTACAACAGAGATGGTAACTTCACAGCTGCAATCCCAGTCCTTGGGAGGCTGTCACAGGATGACTGCAATTCAGGGTAACCTGGGCTACATAGTGATTTAAGGCCTAGCTGGGCTATATAGAAAGACCCTGACTCAAGAAAGAACAATTAAGACAAAGCACCAAAATATCTTCAAGTGAAAATGACCCAATTTAAAAATGTGGATTTTTCTTATCTTGTCAAATATAGTCAACTAATCCAGTGCTTTGCACACACTGGGCAGTGGGTAGATTGCACAATGTCCAACATCATATCAAACGCATTTGTATGTCCTTTGGCAAGTTTCTGTCTTCCTTCTTCTTCTCTTTCTGCACTGCTAGCATCCGTTAGTTTCCTAGACACAGTCTACTGAAGGCTCCCCTGCCATGTAGCACTCTCTCATGCCTGCTCTGCAACCTAGATTCTCATTCATTCGTTAACTCAGGTGCAGTGCCACCGCCTACTGTCTGACTTCACATCCCTTCTCCTGGTTTTCCTGGCTTGCATCAAGTTCCTCAGCCATTTTATTTCCTGCTGTTCCTCAACATGGACCTCTGAGCTTCTCTTTCCCCAACACATAAAGCTAGGCCACTGTGCACTCTACCCTGCCTTCTCTTGGCTTGCTGCATTGTCCTGAAATACCACAGCAGACCATGAGAGACCATGAGACAGACCAGGCTCTATCTTCTGCACAAGTCATGCTTGGCTCAGAATCCCCGACTCTGTTTTCTTACAATTCATTAAATGGTTCTTTTTTTTTCTTTCCCCTTCCTTCCTTTCTTACTTCCTTCTTTCCTTCCTTCCTTTCCTTCTTCTTTCTTTTTTTTTTGATACTATATTTCAGCACCAAATTGCTTTGTTTCGTGAGCACATCTCAGACCTACACCATTTAAGGGCAAGAAATATGCCTTCTAATCTTTAGTATCCACAATCCTTTCCTCCCCCATTCTGACCACTGAAAATGTGGCCATATAAAGCTGACACCAGCTTGAGGTACATGCTGACAGGAGCCTGATATAGCTGTCTCCTTAGAGGTCTGCGAAGAGTCTGACATATTCAGAGGCAGATGCTCACAGCTAACCATTAAACTGATCATGGGGTTCCCAATAGAGGAGTTAGAGTGAAGACTGAAGGAGTTGAAGGATTCTGACCCCATGAGGAGAACAACAATACCAACCAACCAGAGCCCCTAGGGTCTAAACCACCAGCCTGGGAGAGTTAGGGAGGGACCCATGGCTCCAGCTATATATGCAAGGGTGTTATATGGTGGGAGAAGAGATCCTTGGTCCCATGAAGGCTGGACGTCGTGGGGGGGGGGAATTCGAGGGTGGGTGGTTGTAGGTGGGGGGACACCCCCATAGAAGCAGGAGGAGGGGGATGGGATAGGGAGTTCCTGGGAGGGAGGGGGAATGGGGTAAGGGGAGAACATCTGAAATGTAAATAAAATTTCCAATAAAAAAAAAAAAGCTGACGCCAACCCCAGATTTCATTTTAACCAATTCTTCTTATTGTCCTCAAATTTAAAACCAGGCATTTAATTTTGTCAACTCTGATGAATTTAAGCTGCACACCTCTATTTACTTTTTAGAAGAAATCAAAACCGTGAACTGACCTCACCTAAAAAACAAAGAACACTGGTTATCTGTGCACCTGAGATGTGTGTCTGCATGGCACGGGTGAGCAGACTTCCAGCTCTGTGCATTAGATCCAAATGCTCATTTTTTCAGGATATTGCTGGGCACAACAGGGAGCACTGTGCCTAAAGAGAATTCCCGTCACTGGCAGCCTGGGATGCCAACCAGGCTGTAGCTGAGATGCTCACTCGATGCCCACTCTTCCTGCTCACTTGTGGTTCCTTGTGAAAGATTATCAGAGTAAATTCAGGTCATGCTTCTGCCACAGCTTCATTTCAATCAGTAATTTCATATTTTAGCCAAAAACATTTCTAAAAAAAAAAGAGAGGTTTTTCTCTCTGACCATCTTTTGGAAAACAGATATCCAAGCCTTCTACTACTGATTCAGAACCTTAGTCCCCTTTTTCTTTGTTTTGGGGAGGAGGACAGGCTTTATCTAAGTTTAGCAGACTGGCCTCAAACTTACTCTGTATCCTAGGCAGGCCTCGAACTTGCTATCCTCCTGCCTCAGACCTGGGGCACTAGTTCCTACTCACTTTGGTTATAGTAATAGTAAATGAAAGACAAGGCAGTTAAGCTCAGTAGTAACATTCTTGTCTTTAGCAATATTTGATTTGAGCTTGACATAAGTGTGTGCCCTTAACTCCTACCACTCTACAGGCTAAGAAGGAAAGGCCACAAGTTCGAGGCCAGCATACTGAGTCCCAAGCTACTCTGGCTTACAGAGGAAGACTGTATCTCAAAAGACAAACAACAAAACAAGCAAACCAAAAATAGTTGAGCGCATCGTGTTTTGACATCAGTTCAAATGAGTGCTTCCTCACCAAGTACTGTAAGACAATTCCTGGCAGTTAGAATCTTGTTAAGAGCAGACCTTTCAGATCATTCAGTTGCCTGAAGTATAGCTCTTAGCCTCCCTGACTGGCCAATGGATAACTCAGACAGGTGGCTACTTCTCAGAAGACCATAATGGTTTGCCAGAAGGAACATAGTGTGTTCAATGATTGGGAATTTATTCTAGTGGGCTGGGGGTGGGGTGGGGTTAAACTGCCTTTAACCTCAGGTACCTGCTAATCCACCAGGCTACAGAAGCTCTGCTGGGCCTAGTTAAATAGGCAATTAGCAAGAGCATTGACGGGGGATCAGTTGGTGGTTGGCTACCCCGTCCTGACTGCACGACCTTGGCTATATTGCTTAGTCTTTAAGCTTTGTTTACTTTAATGCAGACAATAAACTCCACTTTCTCAAGTTTTTATGGTAGCTAAATTAGATAGTATCTGTAAAAATACAGCATTATTCCCATCAAAGCCTCATTTCCTGGTTCCGAAGGTTACACTTGGAATGAGTTTTTTTCCATTGGCATAATGAGGGCAAACCAGAGAACACAGAAGAGCAGATGGGACAGAAAACAAACTTTGCTTTCTTTCCATGTGAACCCACAAGAGGAAAGCCGGGACCCAGGGATGCAGTGAGCCTCCAAACCTCAGATGCGATTGGCACCTGCTGATAGGATGATAGATATTACAGAATGCTGTGAAAGGGTCACCGTGCTGCAAAAAGTGTTAGAAACTAGAAATAAGGTTATCAGTTACCTGGAGGGACATTTGATCAGCCAGATAGTGTCTGTCAAAGGGACCCAGCACATCTTCAGGTATTCCAAATTACTAACTTCTAAAAAAAATTTTTGTGATTTTCTTTCTTATTGTTATTTTGTGTGTATGAGTGTTTGAATCAGTGTACCTCATGTGTGTGGTGTCCATAAAGATCATAACGAGGGCATCAGACCCCCTGGGAGAGCTGTGAGCCACCAGGTAGGTGCTAGGAACTGAACCTGGGTCTTCTGAAAGATCAGCGTATGCTTTTAACCACTGAGCCATCTCTCCAGCTACCCCGCCCCCAATGCTGCATTTTAATTTAAAAAGAATACTCGTGCCTAAAACACCCACACTAAGTTTTAGATAGTTCTCTTTTTACTTTAGATCCACAGGCTCTAAGAATTTAGAAGACTGTTGGCTAAATGGAGAAATCCACACTCACAGCCTTGGGATGGCTAGAGGCTTCTTGATAAAGATTTCCTTCCTCACAAAGACTTGACTAGCGGAGAATTCCGGGGCACCCAGCCTGGACCCTGTAGAAAAAAAGGAGTGGGAAACACTGTATAATTGTGACGGTTAGTTTCAATTGTCAACTCAACACAGTTTGAGAAGACTGTCTCAAAGAGGGATTGTCTAGCTCAGGTTGTCTGTAGGCACAACTGTGGGAGATTGTCCCAGTTACATTGAGTGATGTGGGAAGGCCCAGCTGGGTCTGGCTAGTCTCTGCTTCCCCAGTTGGAGATGCCAGTCACCATCCCCAGACATACTGTTTGTAGTCTTGTTGTACATTATCTCCCCCCACCCCCCAATTCCGGTCACTCTATTAAATGACATTAGAGAGTTCAAGTTTCAACTAATAAGAGGTACTTTGGTGAGAACACATTGGCACACGTGCACTTTTCTTTAAGAACACATTCCTGGCCCCATATATGTTATAAAACATCCTTAACGAAGAAGTGACGCCTTTCCTACAGTACGTAAGCTTCACCTTCACGAGATGTCTTGTTACTCCACAGCATAAAAGAGGCATACTGCTGGAAAGCATATCTACTATGCATAAACCATTGCTTCTGTCAAAAACCACAATGTAATGACTTTGTGATTGTTTGTCTCTGTCAAAAAGCACAGTGTAAAGAATCCAGCTTATTGGTTTTTTTGGTTTTTTTTTTTTTCAGTCCTGGAATTGGCCAATACCGTATTCTCTAAGACAGAACTAGTGTGCTGTTGATCTGAGCAGAGGTAGGGAGCTTCCTAGGGACAGAATGAAGCAGAAGCTAGGGACAAAAGGAGGAGGCCTTTTCAGATCCCTTTCCTTGTAAAGGTTTAGACACAGAGGACTTGCTTATCACATCAGCTACAAATGGCTGTTTGGGGATTTGGTATCTTTTTCTCCTTATTTCTCAGAAGTCTGATAAAGAAACTTGGTTTCTCCCCCATGGCCTGGAGCCTCACATGGATGACTCGTTTGGTCTAGGCTATTGAACTTTGTGTAAGAGCTTGATCCAAATCAGTGACCTACAGATTTTGTTGTACTTTTTGAGATGAAATCTCACTGAGTTGTCCAGGCTGGCCTAGAATCCCAGGGACCAAGTGATCCTCCTGCTTCAGGCTCCTGAGTAGGTGGAATTATAGGTACATGCCACCATACCTGATTGACTTCCTGTAAACGTCACTCAACAGCCCGTGTACACAGTATTGCAATGAATTTTCATATTTACCATTCATACATATGACTCCGGGTTATTCCTCTCTAGGGTAAATTTCTTCAATAAGACTATCAAAGTTGTTTTTGCCTAATTGCCTCTAAATTATGCTAGTGCTCTTGTGTGTGTGCCGATCCCATGCATTCAAGTGTGTAGACACATGAAGGCAGAGTTTGAAGTCGGTGTCTTTCTCGATAATTTTCTTCTATTTATTGAGATAAAGTTTCTCACTGAGCCTGTATCTCACTGAATCAGCCAGTATAGCTCCCTAGCTTGCTTTGTAATCCCCTGCGTCTGCCTCCAGGGCACTGGGGTTACAGTCAGGTCACCATACCTGCCAGGCTACTATGTGAGTTCTGGGATCCACACTCCTCATGCTTGCAATGGGAAGTGTTTATCCACTGGACACAGGATTTATCTAATGGTTGGATTTTATTCCCTAATAGATGAAAATATTACATTTTCATTTGCATTACCTAGAAAATAAGTTAAACAATTTTTTTTTTCCTAAATCAAGATTTCATTCTGTCCTGGAAACTCATGATGTCATTGAGATCATCCTTAAACCCACAGTAATCCTCCTGCCTCAGCTTTTCGAGCATTGACATTTCATGCTCCACCATCATATCAGTACGTACATTTTCCTGTTTTTATCTTTTTCCTATGGAGAGTGAAGAGGTGGGTTGTTTATCTATTTGTGTTAATATTTCAGAGCTCAGTGAATATAAAGAACATTAATGCTTAGATTAATTTTGTGACAATTTTTTCTTTTCATTGTTTAAATTTTGATTATTATATTTTCCAAGATATGTATTTAACTCTTTAATAATCAGATTTGTCAATCATTTTAAAGAGTGCTTTAAACTCAGTCATTTTATTAAAACATTTTAGGCATAGTTTGTCTCTCTCTCTCTCTCTCTCTCTCTTCTCTGCTCTCTCTCTCTGTCTCTCTCTCTCTGTCTCTCTCTCTCTCTCTGTCTGTCTCTCTCTCTCTCTCTCTTCTCTCTCTCTCTGTGTGTGTGTGTGTGTGTGTATGTTTGTTGGTGCATGTGTTACCTTTAAATATATTCTGTATTTATTTATTTAAGGAAGGTGATTATGGCATATGATCTAGGCTGGCCTCAAACTTTAAATCCTCCTGCCTCTACCTCATGCATACTGGGAGGGCAGGTGTGTGGCACCACGCATGGCTTAAATGTAAGGTGCTATGAGAAGTGGCTTTGGAATCTCTCGTCGTTCTCTTTGCCACTGTCTAGGGAACTTTCCCAGCATGTTACTGCACAGCTCCTCTGTCTCCATGGGTTGGGAATCCTTGCTGGGACACTCTCCCAGACAGGGACTGATTAGTGGATTCTGGGCTGCTTCCTTGCTCCCTGGCAGGCAGGGCCAATCATTTTTTGTCTCCATATCTTTAGCATATTAGTATCTGTTTAGTAAGGTGGGTTTTTTTTCTCCCTTCCTTATTCTTTTAAGATTTTTCCCCCTGAGAAGCTTCTGAGTATTTATTTTTCCAGGTAAATTTTGCATTATCTGTTAAAGTATTACTTTTCACTATTCTTTCCCATACAAAGTCTCTCAGCATGTGGAAGTCGGATGTTAAACCCCCACCCCCTCAAGTGGAGTCTAGATAGTATTGAGTACTCCATGCAAGTTCTCTCTCCCTTGAGGCCACCTGCTTCGCACCAATCTGACCTGTAAGGGGCAGCTTTGGGCTGAGAACTCTGAAAACCATTAAACCCAGGGCACCTCCCTAGCCTGAGGTAAGGCTTGAGTCTGTTCCCACTTACCTTCAGTCACCTCAAGGCTGAGTTTGGAAGAGGTCGAGGTGCTAAAGATAAAGTCCAGAGCCTTGTGACTGCCAAGCACACGCTATCCAATGAGTTGCATGTCCTGGGCTTCTACGCTTCTATTCTTCATGAAATATGCAGGTTCTGTTAGCTATATATGTATATTTTCTCACTGGAAATTTTGATTGAAAAATCCAGTCCTGGGAATTGTCTCAATAAGGTTTTCGCCAATCATTTCCAAAGGCTACAGAAACGGCATGTTTATGGTTCAAGTCCTTTCTTACCCTTCTTCTGTCAAAGAAAGGTGTGTTGTTTCTGGCTTTATCAGACAGAGAGAAGTCTTGTTTCTTGTGAGGACACAGTGACTGCCCTAAGGTAAAGCAAACATATTATCACTATGTCTCTATCCTGATTGTTAGAGAGCTAGACCCAGATGGGGAGAAGGATTTGTGGGCCACTCTTGGAACTGCTCTGGGGAGCACGTGTAAAGGGATCATGGGACAGTCACCTGCTTTCCAGAAGATCATAGCAGTCCCTATTTATAATAAATGCGGGCCTGAACTGCAGGCAGCATGTCTTGTAGAGGCCTTGGGGCAGGGTTACCTCACTGATGGCTCTGCTGAAACTTGATGAGTGGTACTTGAAATGCTACCCTTGCATGAAGATCTTATGCTGGAGCTAATGCCTCTAGGAGCCATCACGTGGGTCAGCCAGGTGGACAGTCCAGATACTCACTGCTGTCCCATGTGCAAGCCATTCACAAGCTGTCAGGAAGCTGACCAAGCTACTTCATGGTATGGCAGCTGAGCCAGTAGTTAACATGGCGGCTTGAGGCTATTTCTGGCAGCTCTCTTCCCTTTCCCAACACAGCCTCAGTCTCATCACTCCTACAGTGATAAAGTCCTTGTTGAATATGCAGAGCCTTCCAACTTTTGTTTTTCCTCAGCGCCACAGAGGGATTTTTTTTCTTCACTTGTAGTGATTGATTGAGGAACACACATACACACTGACTGAATATCAAAGCCATTTGGTCCACATAAAGCAACTTTTGTTGTTTTGTCCTTTTCCCAAGTTTTATGTTGAGTTGGTTCCATCTGTTACCAGTTTGGCCTTCAAACTGTATCATTTTTCCCTCTTTGAGTTGTGGACCCAAGAACAAGAGGAAGCCAATTGAGCTGTGAAAGAGACATTGATTCCTGGCCAAGAAATGAAATGTGAAATAATCTTCTCAAATTGACTTTTCAACCCCTGTGGATCACAAAATTATAGACAAGAGATGAAAAGAAATGAGGCTGTGAATGGGTTGTTGTCAACTTGACGGGATTTAGAATCACCGTGGAAACAAACCTTCAGGCATGTCTTCAAGGAAGTTTCTAGACTGGGTTAAAGGGGGTGGAAAGACGCACCCTCAATATTCCATTCATAGGCTGTGGTCCCAGCTAGGGTCCCCTGCCCTGAGCTGCAGCAGTCACGCTTCTGTGCTCCGTGGCTGTGGATGTAATGTGAGCATCTGCCTCATGCCCCTGCCTTGCTCACCACAATGGACTGTATGCTCAAACTACAAATCACAATGCAGCCGTCTCCTGCTAGATTGCCTTTGACAGGTTATTTTGTTTCAGCATTGAGAAAAGTCAGTAACACAGAGTGGGGGAAAGACGAGCTAATAAGGGGGAGGAATATTCATGTCACTTCTGGGAATAGATGGGCTGGGGGGTTAGCTTCTGTGCATTTTCTTTCCTTTTGTGGTTCTTTCCAGTGGCTTCCATGACAACTGTCAGTGTCATAGAACTGGCGGGTTTGTCACTTAGCACACAGATGGAATTATAATGAAGCCAGAGGTCATCTGGTAGTCATTCTGGTAGCAATCTTAGAAGGAATCGGCTGTGTTCAATGCATCTGGAGAAGAACTTTTGACCTCTAAGAATCTAGTAACATGATGGAAGTAGGGTAGACATTCATCTTGATTATCAAGGCTGGACTCAGGGTAACAAGGCTGGTGTAAAAGTTTCCTGCTGCTGGGTTAAACCTGTAAATCTGCTGGCTCACACCTCAGCTTCCCTTTCCCAGATGCTGGAAAGGGGACAGAGGGTACCATCACCCTCTGCCTGTTGTTGCTCCATGGACCAGTGGTAGTTAGTTCAGATTCTTGTGGTTTGCTCCATCAATGGGTCTCTTCAAATTTTCAATCCAAAAAAAAAATCATTGAAATCAGGGCAGTTACAACAATCACCAAACTAGGTCAACCAACCTTATAACTGATTCTTTTTTTCTTTTAAAGAAGTTATGTAAAAACCATAATTAAAGATTTTACTACTTTATATTTCACAGATAAAACAATTAAGATTTTACTTATTTCTAGAGTGTGAATTTATATTAAATTTCTATATAATTTCATTGTAATTATCAGGAGTAATACATAAGGATGTAGTGTGAACACTGTAGGAAAGTTATCACTTAAATGGAAAAATAAAGACCTGCCAACTGGGGTGGTACATACCTGTAATCTCAGCCCTTAGGGAAGGGTCAGAAGGTTGCAAGTTTGAAGACAATTAGGACAACATACGAAGGTCTTGGCTGCATAGAAAGACTTTGACTCTCCCCACCAAAAAGCAAGCTAAGTCTGATACCACACGCCCATGATCACAGGAAGAACCTGACACAGGAAGATTATGAGTTCCAGGTTACTTTGAGCAACATAGTATTGAGAACATATCTGAACAAACAGGACTAGAAATACAGCTCATGGACGAGACCTTCCTGACATGCTCATGGCCCTGGGCTTTGACCCAGGTTTCATGGTACTTCTATGGTTATCTTAGATTGATCTGCTTATGTCCAAATGCTAATAGAGACGAATGAAATCCACAAGTTGAAGTCTTGGCAGTCTAAAGTCATAGACCAGAGTGTATGGATTTAATAGGACAGTTTGTGACTTTCCATCACATTGAGGCCCTGTTGTACCAGACAAGGAACTTAAACACAGCTAGAACCCTGATACCCTGGGTGCTGCCTCAAAGATCCATGGGCCTGATTTGAGAAGTAGATGAGAGAGAAAAAAGAGCTCAGCAAGAAAGAGAGGGAGACGACCTACAAAGAAAGAGGTTACCAAGGCCTTTTGTATAGTTTGTCTTGGAGTTGTTCAGTCACTCACCTATCCTGGGAAATCTAGGGAAGATAGCAGGACAAGAGCGCTTCTTCTGCAGCACAGAAAAGGACATAGCAGAATTACTACAAGCTCAGTGGTGAGAACAGACTCAAAGCCATGCTCCATGGCCATATTAATAGTACAAAGACTGCTAGGAAAATGCTAATTTTTTACTAAGTTGGAGATTCATTTGTCTGATGTCAGACAGGAAAGTGACATTTTGAGTGTTTCCACAACATGACAGCCCTCAGTTACACACAGAAAAATCTAATGGCTCTTCTCTCACATAGAGGCCCTGATAGCACCAAGTGAATGACTGGTATCTATGAATGGACAGCTGCCTGGTTATTGGATACTAATGACTGAAGAACTGTGAAGACCTACAGGCAACGATAGCAAGACTCTATCATAGCATTTTACAGCCAAGCATTTGTAGATTATCCCTTCTCCTTGCTTTAATATGATATACGTTAGCTATATCTAACTACTAAAATTGCTCATAAAAGAAAGCTTATTTCCACTTTAGGAGGATTAATAAGTAAGAGGGTTTCTGAGCCTAGAGGTAGAACGAGAGAGGCTGAAATGGACACGGGCTTCTTTTGAAGTGGTAGAAATGTTCTAAGGTTAGAATGTTGTGAAAGCTGATTTGTAAGTCCATTAAGTCATTGGAATGTGTGGATTTGGGGCTGGTGAGATGACTCATCTGGTTAAACACTTGTTTTGTAAAAGCTCAGTAGCCTGAGTTTGATCCCCAAAACCCATGTAAAGGTGGAAGGAAAAGAAGCAACTCCATAAAGTTATTCTCTTCTTCTAACCTCTACAGTGTGCCATGGAACACATGTACCCCACTCTACCCCCACATCACACACACATACACACACACACACACACACACACAAACACACACACACACACAGGATGGGGGGGCAGGGAGAGGGAGACGGAGACAGAATCGGAATCGGAGACAGAGAGAGACAAGGGAATCAGAAACAGAGAGACAGAGACAGAGGGAGACAGAGAGGCAGAGAGACAAAAAAGAGAGAGAGCCAGAACCAGAGAGTAGTAATAATTTTAAATGATTTAAAATATATGATTTTTTGGTGTGTACATTACACCTCAATAAAGCAGTTGTTTATTTTTTATTTTGTACGTATACATGTTCATATGTGTGCATGTTTGGAGGTGCATATGTATGGGGTGTACATAGCCATGAAGGCCAAGGGTTGATGATGCGTGTGTTCTTTTATGGCTCTTCATATTATTATTATTAAGACAGATTTTCTCACTGAACCAACCTTGAGCTCACCAAGTTGCAAGAATGGCTGGCCATTCTAGCCCTTGAGCTAGAATGAGCTCCAGGGAACCTTTCTGTCTTTTAAGCCACAGCTTTGGGACAGCAAGCAGGGGCTGCTGAGCCCAGCAATTTATGTGGCTTCTAGGGATCTGAACTCAGGTCCTCACATTTGAACAACAAACATTTTACTGACTGTGCCTCTCCCCATTCTATAAAGTGTTTAAAAGGTGGAAGATAAATGGGGGAGAAGAGAGGAGGAGGAGGAAGAAGAGGAGGAGAGAGGAGGAGGTAGTGGTGAAAGAAATAATATATCTTAGAACTCTGGGACAACCAAAATTTTACTCTTGAAAGTTCTCAGATCTCAAATTAAAAGAGTCACAGATTAATTGTTTCCACTTCTTAAATTTTCCCCACGATGATAAAAATATGATGTTCCATCTCAAGTCTGACACCAGGAAGCTCTGGCTTGTATGTGATTCTCCCTGTTGCAGAAGAAGGAAATGGACTCAGAAGCTTCCGACAGCTTGCCAAAGCCACAGCCAACAAGACAGAATAGCATATACTCAGTACATCAGCCCCCATGGCAGCTCACCTGCCTACACCTCATAGCCTCTCAGTGACACCCTTCTGCTGTTAGACAATGGGTCACTTCTTTCTCCCAGGACAACATTTATATTTGCAACAAACTCATTTGAGATGTAGCCCTATTTTAGATCAGATAAATCACATAGATCATCCCTCATCCATTTTTTAAAAATAACTATCCAATGTTTCTATCAGCCTTTTGTATTCTGTACTCAGAAAGGTTTGCCAGAAGGGTAAGGCCATAATATTTCTTACAATATTGAACACAAAGAGAATTTGGTCCTCATGGAAATAGAAAGGCTTTTCTTTCCACCGATATTCATGAAATGAGACTTTATTTCTTCACCTACTATTCATTTGTTCTAAGATAGTGTCTTGCTTTATTGCCTAAGCTGGGTTGGGTCTACTAGACTGAAATGATCTTCCTGCCTCAGCCTCCCACATCATTGGGATTACAGACACACACCACAGTGCTTGGTTAAGGTGTATGCTTTTGTGATGTTTTAAATGGCTTGTTTCCCTCCTTCCCTCCCTCCCCCTCCCTCTTTCTCTCCTCACTGGATATTCCAAGTCTACAGTTGCTCTAGTTGGTTCCTTGGAAGCTCTAAGACAGTGAGTGGTTCTCAACCTTCCTAATGCTTCGACCCTTTAATACAGTTCCTCATGTTATGGTGATCCCGAAATATAACATGACTTCATTGTTACTTTATAATTGTCATTTTGCTACTGTTATGAATATAATGTAAAATATCTGATATGTAGGATATCTGACATTGACCCCTGTGAAAGGTTTGTTTGAGTCACCAAAGGGTTTGTGACTCCCAGGTTGAGGACCACTCCTCTGAGGTGAAGCCTACAGTATAATACATCTGCTGAAGAACTTTTGAGAGACTAGTCACTAAGACCTCCCACATAGTAGGACAATAAAGTAGCTTTCCCCTTCCATTTACCAGTACTGGTACATGTCTATATTGATGTTA
Source organism: Mastomys natalensis (assembly GCA_021653895.1). Taxonomy (NCBI): domain Eukaryota; kingdom Metazoa; phylum Chordata; class Mammalia; order Rodentia; family Muridae; genus Mastomys; species Mastomys natalensis. The sequence goes on along the minus strand of JAJTUV010000661.1, from coordinate 793,457 downwards.
AAAAGAGAGTAAAGACAATCGATTTTCAACCAATTTACACTGTAAAATAGCTCATTTGGCATGTAGCCCTATTTTAGATCACTTGAAAAACTGCATGGATCATTTCTCACCCATTTTTATAACATGATTTTCTGGAATTTATTTTGGTGTGGACGAGGTCTCATAGTGTAGATCAAACCAGCCTAGAGCGTGCTATGTAATTCAGACTGGCTTCAAGCTGCCAGCCTTTCTGCCTCAGCCTTGTATGTGGTGGCATTACAGATGTGGGCCACCATATGGCAGGAGTTAGTTAGGTGTACATCTTCAGCCCTGTCCTGTTGTATCTCTAGTATTTCCTTTTGCTGTTTTTCTTATTATTTAAATAGTTAGACCTCTTGGTAATCCCCTTCCTACCATCCCAGCCTGTAGGTCCCTGCTGGTTTTTTGAACTTGTCTTCTAGGCCCTCCCTCTCTTCTTCTTCCCTCCCTTTTTCCTTCCCTCCCTCCCTCTCTTCTTCCCTCCCAGGACATGTTTATACTATCTTTCAACCAGTTTAAATAAAATTTTAAGATAAATAATAATCACAAAAGAAACCAAGTCAGTACCGAGCCAACAAGACACACTCCTCAGCCACAGCTTGGCTTCAGTGTGGGATTTCTGCTGTCTCTCCAACTTTGAGAGACAGCCATGATAGTTTTCCTGTTCAAAATGTGACCCTGGACTAAGTCCAGAATGACTGGAGATGAAAGTGACTATGGATGGAGTGACTATGGATGAGGGTATCAGCATGCTTACAGGGTTACAGTGGTCTCACCAACACAGAAGCAAGCAGAACCTGCCACTGATTTGTCAATGTAGCAGCACTTATTAACTCATCCCAGAATGTTTACAATCCTGTTCACACTTGGAAATGTGAACAGGAGTCCTTGAGTTATTTTCTTTATGCCCCAAATGACTGAATGCCAGGATTCAAGAATCATTAAGGTAACTTCAGGACAGAAATGTCTCCTGGTGATGAGACTGTCTTCACCTCTGTTCCAGTGACGGTCAGCCTGCTAACCTGGGACCCACAGACACTAGCCTTTGCAGCACATGATCTCCAAGCACAGAGGGCACCTCCTTCGAGAGTATCCTTTCTAGTTTGTGATTCATGTGTCCAGAGCAGCCCTGCAACACAGTGCCTTAGGATGGGCTGTACTCCAGCAAAGGATTAACTAAGACTGACTACAAACTGTCTCCATTTCAGAAGTATCCTTCCTCTCTTTCTTAGTCTGGATTTTAGGAAGGTATACCTAAATCTGGAAAGATGCATTCTAAGAAAACTCTGTTTTGAAGGATTTCAAGGAAGCCCTCTTTTTAGGCAATGGGTGGAAGTCACTCTGCTTTCTATCCCTTTTGTGGCTCCATAATTTTTTCCCAGTAGATTTTTCACTGAGGAATTTAATTATAATTTGGTTAACAAATACATTTCCTCTATGAAGGGCACTTTGGAAAGTACTGTGCAAGCCCATGGATTTGGGCACATTGCATTTATCACAACACATTTGCTGCAGAGTACATACCATAAGAAAAATGGCTACACTTCACACAACCTAGTTTACATGTATGTGAGTTGAAAAATTATTATAACAACTCTTTTTTTAAAATCAACGTAGGCCTGGGACAGGACCAGTAAATGGGAACAAGAACGCTAATTTATTATGTTTCCTCTATGTGGCAGGACTTGTAGCATTTTAATATTAAGCACGGCTAAATGTGGACTGTGAACCCACTGAGTCTAGTGAATGAAGAGTTTCGGTCATCTCGCCCCATACTCTTGTAATATCCAGCACTAAACGAGGGTGGGCCACCCTGTGTGTCTTTCTGCATTTTATGCTATGAAACAGATAATATGTCCTTTTCCAGAGGAGGAGACTGATTCACAGTAATATGGGAGCTGGGAAATACAGCGTGGAGGTAGCATGTAGATCCAGGACTCACTAGACACACCCCTCCCCACTCCCCCACTCCCGCCCCAGGAATCTCTAGCTACTCATTATTCTAGGATGCCAGGAAGTGCTGGGATTTCCTGAAGGGCTGAAATAGTGAGTGCCCTCTCCTGAGACCCAAGCTGCTGCTGCAGGCAGTCAGCAAACTCATATGGCAGTCCCTAGGCTTTGAAAAATGTCTCAGAGGACTAGTGCTCAACTCCTTGCCATTGTTTCTTTAAAACAACAACGACAACAACAACGTCAACAACCAAAACACCAAACAAACAAAAACCATTTTGTTTGTTTTCTGGGCAGGGCTCACCGCCTGTGTATAGAGGTCAGAGGACGATTGCTGGAGTTGATTCTCTTTCTCCATGTGGGTTCTGGGGCTTGAACTCAGATTGTCAGGCTTGGTAGCAAGTGCCTTATCCACTGAACCATCTCAGACACTCAATCTACCACTTCTTAAAGAATCTCACTGTCTCTCTATCTTTGTATATATGTGTGTCACACACACATACACACACAGAGACAGAGACAGAGACAGAGACAGAGACGAGAGAGGAGAGAGAGAGAGGAGAGAGGAGAGAGAGAGGAGAGAGGAGAGAGAGAGAGAGAGAGAGAGAGAGAGAGAGAGAGAGAGAGAGCTTGACTGACCAACTCACTGGGATGGAACACGACCTTTGCATGTGTTGAGCAAAGGCTTTCCTATTGAGCTAGTAACCCTAGCCCTTTAGTTTACTCCTTATTTTGAGTCAGGGTCTTACTAAATTATTTAAGTTGGCTTTGAGTGTACTCTGTAGCCTAGGCAGACCTCAGCCCCCTGAGGAGCTGGGATTACAGCCCATACCACTAAGCCTGACTCTTGTCTTAATTTTGCTTTGCTTTTGCATGTGTGCAGTAGCCAGCAAATTCTCTGGTTAGTGGCTAGATCTATGTTTTTCGAGACTGTCTGAGTATGCTTCATCAAACATGGCAAACAAATAACTAGTCCTCTCAGTACCTCTCCTGTGCAAATGTCATCATCTATGCAAATACCAGCTTCTAATGCCAGCTCAAGGCAATGGTTGCTGTTCCCTTGGGAGCTAAAGGCGAGCCTTCAGAGTTGGGCTGTGTGTGCACATGTGCAGGTGGTTGTCCTTTCGTTTGATTTGGTTTGGTTTTGGAGGGTAAGGTAGATAACTTTTAAATAAGATCCTTTAGCGTGAGTACTGGGTGGCACTGGGCATTCCCCAGTCCTTTGGGGATGTCGCCAGAGTCAATGGTGCTGCTGATCAGAGTGCCCTCTGGGCACGGACTTCAGTTGTGGATATCCCTGTTCTCTTTATCAAGTTTTTTCTCTTCCCTGTAAACATTAACCCCACAAATGGGCTGCTGCGGGGCAATGTCTGAAGTTTTGATGATGGAAGAGTCCAAGTGGTATTGACATGGAAACCAGAACATCGTTTTACTAATGTGGCATGCTGCTGGGCTTTGTTGCAATCCAGACAAACCAATGATACCTAGAAACAGGTAGGGTTTAGCCCTCATAGCAGCCTAGTTTCCCTTGTCACTTACATGCCTAGGATGTACAAGTGAGAATGGGAGACAACTTCAGTTCATGAGCAATTATCATGGTTGTATCTAGCTAGCACCAAACAAGAGAAAGGGCTGGATATCATGTCCTTCTTATTGTGGTTTGCTTCCTAATCCTGACCGCATCAAAACATGGTCCTTTACAACATTGCTGCCTTCCACATAACACAGATGCTTGACTGTATCTGCAGTAAGGTGGTGTGTGCATCGAATTCTATGCCAACAAATGGAACTCACCCACGATTCTGTCATGACTGTGATAGCATAAGAAGATACATTTCACCTCACTTAAGCCTTCTGTGTTCTTTCCCAGGGGTCAGCAGATTCCTATACAAGCAGGCCATCGGACTCCGATGTCTCTTTGGAAGAGGACCGGGAAGCGATTCGGCAAGAGCGAGAACAGCAAGCAGCTATCCAGCTTGAGAGAGCGAAGGTGACTTTCATCCTTTTCTTTAATTGAGAGCTGTCAGTCCAGTTGTGCTCAGCATTTCTACCTTACATCTGTCTTGGGGTTCCTGATAAAACACTGACCAAAAGCAACTTGGGAGAAAGGGGTTTATCAGTTTCCAACTCTGGTCATACTCATCAGTGACAGAAAGCAGAGCAGTATAGGAACCTAGAGGCAGGAACTGAAGCTATAGAGAAATTCTGCTTATTTGGCTAGCTCTCTATGGCATACTTAGCCTACTTTCTGATACCCACGCAGGACCACCTGCCTAAGGGTGAGACTGCTCACAGTGGCCTGAGCACATCTATATCCATCATGAGTCAGGAAAATGCTCCACTGGCTTGTCCATAGGCTAATTTGCTAGGAGAGTGTTTGTAATGGACATTGCCTCTTTTCTAGCTTATGTCAAGTTGATGTACAGGCAGCCAGCATGTATCTCTCTGGAGTGTTCATTTTCCAGCCATTCTGCCAAGGCTTCATATTGCAAGGCTCTCTGTTGTCTGTGTTCTTCACAGAAGTTAGTGATATCTGCAGGGGCCCATTTCCTGTGAACCTTTGCCTTTTTCTGTTTGATTTAGTGGTAATTATTGGTCCTTCCCCAACCTAGCAGTGTGGCAATATCAAACTACCTCACAGAGTATTGGCAGAGAAGCTTCTGAGCTGCTAGCCTGAGTCCTCTGTTCTTGACCCCTCCCCTTCACTGCCTAGCCTCGTTATACACCACCACGTGCTGTGGACCAAGTCACTGCTTCTTCCGTTCTGTGGTTTCTAGATATCAGATTCCCACCTCTAGTTCAGCACAGAGTTAGAAGGTTCCTTGTTTGTTTGAGAAAGGGTCCACTACACTGCCCATTCTGGTCTTGAACTTGTGGACTTACTAGCTGGGTTGCAGACAAGCACCATCACACCTGGTTAAGCCCTTTGAACAACTCAAACAAGAGCAGCAAAAACGAGTTGGTAGAAGCCATCACTAGCCAATATAGGCTTCAGATCCTTTTCTTCCAGAAGACACAGGATGCAGCAGGAAACCAACTGCAGTTTGAATTTTAGGACCAGGGAGAACAAGAGCTCTTCCATCCCTCCTACATCTTTCTAATTTATTTCTCAAAGCATAGACTCTTTCGGCAAATTAAGTTTTATGCACAATAACAACATAGGAGACAGGTTTATGGCTAGCCTGTCTGCTTGCTTCCATGGCCAACTCTAGTGGTGGGTACCTTTCTGGATTTTAAACTCAAGCCAGCTAAAGTTAATTTCCTTCCTTTTCTGGTTTATGATAAAATGCTGCAGAGATTGAAGCAAGAGAAGAGTGATACAGATGAACTGACATCCACACACGCTGTGTCTGTACTGATAGGAGGGCATCTGCATAGAGCCTGGGAGGGGACAAAGAGGTGCTCATGTGGGTCCTACCTCAACTGTTGATATTCCCAGAGCAAATAAATAAATGAAGAGCAAAGCTGCCCAGAAGCTCCAAGACCTTGTTGCTAGTTCTTGTTTTGAAAATGTCCTTCACCATCTGGTTCATTGCTGTGCAGTCACCTAAGCAGTGGTGGCAGGACCATAGCCTAGACTGGTGGCTGGCTTAGCCCTAACAGGCTGTACCTGCTCAGGAGCACTTTGCCAGCAAGAGTTCACATACAAGTTTAAAACCAGCCATTAGAAGCTAGGAAGGAGATACAGGTGAAAAGCCTGTTCGTTAGGTTTATCACACATTGGCCCCTTTCCCCCTGGCATAACAAGATGTTTAATCTACAAAATATCTTAGGTTTTCAGATCTGAGGCTCTTTCAAAAATCCCTGTCTTCCACCCACTCACTCTCAAATTTATAATACCCAGTGTCCATTTCCTAGCATATGTTTTTCTTGTGTGTGTGGACGTGTTCGTGTGTGTGTGTGTATGTGTGTGTGTGTGTGTGTGTGTGTGTGTGTACTCATGAGTGCACACATGCATATTTGTGTGCATGTGTGTGGAGGTCAGAGGTTAATGTCTTTTCCTAATCACCCTCCACCTTAATATTTGAGACAGGTCTATTAATGAACCTAGAGTTCACCATTTGTCTGGACTGGCTTGGGCCAGCCAGTGCCAGAAATCCTCCTGTCTCTGCCTCCCCAGAGCTGGAATTAAAGATGTACACGTCTGCAGCCTGCTTTTGTCACAGATACTGGGAATCTGAATTCAGTTCCTCGTTCTTGTGCAGCAAGTACCTCAACAACAGAGCTGTCTTCCTAGCACTTCCCTTGCCCCGGTATACACGTCCTGCATCCCACAGTTGGGAGAGTGTCTGTGACAGGTTAAAATAAACAGTGTGTAGGAGTGGAGAATGGAGCTGACTGCCCCACCTCTGTGCATCCCTCCCCAGTCCTTTTGGGGCTAGTTCTTTATTGAGGATGCTGGGAAGTGCTGCAGAAAGAAAATGGCTGGGCTGAGAGGAATGAGTCACTCCCGGAGTCATCTCTGCAGATCTCTGGATGTGACCAGCAACTATAAAACCCAGAGGAGAACTCTCTCTGGAAAGTGATTTCCTTGTTGCCTGGAACCATCATTCATCCTATGACATGTTTCAATAGGAAAATGCTTCTCTCTCCTCCTCTCTCCCTCCCTCCTCATTCTGCACTTCTGTCTCCAGTCCAAACCTGTAGCTTTCGCAGTGAAAACGAACGTGAGCTACTGTGGTGCCCTGGATGAGGATGTGCCCGTTCCCAGCACAGCCATCTCCTTTGACGCCAAGGACTTTCTTCACATTAAAGAGGTAAATGTAGGACATTGCACCTCGGTACCTGCCAAAAAGCTAGAACTGGGAGTCAGCCTGTGCCAAGCCCACAGGAGAGGCGATCCAAAGAGCTGCCAGTGTGGAGCCTCGCTTGTTGACTGCCCTGGGCCTCCGCATCCTTTCAGCTCACTGAGATTTAGAGGCTGAGATCATCGCCTGCAGTGCCACATGCTTCTAGTGTAGAGCTCACCCGACACTTAGCATGGTAGTGTGGATTCTGGATTTTATACCACACACACATTCTCTCTCTCTCATATATTCTTTCTCTCTGTGTGTCTCTCTCTCTGTCTGTCTCTCTTTCTCTGTCTCTCTGTTTCTCTCTGTCTCCATTTCTGTCTCTGTCTCTCTCTGCCTCTGTCTCTATCTTTATGTCTGTCTCTTTCTCTGTCTCTCTGTCTGCCTCTGTGTCTCTGTCTCTTGTATCTCTGTCTCTTTCTGTATCTCTGTCTCTTTCTGTCTCTCTGTCTCTTTCTGTCTCTGTCTGCCTCTCTCTTCTCTCTGTCTCTATCTGTCTCTATCTCTATGTCTCTGTCTCTTTCTCTGTCTCTCTGTCACTGTCTCTCTCTGTCTCTATCTCTGTCTATCTCTCTGTCTGTCTCTGTCTCTCTCTCTGTCTCTGTCTCTCTCTTTGTGTGCATGTTTGTGTGTGTATCTTGGGAACCAAAGTCAGGGTCTAGTGGAGACTACAGAGCCATGGACCTATGGATCTAACCTAAGGAAGCATGAGTTTGGTAGCAGCAGTAACAAGGAGGGAATTTTTTCAGAAGGATATTATCACTAAAGACACTGAACTATGGCTCTGAAATAGTTAAAGGTAAGAAAGGGGCAGAGGACTCTAGGAAACAGACAGCTTGAGGGCTTGAGCAACATAAAGAGGACTTGGAGGTTCATGTGTAGAAAGGTAGAGTAATAAAATAATACAACAAAATCTCAAGTTCTGTGCGCAGCCTAGTTAGCAGTTCTGCTTTGTATCAGGCACTGTGCTAGGTGTTGGAGAAGGAGATATAAGGACCACTGATGGTCCCTATGGGCAAGGCACTCTGAGTCTGAGGGCAGAGTGAATAATATTCGTGATTTCTGTATGTATAAAAGAAACAACTGGACTCATATCCCGGAAGTTCACAGAAAGATAAAGAGACCTCAGTATGGAGGAAGCATCAGAACTGGACACAGGGTGACATGGGGTGGGGGGAAGGGTCAACTGAAAGTACCACAGCATGGCCAGAGAGCAGTAGAAGTAAAACAGAAGAGGCCACATCCACAATTCAAGACAGAGAGCCTTCCTTTTGGCTGTGCTCGGGTTGAATTCAGGGCCATATGTGCACCAGACAAGCACTATTGCTGAGCTGTTAGCCCCAGCCCTAAGGGAACATCTTGCACCAGGGCAAGAAGACTGGGCCTTGTCACCAGACAGTAGGCTGGAAAGAAGGTTGGAATAAAGCAGAGATGTGCTCAGCCTTGTGTATGGGGATGAGAGAGCTGTGATGGGCAAGGGGGAGTGCATAGGGCTGCAGAGACTAAGCAGTCGCTGGGCAGCGTAGAGGAAGGGTGAAGGGTCAGATAGAAGGGATTTGGGGGTCCCACTCCACTATGTGTAGTAGAGAAAGCAAGGGAGGGAGAAATAAAGGGAAGGTGGTCGACATATTGAAGTGACTTGGGATTATAAGAAGTAGCAGCAGCCTCTAGATTCAGTTTTTCAAAGAGAGACGGCAGAAAGGGGCCCAGATATGGCAGTGCATGGCCATGAATTTACGGTTGAACATGTTGTGTCTGGGCTATGGCCCCCTCCACATCTGAGTGGTTGAATCTCTCATTATTTTCACCAAAAGCAACTAAGCCATCTTCATGAGTTGCCAGCATTCACCCTTTCAAAGATGAAGCAAACTTTAAGAGCAAGGAACATTCTTCCACACATACGACATGGACATTCCAACTTTGTAATTGGTATTGCTTTTTATATTGTACTAGTATTCTTGTTTTTATTAATACTTATTTTAATTGGACATATTTATGTGATCATTTGATACATATTACATGTAATAGGTCACAATGAAATCAGAGTAGCTAACACTTTGGGCTCTTTGAAGTTTTCTGAGGTAGAATATGACATTTTGGAACATGAATGAAGCCTGTCCTGGCCAAGTTGGGGGTAACTAGTATTTGCATCTGCATAGAGGCGCTTTGCGTGTGGCACCTCTGACAGTACTTCAGTGCATCTTGTTGGCAATATTTGGGTCTGAGAGCTGTTGATCAAGGGATTTTCCTTCAGTCTGGCAGCTACTTTTCCTTTGTAGTGTCTGAGCTAGTAATCGTGTATGGATCAGAGCCACTGTTTTCAAATCTTGCAGATCAGATAAAAAAAAAAAAAAAGTCTTAGAAAGAGAACATGCTAATCACTTTAGGGAAATCAAAATGGAGAAGACTGGAACAGTGTGAAGGGGCCTTTCCAGAAAGCTGGCTCAACCTCTGAGACATCAGCAACCCAGATGGGCTCACTTCTGAAGCAGGCTGATTGCTTTCTATCCAGCCATCTCTCAAGGAACGTTCTAAGTGCTTTCTCGGGTTAAAGGTCAAGAATAGTCACAATGGTGCCAGTCCCAAAGCCAAACAGAGAGAGCCTTCAGCTTGGACTCTGCACAGTGCCTTGCTCTCCAGGGGCCAGAGAACTTTCGCTTACTTTGAGTAGGAGGCTCCCTGTTCTTTAGCTGTTTCCTAGAACTACAGGAAACCACTTTGGGAAGTTGCATTAGCCATCTCAGGCAGCCCTTTAAGGTCACTGGGGTACCACTTAACAAATTAGTATCCTGGTGGGCTGACTTAATTTCAGGAAATAACTTAAGCCCTAGGAAACTCTGACTCATGGTCTTTCTTATCCCTGCCACAGTAAAATGTAAACTCCAGACCTTATGCACCAAAGATTTCTAAAGGGCCCACTTACCTTTTCTTAATTACAAAGTAAACAGGCCTGTTATTTCAGGTGTGTTATCCTGAATTAGTCAGGAGACTAAGACCCAGATGGTTCAAAGTTCCCTATCCCATCAGCTCACGCTCCTTTCAACTCAGACTCATGATTGGCAGGGAGCCTGGCTTATGCAAGAGCTCTGAGCAGGAAGGGCTGAAGCCTGCTGTGTCACTGTCATTTCAGTGTGAGATAGTTACTTAGAATTATTCAAGTTACTCAGAATTGCATGCTGTGATGACTCAGTGAACCTTCCAGGCTTCCTTCTCACAATGTCAGTACTGGAGATATGCAAATTTCACTTTCTTCTGAGCTAAGCCGCTCATCCTACAGTTGGTATATATTGAAACAGACACACACACAGACATGCACACATATACAAGCATGCATACCTACATATACATACACATACATGTATACACATACATATATACATACAAATATACACATACACACAGACAGACATACACACATACACAGATACACACATATTCATACACATACACACATATACATATAAATACACACACATACACAGATACATACACGGACACACACATACACACATATACATACAGAGCCACACACATACACAGGCACACATATATGCAATATACACATACACACACACACAAAATCAAAGGCAATGAGTTTATCAACACTGATAAAGACCACAAAGAGACTTTTGTACTCATTCCTGGAAGGTTTAAATGATATAATTTTTATCTATTTTCTAGAAATTACTAGTAGAAACATTCCCTTGAGACAGGCTTACACTAAACTTCTGTCTGCCCTGGGCTCAGCAAATCAATAATTGTCAGTATAATCTTGCTGGTACTTCAAGTAAAGCCATGCTGATAGACGGTTACCCCACATTCATTAGAGTCTTGTGGACTTGTGTCCCTAACTTTGTACATCATGAAACTAGGAAGAAATCTTGGCATTCCTGTTAGGCCCAGGCCATATAGAGATTATTTTCAAGTTATTATTTCAAGTTGTATGTACAAACATGTCATTCGTTCAGACTTTGTAACTTTGGACTTTTTCCTCAAATACTGGGCTGTGCCTTAATTTGAAGTCCTGCATTTGAATGAGAGTTGACAGTAAACAGTACTGTGTACATTTCACCTGGTAATGAATGACTACCCATCAAATGTCTTGCACCTAACACGTTTTAACACCTGACATTGATACAGATTGTGCCTGGTGGGATCTTTGCCTTGAGGATTAAGTAGGCCTTCTTGAAAGAACCGAATGAATCCAGAGGTTAGGACCTGCTTTCGATAAGGACTGACAAATAAGAGTGCACACGGTTCTAACTGGCCTTCTGCCTCTGCCATAAGGTATCTTACATGGAGACACATCCTCTTGATTCTTTGTGACTATTTTCACAGAAGGACAGGAGATGTTACAATAGAGAGCGTATTTATCATTTGGGCCTTTACACATAATGCCCCTGGAGAATCCTCCTTTAGTCTGTGAGCTGAAAACATTTCCTCCAAGACACAAAAGCATGGTGTTTGTGGTCTCTGTGTACTGAGTGCATACTGAGGCGTAGTACACTGGACAGATAACATTGTATGCCTCTGCCTCCTTAGAGTTAACTCCTGAAGTGTGAGGATAACTGGATTACTATTGAGTGCAGCTTTCCTCTCTGCTTTCCAGAAATATAACAACGATTGGTGGATAGGAAGGCTGGTGAAAGAGGGCTGTGAGATCGGCTTCATCCCAAGTCCGCTGCGCTTGGAGAACATACGCATTCAACAGGAACAGAAAAGAGGCCGTTTTCATGGCGGGTAACACCCCATCTTTTTCATGAGCTAGCCTTTTCTCCTCCCTCCCTCCTTTTCTTCCTCTCTCCTTCCCTCTCTCCTTCCTTCCCTCTCTCCCTCCCTCTCTCCCTCCTTCCCTCCCTCCCTTCCACTCTTTCTCTGTATTTATCTTCTCCTTCCCTCTTTTCTTTCCCTGTTTTTTTTTTTTTTTTTGGTGTGAAAATTGGGTAATATTGTCAAATATATTTTTTTATTAAAAATTGGGTGAAGCAGTTTATTCTTTTGACTCAACCTCTGTTTTCTGTTGGAGTCTTCTTTAGTTCAGGAACTTGGGTTCTTTCCAAGTCTCTTTTGCCTAGACCCTAATGGAAACCTGCTTTTAAAGCAAAGGGCATTTACCTGCACACACGCTATTCTTGAGGAGGATACAGAAGTTTCAGGTTTAAGTGTTTCCACTGTGCTCTGACCCCTAGCACCTCAGAAACCCACATGAATTCCACAGTGAAGTGGCTCAGTAAACCCATCTCCAAACCCCATTTTCTTTCTTTTCTTTTTTTTTTAAATTTTAAATGATTTTTTTATTTTTAATATTTTATTTATATACATTTCAAATGTTATCCCCTTTCCCGGTTTTCCCTCTGGAACCTTCCCATCCCTTCTCCTCTCCCCCTGCTTCTATGAAGGTGCTCACCCACCCACTCCCTTCTCCCCACCCTGGCTGGCATTCCCCTACACTGGGGCATCGAACCTTCACAGGACCAAGAGTCTCTCCTCCCATTGATGCCCAACAGGGCCATCCTCTGCTACATATGCGGCTGGAGCCATGGGTTGCTTCATGTGGACTCTTTGGTTGGTGGTTTAATCCCTGGGAGCTCTGGGGGCATCTGGTTGGTTGATATTGTTCTTCCTATGGAGTTGCAAACCACTTCAGCTCCTTCAGACCTTTCTCTAACTACTCCATTGGGGACCTTGTGCTTAGTCCAATGGTTGGCTGCCAGCATCCGCCTCTGTATTTGTCAGGCTCTGGCAGAACCTCTCAGGAGACAGCTATATCAGGCTCCTGTCTGCAAGCACTTCTTGGTATCTGCAATTGTGTCTGGGTTTGACGACTGTGTATGGGATGGATCCCCAGGTGGGGCAGTCTCTGGATGGCCTTTCCTTCAGTCTCTGCTCCACACTTTGTCTCTGTATTTCCTCCCATGAGTATTTTGTTCCCTTTTCTAAGAAGGACTGAAGCATCCACACTTTGGTCTTCCTTCTTCTTGAGCTTCGTGTGGTCTGTGAATTGTATCACAGAGGGCCTCATTTCTCAGGACAGTTCATGTGGCAGCTGACATGATCTAGAGCTGGGGTTTTGCTTGGGTCCCTGTCAAAGACTCTGTCCCGTGGGCTCAGTGCGTGATGATATGTCACAGCCCCGGGGAGCCCTTCCTCTATCTGGGGTCCTGTGCCTTCTTCTTCTGTTTGCCCTGTGCTGGTGACACTAGGGAGCTGCGACAGACCAGCCTCTAGTGGTCTTCAGAGTGTTCGTGGCAGATCTCGGGTGTGTGAGCACAGCTGGAGAGGAGTCCCCGCTGCACTGGGTCTCAGATGCTGTGCAGATTGCTCTGTGGAGCACTGGTTTCATATATGTGACAACTTCTTGAAAGCCTTCAGGCAGAGCAAGTTCTGCTGGCGTTCTCATTGTTTTGAGACAATCTTGATATATAGTCCAGGCTTGTCTTCATGAGGCAGTTCTTCTGCTCTAGCCCCGCGCCCTAGTGCTAGAATCACAGCTTTGCATCACTATGTCTGGATGGAGCCATCCTTTGACTCAGTCTCTCTTTTCAGTTAGATTTTTTTTCAACTAAAAAAAAAAATGTGTTACTTAAAGTTCCCTTTGCTTTTATCCTAATGGAAACCTTTCCAGAGTAATGGAAGATCAGAGAAGTACATTTAACACACCCTTCTAATGATTAATTTGTAAAATTGTTTTATTATTAATCCTCTTGTTCCTTTTGCTCTCTACTTCTCGGCACACTGGCAACGCTTGGCCCTTCCCAGTGCTGTGTCATCTGCTTCCTCCTCTTCCTCTTCTTCTTCTTCTTCTCCTCCTCCTCCTCCTCCCCCTTCTCCTCCTTCTCATCCTCTTCCTTCTCTTCCCCCTCCTCCACCTCCTCCTCACACTCTTCCTTCTCCTTCCCCCTCCTCCCCTCCTTCTCCTCTCCCTCCTCCTCCTCTTCCCCCTCCTCTTCCTCTTCCTCTTCCTCTTCCTTCTTCTCCTCCTCCCCTCCTGCCCCTCCTCCTCTTCCTCCTTCTCCCCTTCCTTTTCCTGGGGCCCCCTTTCCTCCTTTGCTTTGTCTCTTTTAGGCCCCTGTGGCACCACTCCAGTGACACCTTCCTTCCCCACCATATTTTAAGTTGTACCTACCCTGGACCTACCCACTCCCTGTATTTTCCATTTCTTTCCAACTTAATTATTTCTACTACACATCTCTCAGAAATATTATGTATTTACCTATTTCTCTTGTATAGCCTTGACTATCTCCTACCAGAATATGAATACATGCATATATATATATATATATATATATATATATATATATATATATATATAGTTTACTTTGAGGCAAGAGAAACAATAAAGCCCAGGGCTCATTCATAGAGGCTCATTTGTCATATTCCTCTCTGTAGAGTATAGATAACTCCTATGTCCATAGATAGAGAAAACTAATACTCGAAGATATACCGCAGTGTGTCCCACCAGCCTGCCAGTAAGTGGCAGACCTGTTCATTGCTGGAATATAAATATAACTGAATTACTATTGATAGACTCATGACTGTGGACAGCAGAGCAGGTCATGAACACTCTCTCCCACACACACTTTTAAGAAGAAGTTCTCCCATCCTCTTGCTTGTTCTGAACTGCCTGGCCTCTCTGACCAGCACTTTAATGACTGGTCTCAGGTAAACACAGTGCTCCAAAGAGCATCCTTACCAGGGGTCTTTCTGCTCAATTTTTTGTACAGATAATTGGGAAAGAGAACTGACCAAGTATTTCCAGGTCTCAATTAGTTCTCCACTCTCTCTGAGAAATGAGGTCAGAGAAAGCACTCGAGAAGACCCTTCCCTTCTAACAGGATTTGGTATGTTGTGAATTATTTAGTAGATGGCCAAAGAACACCTTGGATTCTCAGTTTCTATTTTCAAAGGATCTGGGGAGTGATTCTTAAGTTCCTTTCCGTGTTCTAGGAAATCAAGCGGAAACTCTTCCTCCAGTCTGGGAGAAATGGTGTCGGGACATTTCGAGCAACTCCTACAACTACAGGTGAGGGTCATGCTACTGCATGTGAACACTTTTACTTTTTTGGAAATAAAAGCTTGATTTAAAGATTTAAAGCTTCTTTTATGTAAAATCTCCTTGCTCATTTGAATGCTATTCGATTTGGAGAGTACTGATGATATAAGAATTCAGGTCATCAGCATAATTTTGAAAAAATCTCATTCACCCCCTTATAGCCAGTAACTCTCCTTATATAAACCCATCTCAAGTTCGCTATTCTACCCAAGAACTCAAGATACTTTAAGATTGTGCAGCCAATAGAAATAAAAGTTCCTGAATTCTCATAGCAATGCTCAGTATGTACATGAAGTTCCAGCACCTGTTGGGACCGGGTTGTACACCCTGGGAGGGTTGTAGCCTAGCTGTAGCCAAGATTACCTTGTTTTTATGTTTGGACATCAGGCAATTTCAACTGAGCCCTAGAATTAATGCAATTGAGACAGGGTATCTCAATAAAGACTGTGTGTCTTTGGAAATTATGAAGATATTCACCGAGAAAGTTTTCTCCCATCACATTCTCTGACTCCTATAAGTTAACTTCATTCTGGCTAGGATATATGACTAATTCAGAGCACCCAACATCACCAATTCAGATGGCAGGCTAACACACTGCAACATGTATCGATGCCAGGTGGATTCTGGGAGAGCTCTGAGGGCTTGGCCCTTGCTTGTAAGGATTCATTCTGACCTCCAGGGCTGGGAGACAACCTCTAGGTGGCTTATGTAGACAGGACCTGCTGTTTGGAAAGCAGACGCATTCTGCTTTCTGTTTGCTGAACACTAGACTCTGTAACCAGCTTGTCTCTTACCGCCTGGAGGGGACAGGGCAAACTGGCTGTCCAAGAGTTGAGAGGAGCATAGTGGAAACAGATGCATCAGTATTCAGGAGGAACACCGAACATCTGCAATATTACCTCAGGGTTCATCAAAGTTACAAATGCAAGACAGTAACAATGACAACAGTAATAGGATGCTTGAGGTGATAATGATTTTGCTTACATTGTATCCTTTCTTTTTGTCTCTCCCCCCAACCCCCACATTTCCTTTAGCTAGCTTGCCTTCAGCTCCACTGTGAATAGCACACCCAGTGTGGGCACACACGTGCTTAATGATTAGCTGACAACTTCCAGTGTTGTTTTGAGTGCCCATCCCCAGCCTCTAATGGGAAAGTCATTGGTACTGTATTTCATGTTCTCACACAGCTTGTCCAGAGCAAAGTGGCAGAGGACAGTGACCTGCTGAGGGGGTGCCAGGCAAGCAGGACAGTTACAGGGTACTTCTCCATCTTTTAAACTCTGTGCTATCGTTTACAGAGATTACATATTTTGATATGGCTCTTGTTTTGTCTTTTAGCAAAACAGAAGCAGAAAGTGGTAAGTTGTGTTTCCTTTTTAAACTCATGCTAAGGTTCCGATCCGTACATGCCTGTGGATGTTCCATTTCCGTGACCCACATAGCTATAAAGTGAGGGATGGACCTCCCGGTGGGAACACTTAGTAGTCACTGACTGAAAATTCTGGATGTTGAGGCTGTTGAGGAGAGAGGCTCAGATTTACCTTCTCACTCACTTGACTCTTTTTTTTCAGACGGAGCACGTTCCTCCGTATGACGTGGTGCCATCAATGCGTCCTGTGGTGTTAGTGGGGCCATCACTGAAAGGTTATGAGGTACAAATTTCATCCGTTGTCTTTTTTTCCTGACCAAGAACCCTGGGGACTATCCTCTGGACTCTGGCCCCTCCAAGTCTGATTACAGATGGGAACTGTATAAGACAGCTCATAATGTATGTAGGCAAGAGTGGGAAAACTGGTAAAAAACAGGATTAAATTCTGGAGATTAGTTAAAAATTGCCACATAAGAAAGGAGAGTACAAGCTGTGGTATACATTCCAAATTTTGCCATTCTGGCTTTGTGCTTAAATGGATACAACAAGTGGGATGTAATATCTAAATCTGAAGCTGGACAACCTTCAGTCCTCCCCCTAGGGTGATGTCTGATGGAGAGGAGGTATTTAGTGTACATTTGTTGAATGACTTAATGACTTTCTCAAGGCAGATCTAAGATCCTGCCTCTCTTTCTCTGAGTTGGAAATGTCAGGTGATAAGCAGGAAAGTCATGAAGAAAAGTATTAATTTTCAGACAAGGAAAATACCCAACACACACAGGCAAGCAGGGCAACAGAGCCTGGTGCCAACTTTGAGACTATCCACAGCTCATCACTAGAGGCAAGCATAACTCAACCATTCGAAGATGGCCAGCATCCTTGTGTGTAGCGGGCTTATGCCCTCCTCAAGGCAGAGCCACATCCTGAAGGAATAGTAAGGAGGGTTTACCTGGGGTCCTGGTGAAAACTATAGGTTCATGCCTCAGTATCCTGGAGAAGCACCACGGGGAGACTGTAGCAGTTATGTCTGATTATCATGACCGTCTGCTCTCTGAGACCCACTGTAGCTGCCTGGATATCATGGGGTGTCTCCTCAGTCACTGTGTCCTTTGCTTCTACCTCTCTCACTTTTGACTTCTCTCTCTCTCTGTCTCTCTCCCTCTCTCTGTTGTGTTTGCCTCGTTCTTTTTTTCTCACCTCTGCAAAGGTAACAGACATGATGCAGAAAGCCCTCTTTGATTTCCTGAAGCACAGGTTTGACGGGAGGTGAGACATACAGATGTTTTTGTCTTTTGATTTTTTTTTTTTTCCTTAACTGAACAAGTGCGATGAACTGATTTATGGATCTGTTTCCAACCATTACAGAAGTCTAGTAATTAAACTGAGTTCAGTGTTCCAGGAGAGTGTACACTGGGGCAGCCGTGAACATATGAAGTATAGCCTAAGGCCCTGAAGGGCCTGGAAAGGGAAATTAATCCATTGTTGGGTATAATGCATATTTTTGTTTATTTTCTCTCTTACTAGTGAGCTCATACCAAACTGGTTTTCATGAAGAAATTGGGTATAAAATGTTTCCGATACTATAATGGCTCACTGGTCATGTTGGGTAGTGTCTGGGAACTGTGCATGTGTGTAAATGCTTGTATTCACGTGTGTGTGATTCACAGGTCTAAATTATATATATATGGCTTTGTAAGAAGGACACGCTGGAAACAACCTCCTAAGGAGGGAGCAGTCATCACTTGGCCATAGGCTTCAGGGTCACTATTGAAGGACAGTACACTTATTTGCATGTTATTTTTAGAAATAACTTTGTTGTGTTTTTAGGTCTATTTTGTACTTATCCCACTACAAGCCATTATCAATATATCCAATCCCTCAAATAGTTTTCTGCTTCAGTTCTGTGGAGAAACGTCTAGAGCTCTTAGGTTTCCTAGAGAAGTGATGAAGATCTGTATTGACGTAACAATAAGAGCATGCTTCTCCTCAGTGTGGAATGCGGTCTACGCAGGGACAGCCGCCTGGGAAACTGAATGTTTGTCGGAAGTGAATTATATAGTGCACATTGAGAAACTTGAAAAATGGATCAAAGTTATCACTTTAAACCAAATAGTCCCTTTCAAAAATCTTTAAATACTTTGAAATAGATTTTAGAGTTTAAGTAATTCAGCATTTAAAGAAAAGGCAAACACAATCATGCTTTAAGTGCAAATTGTGTATATATAAAACTTGAGTACAAATATATAGAATTTCATAAAAATATGTATAGATACTTGTAATTTGTCAAAGGAAAGCCTTCTATGGAATCATGTGAAAATAAACACTGACTTCTAAGACTAGATACAATATAAGGAAGCTGAGGGGCTGGGCGGGGCAGTGGTAAGAGCGCTTGTGACCAAACAGAGAGCCTGAGTGCAGATACCTACTCACATGAAAGGCATTGATTCCCCTGTGCCTGTAACCTCACTGCTGTGTAGGAAGAGAGGAGAGCCACATGAGGGCTTGCTGGCCCTGGGTGGTGAAAGACTGTTTCAGATGAATAAGATGGAGAGGAACAGATCGGGATTCCCCATGTCTTCAATTGTGGGCACCTGCATACAACACACACACACACACACACACACACACACACACACACACAAGACATACAACATACACATACCACATATACACTTACAGACATATACACACAACTTATACAATGCATGCACAGCACATACACACACAAGTACACATATACACACGTACCACATGCACACATACATACGTACACACACCACATGCACAGACAATGCATAGACATCACATACACACACAAACATACCACACACACACACACAACCACACAAAGCTGCGATTTTACTTCTAGTAATTGAGAATTGCATTGAAGAAATGGGAATGCTTGCCTGCCATTAGGTGGATCTCTAAGTATATAATTGAACTTAGGCTAGATCACCTCACTAATAGACCCCCAGATGCATAATGATTTGAACACACTGGAAGCTTAATTTTACTCACTAAATGATCAGAGACAGGGCTTCCTGTTGGGAAAGAACAGGAGAGTGGTGAGGGAATCCAGGGAGAACATTTGCTTCCCCTTGCATTTGGAGCCCTTGGCCTTTGGCTTGAGTTCTCCAGTCAGCTAAAAGAGAAAGGGCCCCTAGGGCCTGCAAATAGCACACACAAAAGCTCATTTCATTGGCTAGAACTTTGTTGTGTTGTGTTCTTAGCTGCAAAGGAGAGTGGGAAGGACTCTCAATTTAGCTGCATACCTCAGATGAAGAGAAAACAGAGCTTGTCCTTGCCATAATCTAGTGAGCACATAGGGTTGGTTAAAAGGGGAAGGCATGGTTATATTCCATCCCTACCCCCAGAAAACAGAAAGTCTCAGAAGAAAGAAGAGGAACAAAATGAATATTAGAACCTTGGCAGAGGGAACATGAGTTTTTTAATTCTAATCTCTCCTCTAATAGCCATCATCAGATAGACAGCCAGCCCTCTTCTGTCTAGAAGGTTCTGGATACTAGGGAATTCATGTCCTAAAAATGTATTACAAAGAAACAGCTAAACCTGAACTCTAACTTAACAGTGTAGTCTATGTTCTGTCCTTGGCGTTCTGGGTCATAACTCTGACCCACAGGTGCCTCTGTGGATGGAAGGCAGCTAACATGAGAGACCCGGTCTGCTCTTCTTGTTTGCATATGCACAGTCCTTTCAGCTCTGTGTGGACTTCATTGGTTTTAACCTGAGGTGCTGTCACTGTCCTGAGCAGTGCCCCCCACCTCTAATTCCATCACAACCTTTGATGGAACAAAGCCCATCCTGTAATCAGCCTACATTTGTGTTAGATTGTTTTGCGTCCACATGACATTCCTACAGGCAATGTTGTTAAAGGTTG
Organism: Mastomys natalensis; assembly: GCA_021653895.1. NCBI lineage: Eukaryota > Metazoa > Chordata > Mammalia > Rodentia > Muridae > Mastomys > Mastomys natalensis. Next base: position 773,376 of record JAJTUV010000661.1, on the reverse strand, counting down.
GAAACAGCATTGGTGAAAACAAGAAACTACTTCAGAATGTTTGGCAAAGGGCAAGCTGAGTGGCTTGGTTTCTGTGTTAGTGGAGACTGATACCATCTTTAATCCCGAGGCTGTGGAAGAGGTTGTTCATTTAGTTGCAGCACAGGCTTGTCTTGAGTCAAGTAGAATTTACCTGCCTCCGTCATTCTATCTACACTATTGAAGCTTCTTTCAGTTTAAAGATAGAATTAAAATTTCAATGCCAAGTTTTCATGGGGTCTGATGATGCAGAGAGTCTGGGGGTGGTGAGATCTGGAAGCAGCTAGAGCAACAGCTGGAGACAGAGGCAGGCCTGGAAGAGTCTGATGCATAGGCTTAGCTAGAGAGAAATGGGTACTAAAGATGCCGGGAGCGGGCGGGGGCAGTGAACTTGCTTTCAGGTAAGGAGAAGACAGTACTGAAGAAAATCCCTGTGAGCCCACTGCAGAGTGACTGGATGGTTAGATAAGGAAGAAGTTGGCTAGGAGCTCCTCATACATGCTAGCACATCTTCTGTGTGGGAAATGCTGTGTTTTGAGCTGTGACAATCTGCTATGTTGTGTTTTTACCAATTAATAAAAGGAGGGAAAACAGCGCATAGTCTTGAGTTGAAATCAGTCAAGAGAGCAATTCCACTGAAGATGTTGACACAGTGAAACAGCATAAACAACACAGTCCAACGGAAGCATGTGCAGAGTGGCTATGACTCTGCTATGAGTATGCTAGACATCATGGCCGGAGGATGCCCTGTGGTTTTCAGGAAGAGCAAATTAGAGATCCATGAGTTAGAAGGCTTTCCCATTCAACACCGAGTTTCAGATCCCGATTCAAAGTCAATGCAGCAGAGTAATAAAACCCATCTGTTTGACTGTAACAAGCAAAAGCTTGGATGAATTTTCTTTTCACTCTTTGGAAATATGAGTCACTTTAGTCCTGTGTCTTACTCAGTTTGTTTGAGTCTAACTGTAATACACGTACGGAAAAATGAAAACTGCAGAACCAAGCAGCTCTGGGAACCTACTGGATATGTCAGTGACCACATGCAAGAGTGATTCCTGAGAGTGGACTCGGTGATACTCAGCCTTCAGGGGACAAAGTAGGAACAGAGTGTCCCTATTTCACACCCCAAACACTACCCAGGGGTCGTCTTTTCCAGTGAGGTTTGTGCAGCCACTGGCCCAGCACTGACAGGCTGAACGAGCACCTCACCAGGTACAGTCTGCTGACTTACACCATAGGTTTCAAATCCCCAGAAGTTGTCATCTAGGCTTTACATTTTTTATTTTATGTATCATTAATGAATTAATTTAAATTAATTAATAATTATTCATTTTATTTTTATTAGCACATATTCAGTGTGTACAGCACTGGGTTTCAGAAGGACCACCTTGAGCTTTTTGACAATTAGGTAGCATCATTTTGTGTCCTGAAATCATCATGAATCCTGTGAAGCCTACAAGGACGGGGTCCTAAAGAAGGAACATGCAAACTGAAATGAATGAACAAACAAAACAAAACAGCCCAAAATGTTCAAGTGAGAGAGAAGAATTTAAGCATGCAACGTAGAGAGGTGCTAAAACTTAGTCAGATTTGTTAATGGAAGGAAACGTCAGTTGATGACATCATGAAGAGCCACACCGTGCAAGTGAAAACTGTTTGCCATTGCAGTTCACAAATGGAAAAAGAAATGGCTATCTCATAACCAACATCACCTTCACTCAGCTCCAACCACAATTCCCCTTCTAGTGCTGGCTTCAAACACTAGAAATAACTAAACATTTTTGTGCCAACTTGAATGTGTAAATTAGATCATATCTCACTGCGTTCCCCAAAGTTTCCTCTATGTACGGGTTTTACCAACTCTGGGACAGGAGAGTTCATGGTGGTAGACTGTAAACATTGGAGGATAAGATATGAAGAAATTGTTCCCCTTGAGTCCTTGGATCTCCAACAACTGTTCTCCTTGTGTACATTTATATGCACATGCATACATACATACATACATACACACACCACTACCACCACCACTACCACCATGACCAAGGCAGCTTCTATGTATTTACTTATTTATTTATTTTTGTTGAGACAGGGTCTCCTTATGTAGCCTTGAATAGCCTGGAACTTGCTATGTAGACCAGGCTGGTGTGGAATTCCCAGAGAACCACGTGCCTCTGTCTCCCAAGTGCTGGGATTAAAGGCATGCGCCATTACCTCCAGTCCTCTAAGACAACCTATAGAAGGAAGGGTATTTGGGGTGTACGGTTCCAGAGAGATGAGAGCCCATCACAGTCATGGAGGGAAGCATTACAACAAGCAGGCTTGGTGACTGGAGCTGGGAGCTGGGAGATGAGGGCTCACATCTTGATCATAAGCAAGAAACAGAAAGAGCATACTGGGAATGCTGTGTACCTTTTGAAACCTCAAAGTAGCTTCCCGTGATGGACTTCCTCCAGGAACGCCATGCCTCCTAAGCCTCCCCAAGCAGTGACACCAACTAGGGACCAAGAAGTCAGATATCTGAGAAGTGGGGGATATCTTATACTATCACAAATGCTACACAGTCATTTAAGATAGAAAGTGCCTTCCTTTCCCACAGCAATAATCCTCTGAGATACTAATGGCAAATCAGCACCTTTTTATTAATTACGGGATGAGGCTCAAAAAGGCTGTAATTTGTCCTTGGCATGAAAATCAAGAGAATGATAGAAGGGACCCTGCATCTCCCTCGCCACCCTGTTCAGCCAGCTTTGGAACATTTTTCCATGTGAGCAGTAGGAATTTAAAAATATGTATTATACTGAATGACCTTCCTACTAATTAGTTGGAATAGAGAAGGATCTTGCAGCTGTTACATTAGCAATGAGGGAATACTAATTAGATTTGGATGGATATGTCGTAACTGAAAGAAATATCTTCCTATAGAAAAATTCACAAAGGGGCAGATGAAGTAGCTCTGCAGATATAGGCACCTGCCACAGGAGCCTGGCATCCTGCATTCTATCCCTGAGCCCCACATGATAAGCAGAGAGAATGGACTTCTGGAAGGCATCGGACCTCCATTAGCACACTATGGCATGTGCATGCCTTCTGCCAGCTCACTCTATGTAAATAAGAATCTAATAAGAAAATCTCCAGAAAACGAATATGCAGTGTCATCAACCAAGATAGATTCTGAAGTAGAGGCTTGCAGCAGGCAGGGTGCAGACTTGCTGGATTTAGAGAATGGTTTTGCTGGGTTTCAGGGACATTAGCTGCTACACCCCATCTTTAGGGGAACCAAACTCCTGTTGTCCCATAACTATGAACACTGTCTCAATGAGACTGCCAAGACTGTCTTTGAAGGTTTCAAGATGCACGGGAGTGCTAGAGGACCAGGGGGATGGTGAAGGAAGAGGGGTAGGAAGTATGCCATTAGTTTAAAGACATTATAGATTAAGGAACACTTGATAGCAAATGTAAAAACTTCGCTGAGGTGACTTTTATTTAAAAAGAAGAAATCATGGCCTAGTATCTGGCTTTGATAATAGTAAGCCTTTCGATAGGAGAAAACCTTCTTCGTCTTTCTGACAGGCATTCAGAGCCGAGTCTGCTCCTTCCTGGACTCTACTCCATGCGTGTGTATTTTGCTAACAGACAATATATATTATCAGTGCAGTCTTTTCATTACAAAATAAAATGAGAAAAAGAGCATTCTGTCACCCACATTGTTTCCTCTGTTTTTAACTTTCAAAGCAGCTGTTTTGTATACATTAAGGCCAGTAGTACTTGGATAGCTTTGTAAAGGTGCATTATAACCCAGGGAAAGCATAAGAATACACTTTTGTTCAGGATTTCTTCAAAATTCAAAAACCAGGGGTTACTATTTGGCTTACATAGAACTAGAAAACTTGGGCACCGCAAAAATTATTATTCTGGAAAATTTGAATCCTGCCTTAATCCATCCCATTTATCTACAGCCATATACGTGGTTGTTCTGGAATATGACAGTATACTTCTATTCACACGCTCCACTCTTTAACAAGAAAGAAAGCTAGAGCCCCAAATTAAACATAAGTCCCTGTCTGGAGGAGATTACATCTCAGAACTGCATGGACAGGCATGGCAGCCACAACCTGTATCCCAACATTCAGGAGGCTAAGACCTCAACAAGTGTGAGGTCAGCCTGGGCTAGAGAATGAGACTCTGGGAAGGAGGGAGGGAGGGAGGGGAGGGAGGGAGGGAGGGAGGGAGGGAGGGAGGGAGGGAGGGAGGGAGGGAGGGAAGAAGAAAAAGGCTATAGTGTCAACTCAGACAGATAAGAGGCTCATTGATTCAAATCTGGTTGAACCTTCACTGCGCTCACAGCAAGGGGAGAGTCGTAAACCTGCACCTGATGGCTTGGTCATCTTAGAGAGTTGTTACCGGGGAAATAAAACTGAACCAAAGAGAATTGTGTAGCCAGGTGACCAAGCCTCTTCCTACACTGAAGATAGAAATTCAGAAATGTAAGGTCCAGCTCATGTTGACACTCACTGTGGTCCCAGGAAATCTCCTCCCGGCTTTTTGTTCCTACACGGGATAATTTGAGGCTGCCTTAAATAATTACCAAGGCATAAAAATTTAAAAAGTAAAAACTTTGCTGTGTTCCAACCACCCGCGCTTATAACGCAGCCACCCAGGCCAGCTCCACTCAGCTTCAGAATCCCACTAGAACTTCTGCACGTTCTGTTGCTGTAAAGCTGTGGAACAGTGATGATACCTATGGCTCCAGTTCAAGGGAGACTGAGGCAGGAGGATTATGAGTTCAAAGTTATCCAGATACATATTGTGAGACTCTGCCTCAAATATTTTTGTATGTATATTTGTTTCCAAGCACTTATGAAAAGGACAATTTTAGGTCCCCCTCAAGGCTTCTAGGCACCAGAGTCTCCAGACAGTATTAAAATGGCCGGAAACAGGAGGTGTAAGAGGACATGCAATTAAATACATGCTTCCTTCTCTGCTCTACCCCCCAAAGAAGTTCAGCCCTGGAGAATAATAAGTCCACCATGCGGATCAAGGGAAGTAATCCTCCCCTTTCTGAACTCAGCCATGCTGTGCAGATGAGGGTAGGGAAGTCTGTGGTTTCTCTAATTGTCCTAGGTGGACAAGCTTTGAATTCTACAGACAATAGCTGGAAGCTGAGGTGTCTCAGTTAAAAATTATTTTAAAACAATAAAATCTACATGCCATCATTTGATAATACGTATTACAGTTGCTCTCCTCTCTCCATACAAAGCCTCTGCTTTAGTCTTCCATGACGGCAAGCTGTGTTCTAACTTAACACAACTCCAGTCTTGTGCTCCCACTAACTTCAGCTTTTGGGGTTACAAGTGCCCACCAGATGTGCACAAGTGCCCACCAGATGTGATCCTATGCAAACATACTGAAGCTCCCATGCCTACAGAAAGGAAACCATATTTCTCGTATTCTACCCGCAAAGCTCCTCTTGGGTCTGTGGAGAAATGCTTAATATATTAGAGATTAACTACTGAGCCAAGAAATACAACTTAGTTACCAACTGGCTGGATTTTGTTTTGTTTTGTTTTCTGTGATCAAATGAAGCTTGTTTCCCTTTTCAGCCAACAGTGTTAGGGCAGAGCAGTTGTGTATCCTGAAGGTCTTGTTCAAGAGCAAATCAACTGTGAATTTTGAGAAAACAGTACAGCTATTTCCTAGAAAGAGCGTGCCTAATTCATGTTTTGATTCCCTCCTGGTGTGCTGTGTGCTTTAAAGGCAACTTGGCCAGGCAGGCCTTAATGGAGGGAGCCCATTTTTACTGGAGTGGTTTTCAGCTAAAGAGCCAAAGCCTGCCGCCATTCATTGTTTCTGTTTTAATATGAGCCAGAGCATGTTTAAAATCCTTGTGACTGCTGTTTATTGTACGGTGGTTCTGTGGTAGCATGTGAAGTGTCTACTAAGCACTGCAGTTATGAGTCACTCAGAGAGCCACATGACGTTTTTACTGGCTTGTTCTGTTCTATGTTCCCCCTTCCTAGGATATCCATAACAAGAGTGACAGCTGACATTTCTCTTGCTAAGAGGTCTGTCCTCAACAATCCTAGCAAGAGAGCAATAATTGAACGTTCGAACACCAGATCCAGCTTAGGTAAGATGTTTTCATATAGGCATGAGGTGTATGGGTGGGGAATATCTTGTCCTACTTGGGCACTGACTGCCTGGAGAAGTGTTGGATACCTGTTGAGAAAGCCAGCCAATGGACAGGACAGGGCAAAGTCCTGCAGTAGCCAGAACCCTTCTCTCCCTCCTTCCTCCCCTCCCTCCTTTCCTCCCTCTCTCCCTCCCATGGAAAAAAATAACAGTTTTGGGAGCTGAGTGAGGATATGAACATCTGTAATCCTGCACCTGGGAAGTGGAATCAAGAGGATCAGGAGTTCAAGGCCAGCCTAGACTACATAAGACCTTGTCTCAAAAGCAAGCAAGCAAGCAACAAACAAACAAACAAGCCAGCTTTGGTCAATAAAGTTGGACACAAGTAGCATCACCAGTTCCAAAGATGCTAGAGCACTCCAGTCTAGTGGTAAAGAGCTTCACTAAGGGCCTCCAGCACCAGAGTCTATGACTGCCCCAGCTTTTTTACAAGTAACAGATTTATGAAGAAGCTTCCCTTAGAAGCCCTCTGAGAACCTGTCTGATTGTTGGTTTTCTTGAAGAAGATGAGATAGGTAGATGTAAGCGCCTTTGCCTTCCTTGTGCTACAATTTGCTTATTATACTGTGTATACATATTTTCCAAATACCAGGCCTCACTCACTATGTGATGTGGTCTTCTCTTCATCTACCCAAGTTCCACTCTGCTTATGGCACAGGGCCATTGCCCAAGGGCTTTGAGTGTCGCAGCACTGAAAACGAACCAACACTCCATTTCATTGCTGGTGCAGAGTAAACAAAACCCTGTGTTTCTGAGCTATTTGGATGGAGACTTAGAGTACCTACCTGTGGGTTCTGCTCCTGGGGCAGTACAGTTTGTATTACTGCCTTTTGTTTCTTTGAAAAATATCAAATGTAATTCACATTATTTTACAATAATATGCGAGGATTGAAACTAAAACAATGTCAGCTGGTTCTGCTGTAGTGCTGCCTGGAAGCTTCTTTAAAACAGTACTAGATCAATTAAAGTACAAATGGAGGACCTGCCCCAACATCCTTCTGCTGAAACAGACTAAAGTAAAAATTGGCTTTATTTTCCAAATGCCCTTCTTGAGAAGAATTTCTTTTAAAATTGTTTCTGACATGCTAGACAAAAAATGGATATATGTTTGTTATTATTAACAAATGTAGACTATTATCTCATAAGAACTTGGCAGAGATTTCCTTAAATAGATACCCTGAAAGCTGGTCACTGGAGAATCATTGTAGAGCCTTTCAGGACATTAGTAATTGATAATGTGAAAGTGATATGTGTTTTGTCTACTTGAACTCATATTTTAAAAGAAGATTATCTATCTGTGTGTGTGTGTGTGTGTGTGTGTGTGTGTGTGTGCACACGCACATGCAAGCCACATGTACGTGGATGTGTGAGAAGGCAGAGAGAGCATCTGATCCCTGGAAAAGGATTACAGGTGATTGTAAACTATGTAATATGGATGCTGAGAACTGAGCTTAGTCTTCTGGAAGAACAGTGAGTGCCCTTAACTTCTGAGCCATCCCTGTAGCCCCCATAGTCATATGTTTTAATGTAGATCACACATTAAATGTCACTGATTCTTTAATAAATGAAAGTTTTGCTTCTATGCAAAATCTTCCCCTTAGCAGATCTAATTCAGATTTGGGGCATGACCCACTACATCGGGTGACTCATAAACTATATAAAGGTCTCTTGTCTTTGGTCTCCGGTTTTGAGACACATCAGTTTTTGAGTATGCAATGCAGTCTGTGCTGAAACTCTTGGTTTCCCCAGGATGACCTTGAAGTCATGATCCTTCTGCCTCAGTTTCCCAAGTATTATGATGCCAGGTATGCACCACCAAGCTCAAGTTTTGTATTTCAGAAAAATATATACTTTGATCATGTGCATTCCCTCTAACAAACAAACAACAAGAAGAAGCAGAAAAGGGGCTTGTAAGCCATAGTACCACTAATATATCTCATCACAGTTCTTGGGAGATGGGAGCAGAAAGACCACAATCAGCTTGACCTACATGGCAAGACTCTGTCCCAAAACAAAGTACTTGTATTGCTTTAGACATTTGAAAAAAACTAGCATTTTTATTTGACTAATTTAGAGGATTCAGATTTGAGTCATCTGACTGTTGCAACCAGCCAGATAGGTTTGAGTCAAGATACAGTGCAGCATTTGAATATAGTCAACTGGTGTGAGTGTGTGTGTGTTTGTGTAGTGTGTTATACTTAAAGTAACTACACCTTAGACAACTTATTGGTTCTAAAGCTTAAATTCAGCTAGACTTGGTAATTCCTGGTTGTCTGAAGAAACTCACAACAATTAGCCAGGATACAAAAATGTTCGTAACAGTCCCTTTCCATCCATCGAATGTGTTTCCTAAATGTGGATCTTGTTAAAAGCAACCCCAAATGGAATCACCATAGCCATATAAATAACTCCATGCTAGACTGAGTGTATAAAGCACTCCAAGAGAGCTGGCTCAAGTTCTTCTACCAGTGTTTTATTCTAAGCACAATTTTATCTTTAGAAAATATTTTTAAAAAGAACAGACATTGTGTGGCATACACCTTTAATCTCAGCACTCAAGAGTCAGAGGCAGGCAGACCTCTGTGAGTTAGAGACCAGCCTAGTGACATAACATGTTCCAGGCCAGTCAGGCCTATGTAATAAGACTGTGTCTCAAAAAGAAAAGAAAAAGTATTTTGTCAGACAGGTCTATGAAAATCCAAAACAGTTCGTTCTACTATATAGACATACACATATGAAATCTTACACTATTTTTTTCAGTATAAGTAATAATTACTGAGACTAACCAAACCTGCCATTTTATTGTTTCTCCTTTTAGCGGAAGTACAGAGTGAAATTGAAAGAATTTTTGAGTTGGCAAGATCTTTGCAATTGGTTGTTCTTGATGCAGACACCATCAATCACCCAGCACAGCTGATAAAGACATCCTTAGCGCCCATCATCGTCCACGTGAAGGTCTCATCCCCAAAGGTAATCACTGCATCCTGTCTACAGTCTAGAAGCTTCCCTCTTGAGGTTCCTCCCAGCCCTTTTAGTTTGGAAGCAGAAGAATGTCTCCAGAGTCTGTTAATGAGCACATTTTAAAACAGTACTCAAGTTCTAGGAATCTGAGGGTACCCGAGAATAATACTACATCCTTCGAGAAGCTCCTGCCTGCTGTCCATTGGATAAAATACAAACAGAGCTCAAAGAAGGAAAATTAAAAGTAGACTCTGGCGTTTTATAGCCTGTATGTTCCCTCTTGGCCAATGTCCTGTTTTAATATCAATTCTTAAATCACGTGTATTCTCTGCCCAGTTGAGAGAGGGAGTACATAATCCAGAGAGAGATCTTATGTAAGGTGAAAGCTCACCGTGGAAACGTCTCCTACAGCGATGCTACCGACCTTGTCATCTGTGTGTAGGAGGGCTCCGTGAGGAATATAGTACTTCCATGGTTAAGCAAAACTGGTCATGATGCTACTGAGTGACCAGAATAGAGGAAGATGGCCCAGATCCCACTCTTGATTTTGATGTCCTTTTATTTCTTACATTTACTTGGTTATTTTTTTTTTTTTTTTAGTCTCTGTGTGAACTTGTACTGTCACAGCATATGTGTGGAAGTTAGAGGACAACTTGTATGAAGTAAATTCCCTCCTTTTGCCTCCATTCCCACCATTTCCCTCCAAGGATTAAACTCAGGTCATCAGTCTCGGTAGCATTCACCGTTACCCACTGAGCCTTCTCACTGTTCCTGATTTTGCTGTTAAGCAGTGATGGTGTTCTAAAAGTAAATATGAAATAGATACCCATGAGAGGTGTTATCCTCATACTTAGCTCCTTTCCAAGGCCTCTTGAATGAGTTTGGTTTACCTAAATGCAAGTCAAATCCCTACCCAAACGGTCTCCTTTTGTGGTTAGAGAAAAGCCTAGGGAAACTGTGACTTGTCACCCTTCCCATGTTCTCAGCCTCTTGGAGAAAGTGTGGGAATCCCAACCATGGTGAGGAAGTTCTGGAGAGTGTGTAGAACAGACCAGCATTCCCTTGACCACTGGAAGTGTCCTTGTCCCTTGTCCAAGCATCCTCTGCAGGGAGGCTGTCACCCCACCCCCACTGCACCACTGCTGTGGTGTCCAGAAGTCCAGAACCAGGCACTGCATGGACCCATGCACTAGGTATCACAAAACTTCATGGAGGAGCACAGGAGAAAGCTCTGCTTCAACATAAACAAAAACTGAAAGAAAGAGCGTCTAGCCAAATGCAGCTACAGCTATGACCAAAGCTGTCTTCTTTCCAGCAATGTTTCCACACAAATGTTTTACCTAGGTTTCCAATCTGAAATAGTTTGATTAATTTAAAATCAAATCAAATATTTCATTAATTACTGAAAAATATAAATGCGTAAATGACCCTGATATCTGGCATGAAGATAATGAACTGAAGTACTACTGAATCAAATAATATTGACTCAACATACACAGGAACAGACCGGCTCTGTCCCTTTGACAGGAGGTTCTGAAATCTGCAAGAGACGTAAAAGTCTAGGTGGGCCATGAAGCTTCATCAGGACCCCACAAGGAGCTAGGACAGGATAGCTGTGTCCAGTCCACTCTAGCTCCACAGGGCATCAGCCCAGAGATTCGATGTGGGTGACTTCTCACTGTAGACCCTTTTTACTAATCCTCAGGGTTATATAAACTGAAAAAAAAATCTCAGCCCAGTGTATTTGGTTTCTTTCAACTCATTGACAATCCCCTGGGTTCCTGTCCTCTTGTCAGGTCTTACAGCGGCTGATTAAGTCCAGAGGAAAGTCCCAAAGTAAACACTTGAATGTTCAACTGGTGGCAGCTGATAAACTGGCCCAGTGCCCGCCTGTAAGTAAAATCCTTTTTGCTCTCAATCATTGATGACCATTTATAAGAGGGGGGTTTTTTCTTTCATGTTACATCATGGCTTCTATTCTAACAGAGGTGGTGGTAGTGGTGAGTGGTTTCTTGGAGTGAGCTGCTGGTGTGTTACACTGGGTAGGCTCAGGCTTCCAGGACAGGATAGTATCTACCTTGTCCTAAGAAGTAAACTCTGAGTCTAAAACCCACACTCTTTCCTTCTTCTCTGATTACCTTGCGAGCACCCAGGCACCACATCCAGTGATGTGTGCACTTGTAATAAAAGAGCAAAATAAAGCACACCAGCTTATCTTTCCTTTAGCTTCCCTTCTAGAAGATTCTGGCAGGCACAAAAGAGTGTAAGGTTGAAGATCAAAGCTGGATTGCAATTAGAGGTCTCTGTGCTGCTAACAGATAAAGAGATAAGTGTTGAGGGGTGAAAGCCTTCATGCTGCCTAGTGTCATTGCTAGAAAACACCTGCAGGATTAGAAGACACACATTGGTGGGCTGGGCTGGGAAAGGTGATGTTGTCATAGGCATTTAGAGCATAGTAGGTCAGCCATGTTTGTGCCTGCTCAATTGACTGATGGTTTCTGTGCCTAAGTTTCTCTAAAAGAAATAACTATCATCTTGGCTGGTTCACTATATTTTTAAAAATATTTATATAAGAGTCATTTATGCTCTGTGACAGTATAGAATCCAATTCCAGCACTTGGAGAGGTGACACAGCATGACCATTCAAAGCACAGACAAGCTATATAAACCTGTTGCAAAGGATTAGGATAAAAATTCAAGAGGCACCTGTGTGCATGTATGAGAGAGTTCTTAGAACAGTGCCTGGCACAGGATACATGCTGTCCAGGAGCTGCTGTCACATTCCCATTCCCATTCCCAGGTATGTTCCGTGCTATGCCATACCTGGTCTGTTAGACTCTGTGAGGATGCTCCTGTCAGGTTCAAGGTTGAGCCATGTGTCTCTGTCATAGTGAGCTCATAATAAATGTGTGGTGAAGGAATGAAGAATGAATGAAAGTTGTATAGACAAGAAAAGCAAGAACAAGGATGCATCCTTTCCTTAGCTATTTAACACAGGCTGGACAGCTTGCTGGATGCTCTCCACTGTTTATCTGTACTCCTCACTATGAACTCGTGAGAGAAACAGTCTAAGTCCCACTTGTTGCCGAGGCAACTTAAACCAGAGTGGATATGATGTGATGAGTTTGTTGAGATCACATAGCAAATTAAGATTAGAAGTAGATCTGGCCTCAAAGCAGTTTCGTCTTCTCCACCACCACCTATTCTCCTCACATAATACAGTTATCAGGTTACCCACCCTGCAGATAGATCCAGGGATCTATGCTTAATGTTGCATGGCCTACTAAAGATGTCACTTATAGAGTGGAATGTTTGGTTAAAATGCTGAGAAAGTATAAAAGAATGTGTCACCCAATCATGGCCCTGTAATGTTTTCCAGTTGTAGAGAAATAATCTTTACTGAAGATTATTTCTTCAGAATTATTTTAGCAAAATAATCTTTACAGGTACTAAAAGCCAAGAACTATGCTATTCATTCTACTTTTTACGACAATCTTTGGATAGTAGTTATAATCAGTTTGATATTCTATGAAGCAGTCACTAAAAACAGAAATGGAATTACAAGAGATTTATTGGAGAAAATATCTTTTCTTTTTATGTCAGTTTATTTTAGCACTCAGTCTCAGTCAAAATGATTATAGAGAAAATAATTTGACTTCCTAAAATTGAGGTTTTTGAGGTGCTGAGGACATTACTGAAGTGTTTAGAGTGAAATCCCAGGCTTCAGTCGCCCTAACCATCAAGGTCCCACCACCATCCTCAGTGTGCCAACAAAAGAAACGAGGAATGAAAAGCAGAGGAAAATCAATGTGACCACACTGGCGAGAAGAACCAAGGGCTCCAGCAGTTCCCTATGAAGTCTACCTTCAGGATGCTGGCATGAAGTTAGGCTTAAATAAGGGGCAAGAATTTCTGAACCTGGTGTGGTCCAGCTCATCGTTAACACATCACATCTCCATCTGCCCTAAAAGCTGTCATCTGTGGAAAACCTATTCTTCCTCTGATACCATTGTTTCAGCCTTTCTTTGCACCACCAAAAGGTTCCTGAGTAAATTCTAATCCCTTGGAGTTTGTTGTTTCAGTAGTCTGATAGCCCAAGAAGTTCACAGGTGGCTCTTTAGAATGTCTTCCCTCATGCCAGGGTGATTACAAGGGGCCCTTTACCATGGAGTATTTGCACAGTGAACTCCCCTCCTCTGTCACTGCATTAGCAGACACATCTTTGTTCTGAATAATTGGTCAGAAATCCTAGCATTTCCAACAGTCAGAGAGTAATTAAGGTAACCATGTACTTAACATTTTCTAAGCACGTGATATTGTGTGCATAGCATTTGTCATTCTGGGAAAGAATCATGCATTCTAGTTTGGCCCACATGAAGAAATGTTCAGTACAAAAGCCAAGAGCAATTTAAAAATGTGTCTGCATTTGTCCCTTTACTTCAAGACCATAATTATCACCGACTCCCAGAGACTGGAGATCACTGGGACATTTTAGTTCCTTTGAAAGGATCTGCAGCTTGCTAACTTAGCGTCTGTGTCCCCAGTCTGCTGAGTCAGCAGGCTCCAAGAGCAGGGTCCCACACTGCAGTGATATCACCAGCAGCAGGTTCTGGAAAGGGATGTCTCAAGAGCCACTGAAGGAAATAATTAACTTTCCGTAGCTAGAAGGATGAGTCTGGTTCCAGGGACTATCAGGTACAGCCTGTAGTATGTACCTTACTATTGGGTGATCTCAGATGATATGGGGAAAGGAGCACTATTTTTTTTGTCTTAAAAAGATGTTTAAGAAAATGCTAATGTAAACACTGGCCATCGGGTTTCATTGTTTAGGAGTCCAGTTTTGCTACTGTGCTCTCTGGATCTCCAGCGGGATAGAGGATATCTTGTGCATCTCAGTAATGTGTCTGCAGGTCTTTTTCCACAGAAAAGCCTGTGGGTTTAATGTTTCATGGAACACTTAAAGGGAAATACAGTTCTCTTTCAATCTTCTCATTTTACAAATGAGGGAACTGAGACCAAGAAGAGGTGAACTGGCTTCCCAAAGGCTAGATGCCTTGGGGAATGATGGTGTCTTAATCCAGGGAGACTCCAGATCAGTTGTTCTCAACCTGTGGGTCATGATCCCATTGGGGGTTGCGTATCAAATATCCTGCTTATCAGATATTTACATTATAATTCATAACAGTACCAAAATTACAGTTATGAAATAGCAACAGTATAATTTATGGCTGGGGGTCACTACAATATGAGGAACTATATAAAGGGTCACAGCATTAGGAAGGTTGAGAACCAGTACACTAGATGGTAAATAGCAATATGTTAGTTACTGTATATATTAGAGTTTCTGTTGGTGTGATAAAACATTATGACCAAAAGCAACTTGTAAAGGAAAGGGTTTATTTCATCTTAAAGCTTGTAGTCCATTACCTAGGGAAGTCCGGGCAGGAACTCAGGTCAAAGACTTGGGAGAATGAACTAAAGCTGACGCACTCTGAAGAACTCTGCTTAATGGATTGTTCCTTGTGGTTTTCTCAGCCTGCTTCTTAGAGCACCCAGGACTACCAACCCAGGGGTAGCACTGCCCACAGAGATGGGCCCTTCCTCATCCATCATTCATCATCAATCTAGAAAACTTTGGAGGCATTTTCTCAATTGAGGTTCCCTCTTCCCACATGACACTAGTTGTGTCAGTGGACATATACTAACCAGCACACTGAATATTCTCTACAAGAGACAACACTGGGCTTCAGCGGTAAAAATTTTGCTAGGAGAAGAGTCAATAAACTTGTTAATAAAGGGCCAGATAGTAAATAATTTAGGTTTGTTGAGCCAAGAGGTATTCTTTAAAAAACTATTCAACTTTGCCTTTGAGTAGCAATGAACAGTATTCAGGTAAACCATGGGAATGACTAGACTCCATTCAAACTTTGTAGAAGCAAGAGGCCAGACCCAGTGCATCGGAAAGAAATTGCCACTTTTCTTCTAGAATAAACTTTGTCATCTATTACTGTAAAATAAATCGTCCTAAAGGTGGAGATTTCAAACCATGGCTGGTGGGTAGCAATCAGCTGATGGCTGACTGATCTCTCAGCAGGGGTAAGTAGGAGGAACTCAACCTGTTCTTCCTTTCCATTTGGTTCAGGGCCTTTGTCATGAGCCCTTTTCTGCAGGACTATGGCTTCTACATGATCAAATACCATCATCTCCTTGGGGTTCATCTTAGATCCCATCCCAGCATCTCCTCAGCATTTAGCTGATCAGAGTGATCACAGTGGCCTCCCAGATTCAAGGAGAGGGGACATATTGTTCCATCTCAGTACAGAGAGGACAGAGGAATTTGTGGTCATTTAAAAATTTGCTCTAGGAAGAAAAAAGTTAACACCCAATAAAGAGGCAAACAGGAAAGTGTCCCCAGCCACTGGGATGTAGGAGCACTTGCAGACTCTTTGTTATGTGTGATTAGCCAGATTATGTGTTTGATATAACACATATAATTGACATAAATGTAGCAAAACCACCAAGTGCCTTTTCCATGGACAACAACACTACCAGATATTGTTATAGTCTTTGAGGAATAAAATTGGGCAGCATAGAGAGACATGGGGGGAACTTATTGAGATTCTCACCTTTGTGTCAGCGATACCAATTAGTGCCAAGAATTGATTTTTTTTTTTCTTTAGTGCCTTGAAAAAGAGCTTCTGCCAGAGTTTGTCACTATTATTTGACTTTATCTCCACAAGGCGGCCTAGACAGCCTAGGTCTCTAAACAACAACAGATATCTAAATGTGGACTCCGGTTTCCAGTTAGTGAGTTGAATACGCAAGACCTCAGAGACTTCAATAATAGAAATAATGCAATTTTGATGTGAAGGTAACATTTACTGGCAGCTTGTTATGTATTTAATATTAGAGTTGAGCCATCCAGCCATGATAATTTAAGAAACATATGAATTCTTTCACTCTATTTATAGATTTTAATTGTCTTCTTCAGGGTATTAGCATCTTTTCCTTTTCAGAGAAAAGGCCAAGTTCAACTTGTCCCCATAGCATGGTAATAAGAGGTACATAATACTTGGCGAGAAAAGCAGATAGACAATTGGATGATAAATGAAATATAATCTTTTAATCCCACTTAGTTACAGGCTGGCTTATATTACCAAGTGCTGACCTGGTGGCTCTTTGAGCTGCTAATGGCTTTTTGCCTGTATAAAATGACATTGTCTATAAGAGGTGAGTGCATCTTCTCAGCAGAGGCTTGCTTGTAAACCTCTAACATTTTGAGAACCAGAATGGTTCTCCTCTAATCTACTTTATTTCCCATTGCTGAATGGACTCCAAGTCATTCTACCATGCAGGCAAGTGCTGAGGGGAATTTTCCACTGCCTGGTTCCAGCAATATTTAAATTATTGAGAATCGTACAGATTTCACTCGTCTACTTGACATAGTCTCTCCGCTGCTGCATTCATTCGTATGAAACTCTGGATGCTCGCTGCTGAATTTTTCATACTGCTTTTTTAAAAACAGAGCAATCTGCTCTACATCTTCTCTACATGAAACAAGGCCTCACAGGATCGAATTTCATTCTACACATTTCTAGAGATTTCAAGCAACCAAACTGGGTATAGTATGGTCCCTTCCCACCAGGGCTATGATATAACACATATAATTGACATAAACTTATCAAAACCATCCAGTGCCTTTTCCATGGACAACAACACTGCCCAATATTGTAATCTCTGAGGAATACGAATGGGCAGCCCAGAAAGACACGGGAGGAAAACATTTTAAGATTCAAAACCAGTATCCCTATATTCTAACCTTTGTGTCAGTGCCACAGTGTGGCAAAAACTGATTTCTTTTTCTTTAGTGTCTTAAACAAGAGCTTCTGCCAGAGTTTGCCACTATTATTTGACTTTACTTTATCTTCACAAGATGGCCTAGATCCTTAAACAACAACAGATATCTAAATGTGGACTCCGGTTTCCAGTTAGTGAGTTGAGTACTCAAGACCTCAGAGACTTCCATAATACAATTAATACAATCATGATGTGATGGTAACATTTCCTGGCTGCTTGTTATGTAATTAATATTAGGGCTGAGCCATCCAGCCATGCTAATTTACTGAATAGTATATGCTAGTCATTCTTCTTAAATAGTGGCACCATAGAGGCCTCTCTATATTACAGTAGTAAAGAAATGGAGGCGTACTGATTCCTAGTACTGCCTGCTTCCTCTTAGAAACTGGAAAGATGACATACACGATGCTGTATCTGTGCACAACAAATAAATGAAAGCAAGGTATAACAATGGAGTTTACACACATATGATATCCTGTGTAGCTAAAACTTGGGAGTGAACCATCTTTTTAAGGAGTAAAACTAGGGGCTGGAGAAATAGCTTGTCAGTTAAGAGCACTGACTGCTCTTCTAGTGGACCTTGGGTTTGACTCCCAGTACCAACGTGGCATCTTAAAACCCTGTGGAACTCCAGTTCCGGGGAATCTAGTACCCTCTTCTGACCTCCTTGGACACCAAGTATTCATGTGGTGCACAGACATATATGCAGGCAAAAACACTCATAAGCATGAAGTAAAAAAAAAATAATAAATTTAATTTAAAATTAAAGGGAGGTAAAGCTAACAGCATAATTGATTTCTAAGGTTTTCAAGCTTTGTGTTAAAAACAGTAAGTTATGACTTCCTACATAAACATGGTAGACAGGATACATGAGTAGTTTGTATTTTGTAGTCATTAAGGAAAACTTACCAGGCATTCTCTGTGTGTTCTCCCTCCCAGAAGAATACAAACAAATGACACTCCACTACTGAACACTAGTGATTGTTTTGTAAAAACTGGAGGGACCCTTTCAGTTTGCTCCTCATCTGAGTTTTAGCACAGAAAGATCCTGCAGAGGCACTCAATCTGCAATGAAACTGCTTAACAAGGGAGGTGGGGAGGTACTTAGGACTTTTTGAAACATCAAAACCCTTCGAACTTTCTTATCTCTTTTGAGCCTTGCTCTTTTCCCAGCTCTGGGTATATGGCAGACCTGTTTCTACCACCTAGAATTCGAAGTGCTTTTGTACTCTGTGCTTCCATGAATGCTTATCCAGACAACAGGTCTCCTGCCTGTTCCTGCTCACTTGCTGTCTGTTTTCTTTAGCAGCCACATCGATCCAACATGCCTCAGCTGCAGAAAGGGCTCCATCCTAGGATGCCAGAGGTGTCCAGCATGTCACCTCTCTGGACCAGGCCCTGTTCCTTTTTTCCATGGGTGTCACCACAGGCCTGATAGCAGAAGGGGCAAACTGCTCACTGCCAGGGACTTTTGCTGATTAAATGGCTCTCTGTCTCTTTCCACAGTTAGGACCTCCTGTATTGCACAGGAAGCATCTGATTAGACATGACTTCTACAATTGACTTCTACATTCTAAAATGTGGCAAAGCTGTTTTACAGAACCTGTTTGGTTGCTTCATTTTGAAGTTTTCTTTGTACATATATTTTAAAAATCCCCCTCCTGGTGTCATTTGAGTACATTGTTCTGCTCAGCTGTATTATTTTCTAAACAGTTAGGAAAAAAAAT
Organism: Mastomys natalensis; assembly: GCA_021653895.1. NCBI lineage: Eukaryota > Metazoa > Chordata > Mammalia > Rodentia > Muridae > Mastomys > Mastomys natalensis. The sequence continues at coordinate 754,624 of JAJTUV010000661.1, read as the reverse complement.
TGTCAAAACACATAGTCTGTGAAATTCTTCCCAGTTGGAAATAAGTGCATACGCCAGGATCATTCAGAAGGTGAAATTTGCTATCTCTGTGCTTTTGAAAGCCTGGGAACAGTTTCAAACCATCCTCCACCTGTAACTATCATTTAGCAGTTAAGAAAGCAGTTTGCAAAAAAAAAAAAAAAAAAAAAAAAAAAAAAAAAAAAGAAAGAACGCAGTTTGCAAGAACTGATCAGGCTTAAGTAAACAGCTCTGTGCTGATGTGTACAAATTCTACCCACTGGCAAAGGGAAGTACTTTATTAAAATTCCGTGCAATTAACTGTGCTGATTGTGGTTTCCATAGCGATGGTGAAGTAGGGGACAGCCAAGTACATATGCACGTCACTCCGCACCTTACGGTCTGTTTTTTTTCTCTTTACTTGAAATGTTTTCATTTTAATTATCAAATATTAATTGTATAGATTAATGGGTTCATTGCTATTCATCAATACACTATGCATTGTGTACATCCATCCACTCTTCTGCAACCTGGGACCCCGCCTCCACATTCTCTCACCACCTTCCCTGTTCCTACAATTTCTGTTTGTCTCTATGCCCAACTCCTTCCTCTTCTCCATGCTTCTGTTCTTTTCAACCCTTCTACAGGTTGACTTACTGGTTTACGTACATGAATGAGAAGGTGTGTCTAGCTGCATCTCCATTTTTTCCACTCAATACACTTTCTCTAGTCCATCCCTTCTTTTATGTCTTGTTTTTTAAATGAGATCAACAAGTTGATCCTTCTTCTTTGTTCTTTTCTTTTTTCTTTCTTTTTCTTTTTTCAAGACAGGGTTTCTCTGTGTAGCCCTGGCTGTCTTGGAACTCACTCTGTAGACCAGGTGACCTTAAACTCAGAAATCCACCTGCCTCTGCCTCCCAAGTGCTGGGATTAAAGGCGTGCTCCACCACTGTCAGCCTTTCAAGTCTTGAATAGTACTCTATTATGTAATTGTACTAGTTTTCTTTACCCATACATTTATTATAGGCATATGGGTTGGTTCCATAATTTGGCTATTATGAATAGTGCTGTGATGATCTTGGGGGTGCAAGTGTGGTACTTCTACTTTTAATTTTGTGAGGAGTCTCTATTTCTCTTCCATAAGTTCTACACTACTGTCCAGTTTCACCAAGAGTGTATAAGAGTTCCTACCATTTCTTCTATTTTGGTAATACCCATTCTAACTGGAGTGAGAGACTATCTTAACTGTGGTTATTTTTGTCATGCTGTTTGTTAAGAATCAAACCAAGCCTAGGAAATGCTAGGCAAGTACTTTAGTGCAGAGCTGTGACTTTAGCCTTGTTTTGTTCCTTTATAGACAAGGTCTCATTCTGTAACCTAAACTGGCCTAGGATTTACCTGGCTGACCTCAAACGTGTAATTCTTCTGCCTCAGCTTCGAGTGTGCTGGGACTAGAGCCTTGAGGCAACACACTGTGCTTGTAGTTTGATTTGCATTTCTCTTATAACTAGTGAAAGGGAACCTTGGTTTTGTGCTTGTTGGACATGTGTATGTTTCATTTTAAGAAGCATCTGTGATGTCCATCCTTTTGAGTTCCTCTGTGTTCTGGATGTCAGTGTGCAGTTTTCCATTTGAAGATATTTTTCTTTCAACCTTGTCTCTTAATCTTGTTTTGCTGTTGTCAGTATTTCTTAGTTTGATGTGAACTCATTTGTCTATTTTGACCTTTGTTGCCTGTGTGTTTAGATTACTATCATCCCAAACACACACATACACCAATGTCTTCAAGTAGTTCCAGTTTTAATATATTAATTTCATGGTTTCAGGCTTAATTCAGGCTTAAGAGTTAGTTATATCTTTGATCCAGTTTGAATTAGGTTTCTTGTGTGGTGAGAGAAAGGGATCCACTTTTATTTTTCTGCATAAGCATATCCAATTTTGCCAAATATTTATTGAAGAGACTGACTTTTTTCCACTATTAGATTCTTACCTCAGTCAAAAACAATTTGTTTATGTTGGGATGTAACTCAAGGCCAGAGAACTTGCCTAATATGTGGGTGGCCCTGAGTTCTGGGCATAGCAACACACACCCACACACCCACACCCACACACACACACACACACAGAGAGAGAGAGAGAGAGAGGAGAGAGAGAGAGAGAGAGAGAGAGAGAGAGAGAGAGAATACTACATATACATTGTTGGGATCTTTCCAGCCAAGGAAGGGTCTTTAATGCCATATTGGAAATAAACATGCCCATACTAATACTACAGACTGAGGAATCAAATGTGTACAGCAGACATCGGCAATGATAGGATGACCAGGGCCCCACTCATGGTCTCTAAATCACAGAATGTGTGAAACAGTGGAGCTGGGTAGAGATGAGAGGGGCCCTTCAGTGAGTGCTGCCCAGTGCCCTTCCAGGCCTGTTCTTATAGTCTGTAAGACTTCTTGGGGCTGTAATTGATCTTGTTCTGCTCAAGTCAGCACTGAAGTAACACTGTGTCTGTCAGAGCATTGAGGGTGGGTCTCAGGACTCACCTTGTGGTTGCTGAAGTCTTTGCTAACCAGGGGAGGAGGGTTTTGAAGGCAAGAGAGAGAACTTCTTTGGTTTACTTGGTGGGAAGCAAGATATACGGTGAGGGTTTCTGACAACCAAAACTCTAGATACTAAGTGTTCTGTGTCTCATGGGCTACAAGGGTCTTCTTTACCTGTCTTATTTTCTTTCCTCTCCATATAGAATTATTTGATTTACTCACCACTTCCCCCTCCTCATAAGTTAAAACAGTCTCTCTAGACCTCTTTCTAACTACAGAACTTTAAGTCAGAGCACCAAAACATTAACTTTCTTGGTCTCAGTATAGTTCTTAATTATCTTGGTGTGACAAGGATTATTAAAGGTTTGAATACTTTAAAGCTTGTCTCTCCTACCCTATGATATGTATGACGCTCAAGCACAGGGTGAGGTTGGACTTCTTTGCCACTGAATACCCACAGAGGCTGGAACAAAGTAAATGTTGAGTAAATATTGTGCATGAGTGAAATATGCATTAGAAAATGCACTGGGAACCTGTAGATTGTAAGGATCTGGACCAAGGTCATCTGATATAGCCAGAGGAATGAAATGAAATGCAGGCTGGAAGAACTATAGTAAGATTGAGGCTGCTACAATTTTATCGAGAGCAATCGAACTTTTTATTCTTTCATCAGGAACAAATTATAATGGCAATTGCCAGGATCGATTAAGATTACAGTTCCCAGGATACAATGAAGTTTGCAAGATGTACATGGTATACCAGATTAATGTCTAAGACCAATTGTCCTGTCAAGCTTCCATGCTTCCTTGACTACAAAGGTGACATACAGAGAAACACAAAATGGCTGGATTGCTTCACTGCCTGAGGGAGTGTGTAGGTCTCTTAGGAACAAGGAAGGTACATTGTGCCTCAGGAGCCATGGACTCTAACCTGAAAAACGTAGGACATATGCCTGTCAAGGCAACTAGGCCAGGTCACTCCATGGTTCCCTGCAATTAGTAAGTATTCTTGGGGAGCCATTTTTCTCCATAAGTTGACCTGGGTGAGTCTTCTCAAATGAGTCACTGTGGACTGAAGTCACTAGCTCTCAACATCCCATGATAAGGCTCTTCAAATTCCTTCCCAGGTTAGGCACACTTTTTTTCAGTAAAGGTTGATACAGTAAGTATTTAATAGTAGGCTGGAAGAACACTCAGTAGCCAAGTGTGTGTTTAGCTTTCCTTGGTTCAACCCTTGGCACCAAAAGTAAGCAAATAGTAAACACTGATGATGAGACAGTTTACCAGTGATGACAGCCTCAGAAATCCTTGTTCTAAGCACTGGGGAGAACAAATCAGATGGGACACTGCCAATTCCACGTCTTCCTGTTGGCACTAATCTTTACCCAGCAGGGTCAATGCTGGTGGCAGCAACTATGCACTTGGCTTAGTACCAAGTAGTTCTTACATAGGTAAAATGAACTCATAAAAACAGTGGGGATGTGGTGAAGGTGGTGGGAGAGGGAAGGTTTGCCACACCCTCTACTTGTACAGGGTATGTTAGCACTTCCCTCTAGAATGGCTTCCTCTTGACAAGGCACCAGAGTTTTCTGCCTTTCTCTCCAAAGAGTCGTGTTGGGTACATCCTCTTCTTATTCCCAGTCACCCTTCCATAGCACAAGAACCATTCTGCTCTTTTGAGGCACAAAATCGGCTTCTCGTTTATTGTAAATGCTGAGTAAAGTCCTTACTGCTGACATAAACATGGACACCAATGCTTCTTGCGTGGTTTCTTCCCCAGTTAAAGTCTCTTCTTCTTAACTGGTTCACAAAACAGTCTCATGGTGGCAGCCATCACTGCTGTGTGCTCTCTAATGTCAGTCCAGACTCTCTTTCCTTATTGTCTTATCATGGGGCAGATAAAACCATTTTCATGAGCATTCTATGAGCATGACCTATGTACTTCTTATTACCTTCAACACAGCAGAATAGTACTTATCCCAAGGGCATGGTTGAGGTGCCAATTATTTTCAGGACTCTATTTTTGGCATCATCATTAACTTGTTTTTTGTTTGTCTTGGGTTTTGGGGGGTTGTTTTTTATTTGAAATTGGTGGAATTTCAGCTATATAGAAATAAATGGATAAAAGTATGAATATGTGTGTTTTATATTCATGTGCCTCCTTCTCTCTCTCTCTCTTTCTCTCTCTCTCAGGTTTTGTTGTTGTTGTTTTCAAGACATGGTTTCTCTGTGTAGCCCTGGGTGTCCTGGAACTTGCTTTGTAGACCAAGCTGGCCTTGATCTACCTGCCTCTGCCTCCCAAGTGCTGGGATCAAAGGCTTCATCTTTCTCTCTTTAAATTAGGAAAGATCCGAATATTTTACAGTCGCTCCTACATATGAGGAAAGCTACTTCTGCCCTAAGTGGAGTTTTCAGTAAAACCTACAGTAGAAAAGTGACGGATTTTCTTATAATCTGCAGGAAATGTTTGATGTTATATTAGATGAGAATCAACTCGAGGATGCCTGTGAACATCTGGGAGAGTACCTGGAGGCGTACTGGCGGGCCACCCACACAAGCAGCAGCACCCCCATGACCCCATTACTGGGGAGGAATGTGGGCTCCACAGCCCTCTCCCATACCCCACAGCTATCTCTGGGTTACAGGTACTACTTTTTTTTTCCTTATTGGCTTATAACTTTTGCAACCTAATTTTCAGGATTCAGTAGAGAATTAATTAAGATGAAGACTCCAGTTGTTGTTAATCTGAAGAAGCAAGAGAGGAAGACATTGATTTTTTTTTTTTTTTTAATTCAGGGAGCTAGAGAGATGGCTCAGCACTTAAGAACACTTTCTGTTCTGGTTGAGGAGCCTGGTTTAGCTCCCAGCAACCACGTGGTCACTCACAACCATGTGTAACTCCATTCTGAGGAGAGCTGACCTCTGTGGGTGCCAGGCACACATGTGGTGCACAGACATACATGTAGGCAAAATATTTATACTTATAAAATAAATGAAACTTAAATTTTGTTTTAATTAAAGGAGAAAACTAAACCTTACACTGATCCTGACCTGTTATTGAGAAAGCCTGCCCTTCCCATAAGTTTCTCTTTCTGAAGAATCTTGCTATGAAGGGATAATGAATTTCAATTAGATTTCTGAGGACTCTGAAATCTCTGCTAGACTTAATAGTCAGCTTGTTCTCGACTGCATGGTACCACGGACAGCACTTCAGCACAGAGAGGCCTCTAGGCTGCCTTTAACTGTTCTTGTTCTGCAGGCTGCTGAACCTGCCCTCCCCCTTGTACAAACAGAATGAATTTGTAGATTTGGAAATGATGACAGGTTCCTGAGTTTCTGGAGGTATCTAGGGGCCTACCTTCATCAGTGTAGGGAGTTTGAAGATAAGCACAAAGAAAATCAGAGCTCATCTTTTCCGTTGCCCTGCTGGTGCAGTCAGAACTAGAAGTTGGATGCCAGAGACATGGTGATACAAATTGAGTCCTGCCTTTCTGCAGTAATAATTATTCACCATTTATCAAACAACTGGAATGGATCCAAAATCCAAGCTGAGAAACATACAGTCAAACAAGCCTCTTGGCAATGTGACTGGTTTTGTTTTAATGGATTATAATGTTAGTCATAATTGAAGATTTCCAAAGTTAAACCCTAAGCTAAATGGCACTCTCTGAAATATTATTATAACTACGTTACCCCACTGCAGACGGCACCTTTGTCAGCAGAGAACCTGCCAAATAAATGTTTCTTCTGACAGTAGAAATGAATACAGGAAACAGACGGTGGTAATGCTCTGCGTGTCTGTATGCACCAGCACTATTCCTTGTCTTGTTTTCCTTCCGGTATGCCCTCTAAGAGTAACATCCCATTGGCTATGGTTGACTCTGGATGGATATAAAGGGATGACCCAGTAAACTTTGTAGTGCTGGAGGATCTTGTGTGTATTTTGTTTATAACACATAACCCTACGGCTATCCACATACAGTAGCTCTCCCTGATGAGCACATTTGGTGACCTTTATCCTGTGGCCTACTTCTCCTAGTAACCAAAGGTGTTTGACGGCACGATCTGTGACCCACTAAATGAGTTTCCAGCTGTGGGAAGCTGATGTACTTTGGGGAAGAGGTACCTGTGCCCTTGGTTGCATCATGTTCCTGCTCTATAATCTATGTGACCTATCTAAGCTGCTAGACACAAACAGACAGGTGCTCCTTGAGAAAAAAAAGGTCAGATAATATATTTTGGGCCATCAAGTAACTGCCTTAAGATGTTAATTTCAATTAATAATATTAAAGAACTTGGCTTATATCTGAAGATTGAGTTTTCATATCTGTATCAGACACAGAAACAAATGCATTAATTAATTGATAGTACAGATAGTAATTTCATTCATTTTTTTCAAAGCTATAAGAAATATTGATCTAGGGCAAGATGAAGTAAATATATAGTGGGTGATTTTTGGAGTAGAAATATTTTTATGAATTCATGAAAGGAATCAAATAATAGATCTTCTTCTAAATTTTATTTCCTAATGATAAAATAATCCTCTTTTTTCCCAGTGGAGAGAATTATTAACCCTATGTAAATAGATTAAGTTCTATTTAAGAGTTCACTTTCAGTTCTTATATTTCAGTAGAAAACAAAGTCATTCAATATCATATACTTACATTCATAAACTATCAGTAATAAAGCATCTATGTATGTTGCATCCCAAAGAAGATGACCAGTATTCTAAGCAGTACAATTGTGATTCAAAATGCTTTATTAGGTCAGACAGCAGCTCGCTGTACAGACCCTGTTATTGCACATGCGTTCGAATGTTTAGCTGAATGAAGCTGACCTTATCTAACCAGTGAACTGTCTGATATTTTTAGAGTCAGCGAATGAGGCACAGCAACCATTCTACAGAGAATTCTCCAATTGAAAGACGAAGCCTAATGACCTCTGATGAAAATTATCACAATGAGAGGGCCCGCAAAAGTAGGAACCGCTTGTCTTCCAGCTCCCAGCACAGCCGAGATCACTACCCCCTGGTGGAGGAAGATTACCCCGACTCATACAGGACACTTACAAACCTCATAGGAACCGAGGCTCGCCTGGGGGATGCAGCCACGACTCCCGACATAGGCTTTGAGGCTGCAAAAACAAAAAAAAAAAAAAAAACAAAAACAACCCAACCAAACAAAAATCATCTGTTGACAATTTGCCATAGTACTGCTAAGATAAACCAGTCATCTTAATTTGGCAAGCACGGCACAGTATCTGCTGTGTGGGTGGGCTGCTGTCATTTGATCCTAGGGGCAAGAATTAAATAGAAGTACATTATGCCCTTGAGTCTAGATGGGTATAAGATGCCCAATCATATAGGTATTTTTAAGTGCTACATTTACATGATAACAGTACCTTTTGTTTTCTTCATAGATTTTAGACACATCAATTTGTAATTTAGGGTACTTATCAAGGCACATATAAAATAATTTCCCGTGTAGGAAATTCCAAATGACCAGTTCCAGTTGGAACCAATTTATAAACCAATTCCTGTTGGAATTTGGGTGAATTGACTGGAAAGTCTACTTGAGCATGTTGAAATCAATTGAAAAATCAGAAAAAAAAAAATACCCAATAAGGAAATCAAAATACTAATAGAAACCAAACCCAGCTATAGTATTTATTTGCTGGGAGCTAAATTTACACTTCAAGTTGGAATGTATAAACATTTTAATAATATGTTAATGTTGCCAGAATGGCTTTTCAAACTTACCAAATATATTGATAGTGCCAAAAAAAATCTCAGAAATCTTAATGCAGAAATTATATGAATCGCCTCAGATTTTAATATTTTTATTTTTCCTGATACAGCTGTTGTATTCAAAGTGTTTTGCCTTCTGTTCAGTCAGTACTGTTAGCCAGTTTGAAGTTGACAAAATCCAGGGGATATTTGAGAGTAGTAAAGAGAAGCCCAACCATGGCCAGTTCCAGAGAACAGAGAACGAGGTGTTGTTTCTTCGTAGTAAGTCTGCACACAACTACACACATCTGGAATCTGGAGTCAGGTAGCATGTCTGTGGCCAGACCTTTCTGGGTGCAATGGTAATTGGCTCGGGATGGGAAGGCGTCCATCCTGCTGTACACGACACCGGCGTAGGAGCTCTGCCCGCATGGCTGAGTGTCTTCCCTTACTTCAGCCGGTCTCTGTTTTTTAATACAATGAATGTTTTGGCCCTACATCGCACTTATTTTATTTTTCATTGGCATAATTAAATTAGGTACTGAAAGTTATGTTTTCACAAAAAAATTAGGAAAAGTTAAAACACTGAATTAAAATCTTGCAGAAAAAAAAAAACCTCACAGATTCAGAATATATTTGTTCACTAAAAAAAAAAGGCAGTTTTAATGCATGCCGTTAGAGAGAGTTTGGGGGCTGCTCAGTTTCATTGCTAGTGAACAGCCTTTAGATTTCCAATGAGTGTGTTTATGAGATTGGTGACCTATGTTCTATATTATTAAAGAAGGCTTTAATCCAAGAAATTATTGAAATTGACCCTTTGAAACAAATGTCTTTATGAAAGGGCTTGTTTCTAAAATGACACATGCATATGTTTTCTAAAGACCCAATTGGAGCTAGACATAAAGTCTCTTTCTACTAATGCCTTGAAGTCAATTTTTAAAACAAGTATAATTAATTTTATGTTAATTTTCTCCAAAAATTTTAAGACATGGGCCCTCAAAACTATGTACCAGTTCATTAATTTTCCTCATCAAGAGTCTAAGTTTCATATTCTTAATCAGTTATTCATATCTTAAATCCCATCAACCCACTGTCTTGACTGTATGTACAACCCGTTATGAACCTGCTTATCTGATAATGAGGCTGCCTGAAATTTTGTAAGTAATCTCAAACATTTGATACATTTAAACATGGGCTCAGTAAAATTGACAAGCTAACATCTGATACTGGCTTGTGAAGCTCTATTGTCATCCAGCGAGGCTTACAGAATTTTCTGTTAAGACATTTAACAGAGATGTATTCATTGGGCTCTTTAATAAGCATTTAATCTTCCATTACTGAATACTTTGTTAGAACACAGAAGAGCATTTTCCAGCAAACAAACTATATTTATTACATGTATAGCACATATTTGCATGAGAAAGAAAACATTAGCCAAACATTTTCCTGTATGCTTTACTGGTTTCTTGTTTGTGCGCATTAAAGCATTTAATTGCAGAGAGTGCACTTGGGTGTATAAATTTAGAATAGATTGCTGTTCAGCTTTTTCTGCAGTAGCATTAGCAATTTGGTCATTTAACTACTTTAAGATATCTATATTTCATGGCGGGTAGCTGTAACAGCATTTACATATATTTCCTAGTCGACAAGGCTACCTTTTCTTTCAACTTTGAAGGGTCACTTGTTTTTCAAGCATCTCCAGCCTTTTTCTCCCCTTTTGCTCTTCCATATCATGCTGAAAGACGGAGGCCCACGTAATCTGTGCACAAAACTCATCCATCATTTGCCATTAAAAGTCCATACCTATTTTGCTTTGCAGTTCTATTAAAAAGCTAGCAATGTCGGGAAAGGGTAAGATATATATTCTTGATGAATCTATTTACTGTCTCACTTTAATTTTGCATATCATTCATCTTCCTCCTGTAAGTTTCTCTCCTACAAATGAGGAAGAGATAAGATTCCTCCTCTCTTTTTAAAGGATCAGTGTTGCTTGTATAAATGATTAAAATCCAGATACATACTAATAAAACTATTTTTGCCAAGCATACCAAGAACCTCTAGGAAATGCCTATTCCACAAGTACTTTGCTTTAATTCATTTTACTCAAAATGGCAAATGACAAGCAGGAGAAAATTTCTATATCATTTGAGGCTGTTTTCACTTATACAATAGACCATGTTAGAACTCTGTGAGTTTTTATGATATATAATAACGCAGACTCGTGCAACAATGTGGAAATGTGGTCCTGGAAAAAGAAGAAATGCTATTTATGGTCTTTTTGCTTATTTCCAAGACTATAATATGACTACAATGTCATAATCAACACTGTCACCTTGTTCATGCTAACACTTAAAACAACACATAGTGGTATTTACAAATGACTCTGATTCTCTCCCGTCTTTATATGGCTCTACTGGGTAGAAGATTGGAATTGTTAGCAATTAGACTCATGGTCTCCCTAAAGAGTCTCAGCTGTGTTACTATACAATCATTGCATTTCATCCTTGAGGGAAGGAATTTTAAAGTCTGAAACAAATTGAGACAATTATTTGTTCCACTTTAAATAATCTGTGATTATAATTGCTGTTTGCAAAAAATGTATTTTTAGAATGTCAGCGTCTTTTCATACCTGCATACTTGAACTTGTCTTCTGTGTGGTGGGGGGGCCTTAAATTTCATAGTAGAGAATAGGGGAGTGAAAAGGGAATGAAGACAAAGAAGCTGTGGTAAAAGACAGTGCAACTCTTCAACTTTCAAAGAACATATCCCAAAATGTTGAGGCTCAGTATGTCAGTGAAGAATGTTTCTAGGCAACCTTATTTGCAAGCTAGTATATTTTCTTATATAATTTTATTTTGGTATTTGCTAAAAAAAGAAAAGAAAAAGAACACAATACCACCATACAAATTGCCCTCTATCATGACATGATACTACCTCTTTTCTAGAGAAAGCAGTCTGTGTTTGGAGGGGGAAGTCCTGGTGATAGTGTCTGTTCTGCCAGCCGTGCTGCAGGGTTGGAAGTGTTCAGACGTGCCTGCCCTTTAGAGTTCACACTGTTTTCGAATGCTCCCAGAATGCTCTCATTTCTTCCATGTCACCAAGGTTTTCTTGAAATTGATTCACGGCTTATCATGACGTGAGTTTAATTTAACAAGAAGCCATCCTAGGGAACAAAGCAAACTGAAAGGAACTACCTCTGTGCAAAATGTAGCCTCTAGCTCAGGTCTAAGGAAGAGAAATCCAGAGACTAGATGTTTAAAGGCAGAGTTGGTTGATCCTTGACTTCTAGGGGTACTAAGGGCATGCTGTGACCACTTACTGGGTAAGGATCTGCATTGTCTGGAATTCCCATGTAATTGGAACATATCAACATTTCAAATAAATGATTACATAACCCTTATTCCTTTATATTTGCCTTTGTCTCTCATGACAGTGTTGTTTTTTCACTATAAAAGCTAATCTTTCAACGACTTATGAGTAAAAACTACAAGAAATCGTGAATAAAATCTGTTCTATTAGTTCCTTACATTTTTAAATATTGTCAACACTGTAACTGTTAATTAAGTTACTTACTCCAGCTGTGTCTACGTGGCAAACAATAGTCCTTTTCTTTTAGATGATAATGATGATCAAATCAGACAACTGTTGGGAAGACATTAAGAATAACTTATGGATGAGTTAAGCAATCCAGTTTATCAAAATTGTAAAACTGGTTTATATGGGCAGACAGCTACAGCATTCAGAAATTACTCTTTGTTTCTTCTTTTGTTAAAAGGACCTTTCTCCAATGAAATAATCCTCTGATAGCAATGTCTTTGCTTGTGGATAACTTAAAACAAAATGCTGCATGTAATGAAGGTATATTATGAGAAGATTAGGGAGTATCTCATCAGATAATCTTAATTAAGGGCTGTAACTCCTACTTGCCATAAATACATATAAATAAGAGGGAATAGTGCTAAGACTTGGGGAGTCATAACTTTTCACGAAACTTTCTTTTTGTGGATGTAAAATATTCACAGAAAGATGGAAGAAAATGTTACCAATGAATTTATAATGGTTTAGGGAATTCACTGATTCTTCCTCGTTTGAAAATTGTAATGAGTTAAAATGATAACCAAGAAGAGTAGCAGATCTTCAGGTTTTCAAGAGTCTTGGGTTATATTTTTAAACATTTAAATCTCCCAACAAGCGGCTTGATCTGTGTTTATGCAGGGGCCTTTCTTGCCCTACTTGCATGCTACTTCATACACTTCACAGAAATCAGGGTGAATTCCATACACACAGGGTGTCACGGATGCGGGGAAATCAGTGTGAATTCTGTTTGCACGGGGGTGTCACACATGGAGGTCATTAACACTATATTGTTACATACTATTTTTCATATGCCTTACAATATTTTCTGGAACGTTATTAATATGAAAGCATTTTATTGCCAAAATAAATCTATGTTGTTACTTCTGCATTAGCAGTAGAAAAATAATGTAGCAAAAATATATATTGTACAGTACAAAATTATAATATATATATATTTTGCCAATAAATGAAAATAGATTGAGGAGAAAGAAGCACATTTGTTATAGCACAAACTTATAACAAAACCCACTGTTAAATTGGCAGTCCTGTTTTTAGATGTATGTAGATTTGGTTCTCTGTCTTACCAGATTTATCTCATCTCTCATATTTGTAATTCTGCTGCTTGATATTTTCCAGCAATTTATTTCATAGCCTTGCAATCTGTGAGTGTAATTTACTTATTTAATTCCCTTACATAAAACATATGAACTTCATTTTGCGTTGACGACTCATACTATATTACTCTATTTTCTGTTCCTGTTTCTTCTCCTTTGGTAACAGATGGCACAGCAGGTGAGCTCACAGGGCTCCTCTGGGCTTTGGATGTTTGAAAGTTTGTTTTTCCCAGCCTCAAGTTAGAGATCAGTAAAATGTCCCCATGGAAAATATTAAGTAGGGATTCTTTGTTTTGTTTTGTTTTGTACTTGATACTATTTGAAGCATAAATTAAAACCATTAGCTGTATTTTAAGAGGTGGGAGGGATTAAAAAATAATGCTATTAATAAGAAACATACTAAAAATAACTATGGCAAAATGGTGTTAGAAGATTCCCCCTGTTCTGAGGGCTGTTGATATCCCAGGCTATTCCTATGTCTCTGCTGATGTGGTGGGGGAAATGCCTTTGTCAAATAACTTTCTTTTTCTTTGGTTATTTATTTTAATAATTTGTCCCTTTCATTTTTGTTACATAGATCTGTGTAGCGTTCTACAAGGCATGCTGGGGAAAATACACTATGCAAATGTATACCGTGCTGCATGCTTTGTTCTTCCTCTGCTTTAGTGGCTTTAAAGAAAAAAAAAATGTGGTGTTATTTTTGTGAACAAAGACATTTAACAAACAACAAAAAAAATGCAGAGTGCATGCATACAGTATCCTAATTTCTATGGGTTGTTTTATGGAATTTAAATGTGTACAAAAACTGCATTAATTTTTTCTTTTATATAATAAATGAAAAAAAACACTAAACCTAGCATTCTACCTTTCATTTATATTCTAGAAACATACAGAAGAAATGCCAGCTATCGTAAGCAATATTCCTGCAGCTTTTAACGGAAAATAAATTTATATATTTACTCTTAACAGAAAAAAAAAAAGTCAATGAAGTGACTGTTTCCTGATTATTCTGCTAGATTCTATGAGTTGCCACAAAAGAATGTTTAATTAGAAAAGAATGTATAAGTTGCACACACATATAGGAAATGGATTATACCAAAATAAATGCATGAAATAAGGCTGAATAAGAATATATACTAGATAAACCTTAATGTTCTCAGGATACCTTTAGCAGGATACTGTAGCAGTTATTCCAAAATGACAGGTCTGGAATTATATGATTGTTATATAGATTATGACTGGGCCTTTCAAACACACCCCAGAGTTGGTTGCCTATGCTGTGTAACAGGATTGGAATTGGACTTTTATCTCATTGTGGTACACAAGAAGTTCAAGGGAAATATGTAAGATACCTGTAGAATTAGAATTATGCAGTGATGTATTATAGCCACAGACTTTATCACGTTGAATTCACGTGAGCTCCCTGAAAAGGCAGGCAGAATGTAAGTTAATAGAACCAACTACAATTAAGAAAACCAAAAGCTCATTGTCATTTTTCCCCTCTGGAGTAATTTTTTTTAAATACATGCACCAGATACTCTCAGCCAAGCAGTAATCTGGATGAAGCATGCAAAGTGCTGAGTAAGCACAAGGCGTTGGCTGTATGAATAATTTTGTTAGCGGAGGGGTCTTACCTAAGACTACCCCAACAATCAGCCAGCAATCTGAAAATCCCAAGAGAAAAACAACAGTTCCTTGCTGTTTCATTAACAAGGTATATACTTGAAACCACCTCGCCTGTCCTTAGCACAATTCTATTGGACTGTAGAAATTTCTTGTCTTTTCCTATAGCATACAAGGTTAGCACAGTAATTTAACTGTGGACTCTAACCACTGCCTTCCAGCAATAACTATGAGTTATTGGACATCCCTGTGTTCAGATCTGCTATCATATCTTCTTTGCATGACCAAAAATTTTCTATTATTTATAATATTGCAAATTATTTGTGATGTCTACTTCTTGTATTCCTTTGTGGAACATCAAACTTGTTTCAACAGGTGGTTACTCTCCTGATCAAAGTTTGTCCTCAGTCAGGCTCCTTTAAGACTGGTCTCAATTGGGGGTTATTCTTGGGCTTAGCTGCTTTTTAACATCCAGGCATCTACTGATGTCCTATGTGTTCATTTTCACCGACTGAAGGGACCATTTTATATTAATAACCCCTGATCCTTTGAAGCAATTATCTGGGAATTCTTTTGCAATAATCTTGGTATGGTTTTTCTTCTAGAAACTATTACTAGCCAACAACCTAGGGTTTCATCCTATATAAGTCACATGGAGACTCTGCTTCTCTAATTTTAGCCTCCCTGACTCTGGAAACACAGAGCTGTGTCTTCATGGTAAGAGACTGTCCTCCTCTTAGTTGGCTGTCTACTCCCTCTGGAGTTGGCTGGGAATTGTTTTTGCTAAGGGGGAAATACAGGGCAATGGTAAAGCTCACTGTTTCTCTTTAGTTAGGGATCTCAGTCCACAGGCTGTTTTCCAGTATCTGGAAACAGTTGTTTCTTGTGTTGTCTCCAGTATTCTGCTTGTTAACAGTAGTAAGAGTAGGCACATGTCTTACTCTCTCCTGCCTTGAAGCAGAAGTCTTTCATGGCATTTTGCTCATGACTTTAAAAATTGATAAAATATTTAGAAGGTCTCAGAAGAACAAAAAGTTTGATATTCCTCATTAAAGATTTCCAGTCACATCTATAGTTAACAATTTTGTATTTTATCTAGGAGAGTCAGCCAAGATTCTACTAGTCAAATCCATCTCTCTTTTCTGTGAAGGACACTTGAAAAATAGTCTAAGAGACCATTTCCTTAATAGAGTTCTAAAACACAGATCTCTAACTTCACAAGTAAATACGAGTCTAGCATACATTAATAAGTTGCCAAAGACATGTGAGAATTTGTCAACTGTCTCAAGTTGCTAAAGCTCTGCCTACACTGGATGAGAATGGAAATACTAAAGAGCTCAAGTAAGCTGTTGTGCAAACTCAGATTTTCTAAACAGCCTACAGGCTATTAAGTATATCCAGATATAATATCAATGTGCAGACTAGTTTAATGACTGTATTCTCCTTTATGTATGCCTCCTCTAAGACTGGCATTTGAACACAAGCCCCCAAAGAAGATGAAGAACTCTCTTTCCCATACATTGAGATAAGACAGTATATGGTTAGAAGTCAGGTGGGCTATAGTGCTTCATTTCATGTGACTGTTGAAGATGAGGTAATACTGGGAACAGCTCAAAAGGGCCTTTCACAAGTCTCCTACATTTTTCTGTCTCTGCTTTTTTAATTCCCTTTTACAAATTGAAGTTAAAGAGAATAGAAAGAAATGACGCTGATTCTACTCTTTTTCTTTGTTTATTTTTGTGGAGAAGTAGACAACCCCAGTTCCTCTTTGAGACAAAACTATCAGTTGTCAGTTAACCTCAGGAATCAACCCAATGCTTCTCCATCAGGAATACTGAGATCTAGAGATCTACCCTGCTTAGCTAAAGGGACCTAAAAGTAAGCAAAACCAAAACACGGCAAGAACTCTTCGGATCAAGTTCGCCAATGATTATTATATTTTACTTTTCAACCATTTATTCTGCAGGTGGGGTTGGGGGTGGAGACGGGGCGCGCAGGGCTGGACATACCCAGAGGCACAACTGTTCAAATTTTAGGCAAGAAGACTGAAGAGCACAGACAGCATTTGGCCATCTATTTAACAGGAAGGTGACTCCTGAATGAGAGGGGAAAAACACTTGGACCATACGTGAAGACCAGTGAGTTTCTTGTCTACAGTGTTTTGGACTCAGCTCAGACAACTTTTGTGACCACTTAAGATTTTTAAACCGGCGAGATGCTTAAGGAAAACTGTTCTAGCCAAGCGTGGCCTGAGAGGGAGAGGAAGATTGGAGAGGGAAGAGCGCTGAGAAGGAAAGACAGCGGTACGAAAAACTGCAGCGACTATAAAGAAAAAGTAGGCCAACATTTCACTGCTGTCAGGGATATTAGGCTCTAAAGAGACTTAAAGTTTACCATCGTCGGGCCCAAACCTGGGTCTTCTGGAGTTGGGCATGGTTACATATTTGCACTGTGGCTAGAAGCTCAGAAAAAACTTCAAACCCCAACAACAACACGCCTAGACGCCGCAGCCTTCCGCTGGCCCTCGGTGCCGCAGCGGTCGCCGGTCCCCCCTCACCCCGCCTCCAGCCTCCTCGCCCCGCCTCCGGTCCCTGCGCCTGCGCAGTTCCCTCGCTCCGCCCCGCCCCTGCTGGAGCCGCCGCCGGAGAGGAGCTGGGGGAGGACGGTGGCCCGCGAGGCTCGAGCAGACAACGCGGCGGCGATGTCCGCGAGCCAGGCGAGCGCCGCGGCGGTAGCGGCGGGGCTTCGCGCGTGGCTGGGCGGCCTGGGCTGCGGCCTCCCCGCGGGTCCCTGGAAGCGGGCGCGCGGCTGGCGCGGGAGCAGAGGCGGAGGCCCCGGCGCGTCCTTCTGCCCCGCAGCCTGAGCCCGGGCGGCTGGAGGGCTCCGCTGCCCGAGGATGGGAATTCTCTTCACCCGGATCTGGAGGCTGTTCAATCACCAGGGTGAGGCTGGGCCGGGCGGGGAGGTCTCGGTTCTTGTCTGACGGAAGGGTCGCCTTTGTCTCCCGAGAGCTGGGGAGAGGTTCCTCCCGCCATACACCCATTGCTCCGATTTGATCGCGAGCGCAAAAGGTGCCCTGCCCCATGCCAGGGGCCCAGCGCGCGGCCTGACCTGCCTCCATCCCGGTCGCCAGCCGGCAGTTGTGTTTGGGCCGCACGGGCAACAGCTGGGGTTCTAGGGTGAAGACCGAGGGCCCTGACCCTGGCCCTAGAGGCGCCACCGAGCCCACGTTTTGCAGAATGCGGAAAACTGGAACTGGTGCTGGACTCGTCTGGTTCGCGTCGGGCGGCTCGCTTTGGGGGTTGGGGGGGCGGGGAGACCCTCGCTGCGGAATAGTGATGGAGTCTCTCCTTTGCGCCGTTCGTCTCTGTAGTAAAGGTCAAGTCTAAGGTCGTTTTCCTTCTTGGGTTATTAGAGGTGGTTTTTTGTTTTGTTTGGTTTGGTTTTGTTTTGGTTTGGTTTTTTTGACCCTTGTTTAAGTGTTTGGCCCAGAGCTTTTAAAAGCCTGCCTCGGGAGACATTCGTTAGCATTAGGTAACTAGCAGGTTACTGGTTAAGTTCGCTGAAACGCAGACATTTGCCACGGAAGGCATAGGGGATTTATAAAAAAAAATTACAAAATGGGTGTGTGACACCGGAGAGACTATGGTTCTAACAGAACTACATAGTTACTAAAATGAAATGTGCTGCTTTTTTTTTTTTAAAAAAAAAAGCTCTACTTGCAGTTCATTCCATCTGTCAACCACGTACTGTTTTCTCTTGTATAAGCTGGTAGCATTATCGCACCCCCACTTTTCCCAGTTAAAAGTTAATAAACGGTGGTGCCTACTACTTAGACGGAGCTGTTCTCTAGTTTGGTCCTCCTCTGGGATAGAGCTGGCTTTATGAGACTTGTAATCCCTAGTGAACTTTGCTTTTTTAATAATATTTTTTTAAAAAGCAAAATGATACTTTAGATAACGGTACTAAATAAAGTGGAAGGCAATAAAGAGGATATTTCCATTCGCACTGTCTGGTCAGCAGAGTACATGTGACAGGGGGTAGTGGTTTCCAGTGGCTTCACAATTCTGTGGGTTTAGATACTCTCACCTAGCACAGGAATTTGTGGGGTCTACAGTTTTTGAATATTTAATTTCTAGGTTTGAAGTACTAAAGGTTACATTGTTGTAGAACTGGTGATGTTTATGTGGGTAATAAGTATCTAGTTCTGTCCTCTACAATCTTGTATTTAGTGAAGCTAGTGTTTCAGTTCTGCTTTGGTTTAGAAAGACTTTGTGCTTTGAAGTGTCTCTGGTACGGTCCTAACTTTCTTCTTTGAGTCAATGACAAAACTGTTGCTATGACTTAAAAAAAAATGAATTAGAACTTTAAAAGAAACCCAGCTAGTTAGAAGTGATAACAGGAATGCATTGTTCAGTACAGATCTTATAATCTGCATTTTAGTAGTAGCGTTTGCCTGAATGTTTACTCAGTGTTTGAAAATTAACAAGAGAATTAATAGAGTTCAGTTTCTCGAAAATTACCAGCCCATATAGTGAAATTGTGAAGAAATGATTTGTTAAATGGTTTGTTCTCAGCACAGTAGCCTCACAGACTTCACTGTCACAGACACTTGTTGGTATTTTTGGACCTGTGGAGAAAGAGACACATAAATTAGGTGTGTCTTTGATGCTTTATTATACAGAAGGTTCAGGACACGTTTCTATCCTCTTTTCACGGAGACTTGAAGAAAGAGGCTTTGGATAATTGCAGAGTTTGATATATTGATGAATGCAGAGACATAGCAACTCTGTCTTCTCAAACAGCAGCTGCTCAGTTAAAGATGTGAGAGTGAACTGCCTACTCATAAAACCAGAGGTTATTTTTAGGTGACCCACAGATTCCGTAGTGATTAAACATTATTCTACATATTGCAATTTATTGACACCATTTAAAAAATATTGAAGTTGGGGCTGTAGCTCAGTTGGTAGAATGCCTCTCATTTCACCACACCCAAGCCACTGACGACTTTTCTGTTTTCTCTTTTCTCCCTGTGGTGGCGCACGCCTTTAATCCCAGCACTTGGGAGGCAGAGGCAGGCGGATTTCAGAGTTCGAGGCCAGCCTGGTCTACAGAGTGAGTTCCAGGACAGCCAGGGCTACACAGAGAAACCCTGTCTCGAAAAACCAAAAATAAATAAATAAATAAATAAATAAATAAATAAATAAATACCTTTTTAACTCCTGTTTGGGTGTAGGGCAGCAGTTCTCAACCTGTGGGTCTCCATCTCTAAGCATGGGAAAACACTGACTTTTACTGTTCGTAACAGTAGCAGATTACACTTAGGAAGTAGCAACAGAATAACTATGGTTGAGGGATCACCACAACATGAGGAACTATGTTAAACGGTCTACCCATTTGGAAGGTTGAGAACCACTGCTCTGAGTGTTGGGAATAAGGCAGAGAATGAAACAGACAAATCTCCTTGCCTTTATGAAGCATCTGTTATAGTCTAGGGCAGCAAAAAAGAAACCCGCCTGTCTCTGGAGATGAATTAGCAGCTGGTAATTCTACTGGCTTTTGCACACTAGGTTCCAGGTGTTCTGCCTCAGTTTCGTTACTTCTAGAAACTTTCTGTTTTACAGTTGCACATTAGGGCTTTATTTATTTAAAATGATAGGCCCGGATGTTAATCAAGGATCTCTAGTGCTAGCATGTTCTCACTACCACCACCCCCAACTCACAGGTGTGCACGGGCGCGCACACACCCCTTTATAAAGAATGTGGAAGGAAGAGCCTTTCCAACACCTACGTAGACTGCAAAAGGTTGTGGAGTTTCCCTCTTGACAGCCTTGCTCCTCCCTCTGCTCTTTGGCTGTTAGGAAAGGAATCAAGTTATGAATGAGCGCTGGCAAAGCTGCTGACTCTGCGTTGGTCTTGTGTTGGAGAAGCCACTTCAGTTCTTGGTCTTTTTATAAGGGAGTTCAACCATGCAGGAGAGTACAGCAGGAAGGTGACTGGACATTGTACCTTGTCAGGACACTGCCTCTTAGCTCCAGGTGCACCCTGGCATTCTCTCAGTGGGTTCAGTGTGGAGCTTACCGGAGGGACATTGCAGGAGGAAATGCTTGTTCCTGGTGACAGTGTGCACTCTGGACAAGCTGTTTTAGCACATGCACCTTTACCCTTAGTACGTGGGGCTTACGTGGCATAGTGATTCCGTTTATCTCCTCACCAGTACCTCCTTCTACTCGGTACTAGGCATTTTCTTTGTAAAACTTCCCAATCTCAAATTACTGTGTGGTTTCTGCCTCCTAATGGGTCTCTGGTTTTCATCTTTGTTTCTCATTTTTTTCCTTCCCCCAGCAGTTTCTTAAAAGCAAGTCTTTGTTACTGAAGCTTGAGCTTGAGCAGGTGTGTCTGAGCTTTTGATGTTGGGACACGACTTGTCATCTACAACGTTCATGCTCAGAATTGCATGGTCAATTTTTACCAAAAAAAAAAAAAAAAAAAAAAAAAAAAAAAAAAAAGAGTCAATAACTTCATAGTATTTTAAATAAGTTTTTAGCTTTTGTGCTAGGTCACATCATAGCTTGACATGCCTGCCAGACCCAGACTTGGTAAGGCTAAGTGGTAATTTGGGTATGAGATGTTGGTGGTGTTTGTGTAATTCATAGAGATAGAAGGTCTTTAAATGACAGTTACCTTTTTTTTTTTTTTTTTTTGATTAATTTACCAAGTGGTAGTCAGATACTCTTAGACGACCAGTGGACTAGTAGGCTGCCTGGTTGTGTCAAAGAAAATGAAAGAGGAAGGAACCATGGATAAGAGGTGCTTTTCTGGCAAAGCAGTATTGATTGATAAGGTAGAGCCCAGGTCAAACTCTGAATTCCAGCAGAGAATAATGGTGTGGTGTTTGGACTTTTCTGAGTGCAGGAGTATTGTGGGAAAGGCCTTCTAAATGAAGTCATACAAAACAGTCATTGCAGTAATTCACAAGTGTCATGGAGTTGGAATGGCCAAAGTCTGATTGACATATGTCCTTGGTAACATTTCCTCCTAATATGCTGTATTGTATGTTCTGTGGAGTGTTTGTCTTGAAGCTTATTGTAACACAGAATTCTAGCACTGCAGATGTACATTCTCTATAAAGTGTTGTTATGTCTGGTAATGAGGAGTGCAGAGTGCAGAAACCGCAAGCGTGTGAGGGAGTTGATTTAGTATTAGAACACGTGTGATGATCTAATTCTACATCAGGAATAAACTGGCTTGTAACTATTGCATTAGCACCTTTATCTTTTAACTTCTTACACAACTCTGTCGTAATGTTGCAGTTCTCATCATGACTCATACGCCTGTCTTTGATTTAGGAAGCCACCAAAATGGTCATTGATGCTTTCTTGTAAGCACATTCCCCTCTAGTGGTTGGAAGTGGATTCGGTTTGTGGACATGAGGCTATGTGAGGGAGTGAGCCATTGGATTACAGACTCTTCCCTAGGTTGAACTTTGCATATCCATTCAACACACGCACACACAGCCTGTGGCTCTTCCGAGAGTTTCTTAAGTTTTGCACATGCTTGACTTTAAGTTTCTTTTTTTTTCTTTCTTGAAGAGTGTCATAATTGCCTTTTATGTTATAATATAATATAATATAATATAATATAATATAATATAGCTTACATTCCCTGTGTTGGTATTTTTAGTAGTCTCAGATGGGCTGTGTATTTATGTATTTGGTGGTGGTGTAGAACTTGGTTAATTTTGTAAAGTTTTAAACAGAAGAGCAGTGTCACCAGAGTGGAAAATGCTACTAGCAACATTAAATGGAAAGTGGGTGGATAATCTGGAGACGAGGTCCGTGGACAGCTGTCCGGATTTAGTGGGCAGCCAAGAAAGGAATTAGGAGCTTAGGATTAAGACATTTTACCCTTTGTCACACTCATCCCTTCTCACCTTGTTCCCAGTGATGTAACCTCCGTTTTCCTGTCTGTTTTACCAGCAGGGACATAGAAGGACATGCGGCCTTCAAGGCTTCTAACTTCCTGTATCCCAGCGCCTTCTTACCTTTCCTGCTCTCCTTCACCCAACCCTAACTTTTCCCTGTTAGGATTTCCCTCATTCCCAGTCCTGTGGATCATAAAATAATGGTTCTCTTTACGAGCTAAATTTATTATCTAGCTGGCTGCTTTTCCATCTTGGATAGTCTTACCTGTTAAAATTTTTACACCATGCCTCCAGATACAGGATCGCACAGTGTATCATCCACCATATGCTCCCACCCCTGGGTTTTGTTGTTGTTTGTCTAGATACTCTATCCTTTCTTGAGCTTGTATCCTGAGAAAATGAAATTTTTGTGGTGTAGCCTCTTCCCCTCTGGCTTACTTTAGCATCTGTTGCTGCACAGTGGTTTTGCTCATTATGCTTGCCTACTTATCCTGCTCAGCACTTGGCCAGGTGTGACCCCTCCCATGTAGCCAGATGTGATTACCCCCCCCCCATGCTTTCTTAGGTATTTTTTTGATGTAGAGAATCCTTTCTAGGAGCTAACAAAAAACAGTGACATAAGTCTTTGAAGACATCACTAAAGATTACAAAACAAAAGCAAAAAAACAAAATTTGTGTCCAAACTAGAGGAGGGGTTTAACATGAAAGGTATTGTTTTAGAAACCAGATAGATTTCCTGCCGGAGCTCAGTTTAGAATGTCATTGGAAAGAAGAGGGTTTTTTGTTTGTTTGTTTGTTTGTTTGTTTTAATGATTATTACAAAGAGTCATACCCTATTTAACAGTAAGCTGGCATTCATTTCAGCTCTCTTTTCCGTGGTGACCAAGGGTTCCAAGGAACCCTCTTTAAAAACTCAGGTTCATCTTTAGAGGCAAAAGGATTTGTCACCACTGAGAACATTAGCATGGCTCTGGAAACAAGAATGACAAAAGCATTTGAAAAGTCATAGCACTGCAACAGTGCCTGCTATAGCTTCCATATGTGATCAAACGAATACTGTGTTAATCATCTGTGGGCACATTGTTCACACACACGTGCATGCTTAAGTCATTGTTTATATCATTTGCCATATATTCTTGTATTTTGTATTACTTTGGACTGGTCCTGTTTAGTTTGTAATGTTTAAAGAACACCATTCCTTTCATTGATGATTATAAATGTGTCTTGTTTCTGAGTACTAGAAGTCATTCTAAATTTTGACCTGTAGCTAACCGTGATAGTACAAAATGTATTCCTTCAAGTTAGAATTAAACAGATATTTTAGAAAGGCTCTAGTTAGTTTTAAAACTGAACCTCACTCTGCAACCTTTGCTATATAAACTATGCTAGCCTCGAACTCACCTGCCTCTGCCTCTGGAGTGCTGTGATTAAAGTATGCCATCACACCCAGTCCAAGGAGGCTTAACTTAAAATCAGTATTCAACTAGGAAATTTTCTTTTTGCTTCAATACCTTTGTAGATGCTTGTAGTAACAGAACTGAAGAAAGCATATATCAGCAAATTGGGAATGCTTACATTTGCAAGTAAAAAAAGGCCTAGTTGTGTTAGTTAGAAACTTACCTGGAAGAAAGGCTTCCTTTCCTAGCTAAAGAACTCAGTTATCAGGGCCGGGCGGTGGTGGCGCACGCCTTTAATCCCAGCACTTGGGAGGCAGAGGCAGGCGGATTTCTGAGTTCGAGGCCAGCCTGGTCTACAGAGTGAGTTCCAGGACAGCTCGTGCTACACAGAGAAACCCTGTCTCGAAAAAAAACCAAAAAAAAAAAAAAAAAAAAAAAAGAACTCAGTTATCTAGTTCTGATGCAGACATGGCCCCACTGTGAAGTACATTCATGGTTATAAAGCCTGTAACGCTTGGGTTGGAATCCCACATTTCTCAAGAGTTTTTTGGTTTTAGTAAGACTAAAAATAAACATAAACATGTAATTATATATTAATATATACATGAATGTGTGTTTGTGTGTATGTATGTGTATATATATATGTATGTATGTGTATGTGTGTATGTGTGTGTGAATATATATATATGTAATCTCCATAATACAGCTGTTAGGCTGGTAGTGAATGTAGCTTGTAAGTATTAAGCCAGGTTAAGGAGCCTGTACTGTCACTTGAGTTTGTTTTGTTCTTTGAAATGTGTCTTACCACATTTCTAGCCTGGAACTTGTGATCTTCCTGTTAACTTCTCTCTCAAGTGTCTGGAAGCACAGCCATGGCCACCATCCCTGGCTTGTCAAGCTCCTTTGAAACATGTGCCTTTATTGTACTTGCTGGTGTTCTTCTGTGTGTGACTCTCTCTGAGGTTGTGAACTCGGGATAGTAGCAGGATTGAATTTGCAGACTCATGAGATATAAATTTACGGTTACCCATGGAACAAACTCTTCTTTTTCTACTTCCTTTTCACACTTTGCATGGACACATTGAACTTTAGTAACTTAAGTCATTTGTAGTTGTTGTGACTACATTTGGGGATCCTTTGCTGAGCATAGACTTCCTTAGGCCTAGAAAGAGAGGGTGCTTCTGACTGCCTGGAGAGATGCTTGGAAAGATGAGAGGTGTCCTTGTAGAATGAGGAGAGGCAAAGAGAGTGAGCTGAACAGCACACTCCTTGCTTATTGGAGTATTCTTTTGAGTTCTAAGAAGGCTAAAGAGTGTTATGTGGTGACTTATACCACAGAAACAAAAAAGAGTAAAGTATGGCATCTCTGTGTGTGTTGTAAGTCTCTGCTGGTTTTTATTTCAGAGCACAAAGTTATCATTGTGGGGCTGGACAATGCTGGAAAGACTACCATCCTTTACCAGTTGTAAGTAATAACTGCTTAAAATTTAATTTTGTTGTTTCTAGTTATTCTTTGTGCTTTTGTGGTATTTGATTGATGAAATCAATGAAAAGCTATGTGAATCCAAGCAGACTAACCATAAGCCAGGATCCCAGGGACTGTCTGTGCTGAGCTAGAAATTTGCACGACACCAGGCATGCTCATTGTTTTGCTTTGATCCTCTTGTTTTTATAAAACAAGATAATACTTGTTTATACACTTTGCCTGAATGATCTGTAATATTCTTAAACCATTATTTATTTGAGCTCTTTTATATCTTTAGTTGAATCATTGTATGACCTCCAAAACAAGGGCACCTGAGTCTGAGTTAGAAGCCATACTGACATCCCTTGATGTAAGAATTGGTGAGATAAGCTAGCTTCCTCACTAATTTTGTAAACTTCTCCCCTTCTAGTTCCATGAATGAAGTTGTACATACATCTCCTACAATAGGAAGCAATGTGGAAGAGATTGTGGTTAATAATACACGTTTCCTGATGTGGGATATTGGCGGCCAAGAATCCCTTCGTTCTTCCTGGAACACTTACTATACTAACACAGAGGTAACATTCTTAATGCTAGTGCTTACATGGGCTTCTGAGTCCTTGAGAAGCATTTGCATTTGAGTCATAACAGTCAGTGGGGCAGCATTTTGATTTTAGAGTGTGAACATAGTAGTCTTCCATCTCTTGTTTCCAACTTGACTCAGTTCATCATTGAGTCTCTGTAGGGAGAGTTGGTGGGTGATCAGTCGGGTGGTTTGGTCCGGTAGTTACTCTTAAATGACTTGCATTTCATGATTTCTGATTGCATTCCTTCTTGCTGTTTATATGTGTCTAAGAGGGAGAAATCCCAGCTAAGTGAAAAGGACTCTTCTGTGGTTTGAGTCCTAGCCAGTTTTTGCCATGTATTTTCTTTTATGTAGTGTAGTTGCAGTTGAAGAACTCTTTGATTATAAAGCATTTTAAACATAGTCATATGGTTTTATTTACATGTTATGTTCCAAGAGAAAATTTCAAATCTATGATATTTAAATTCATCATTTATGCCTATAAGTTGAAAGATTGCATCAGTTGGTTTTTATTGTGTATTATAAGGCCTTAAAATACTCTGCACATATATGCATAATGCTGATAGTTAAATCATTAATGATACTACCAAGCGTCTCTCATGGCCTGATCCCAGCACTCCATTAGCATTTCATCATGTGTTTGCAGGAATTGTATCTATGGCTTATAAAGGTCTACATCAAGCACCCATGCACAATGCTGCAGGCATTAAATTGTGTCAGCCTTGAAAAGGGTTTATTCAAATGACATCTAATAGAATGAGCATCACAATACTAAAGTCTTCTGCCAGCAGACTATCAAGTGAAATGTTGTAGTTGTTGCAAACTGAAGAACGAAAGGCTGAAAACCACAGTGCTTTATTTGGAAATTATTACCTAGTGCTAAAAATAAAGTGTGTTTTAGTAACAGGTAATGTGAGCGATACAAGTATAGTAACCGAACATTTGCTGTTTCAGTCTTGGCCTTATGGTGCTCTTGGTTAGTGCAGTGGGGTCGCCCTGCCTTGTAAGCCATTGTCTCATCATTTGTTCATTACAGAGCTCTGCTTGCAGATAGCAGATGCTCTGGGCACAAGGAAGCACCTGTTTTTTATATGGTTTTATGTTTTTATATGCCAATTGATACCTTCAATTTGTTAATTTCTTTATCTGTCACATTATCCTAATACATATCCCCTCCTGGGTTTCAAAGGATATTAGTAGTAATTATCTGGAAGCAACATAAACTTAGAACCTTAAGTGTTTGGGGTTTTTTGGTTTTGTTGTTTTTTGTTTAAAATTGTTATGGTGTAAATACTGGAATATAGACCTATTAGTATTCATACAGTAGTTTTGAAAAGAAGAAAATGTTCTATTTTAGTTAGAGTATTAGCATAATATTCTTTTGTTTTTTCTTAAAAATTAGTAAATATATTTGAATTAGAAATGAGTCAGGTCCTTAAGCTTTATAGCAACAATGCCAAATATTCCTGGTTCTCTTACCATACAGATTTTATGTCTTAATATTAGTGTCATGTAATTAAATACATAAGTACCTTATGAATTTTCAGATGCTAAATTCTGTAAGTCACTAATGATTTTTTTGGTAATTATTTTAGTTTGTAATAGTTGTTGTGGACAGCACAGACAGAGAAAGAATTTCTGTAACTAGAGAAGAGCTCTACAAAATGCTAGCCCACGAGGTAAGTCTGCTTTTGGTAGTAAGTGAGAATGGGCATTCTGTCTTATAGTTTCTCACAAGGAGTATTTCAATATAAAAATTATCTGTTGGTCATACCTGCTTGTCATTCATGTTTTGGGATTTTCATATTTCCTAAATTTGAAGTGCGTGTGGAAACAGGAGAAAGATTTCACAGATAATCATAGACTGGTATTTAGCTTAAAAATCTAATTTAGAGGTTTCACTGGGCAAAAGAATTTCTGCCAGGTAGCTTTCTTTTTACATTTTAGGCAGAGTATTCATACAGAGGATTATCGTTTGACAGGCACATCATAAGTACCTGGCATATAAGAGTTTTTGAGTTTTCTTTGTTATCAGACTAATATTTAAACCTAGTTGCTCTTAGGGGTTTATTTCCCCTATCTTTTTTTTTTTTTTTTTAATTTGGTAAAAGCCAAATGAAATTATATGACTAGCTTATAATTACAAGTTCTTCAAAATACCTGTAGTCACGGTATTCAAAATTTAAATAAATTAGGACTATGTATATACACACTGGTAGAGTGCTTGCCTGGATGACTGGCCTCAAACTCACAGAGATACATTTGCCTCTGCCTTTGAGTACCTAAGGTATGGACCACCACACACAGTTAGAGACTTTGAGTCTCTACAATACATTCCCTGTTGCCAAAAAAGAAATCCCCCCATAGCTTATTGAAGCTGACAAAAATAGTAATCTGTGAACGTGAGAAGCATTTAAAAGGCAGGCAACTTGACAGGCACGTTGCATTCATTTAAGAAAATAGTAGCAGTGGCCTCCTTTCTGAGGCTTGTGGCCTCTTTGCCATTGGCTTTTGTCTGGTTTACAACACTAGTGAGTTATGTTCTATAGAGTAGTCCTTAAATCCAGTTGTAAAACAGGCTGTACCCATAAAAGTCATGCCACTGTTGTACCAGTAGTCACACATTTTCTTTGGCATGATAGAACTGTAGTCCACAGGATCCATAGCCAACCAGATTGCTGGAGACAGTTCTTCCCCTAATAGTGTAGTAGAAGTAATTATTTAAATCAGCCTCTGGCGTTGGGCACCAATTTGTAGTAGAGGGAATTATTTAACCCCCAAATTTGCTGCTGTAAGATCTCCTACCCGAAGGAGACTAGTAAAGGAAAACACAACTCAATAATTATGGTATAAATTGCATGCCTAGATTGGGCAGATTTACCACTACACTACTCTAATCCCCCAGCTATGAGATCCCTTATAACTTGCGGTTCATCCAGGCCGCTTCCTTGTCCTCTGTGGTCGGCTTCCTTCTACCACCAGCTTCCTTCTGCTTCTGCTTCCTCCTGCTTCTACCTCTCCCGGCAACTTCTTCTCTCTCTCTGGCTTCTACTTCTACCTCCTTTTATATCGAATTCCTCTCACACTCTCCTCCCCTAAGCTTTTTTCTCTGCTTCCCCTTCTACTGCCCAATCACTGGCTTTAGCCTTTATTTTACAGATTTTAATTGGACAGAAGGTTTACAATCTGTGTACAGATTCAATCTTCCTCTGCAGCCCCTCCCAGAAGGGTGGAACTAGGATCAAAATACAAGGCTGGGGCTATCCACAACATAATAGCCCACAGGATACCTTCTAGTACTATGAAAACCATCCATTAGGAAGGGATTAACAGTGCCTGATATCTCCATATCCTGTAGCCAAAGTATACATTGACTTCGACAGTATGGACTCTACTTAGTTCTGGCATACAACAAATAACAGTGACATACCTTTATAGTTTGTGGCTTTCAGGACCTCCCTAGCTGACAAGTCATTGAGAGGTTGCCTACCTCTAATATTAGAATTTTTGCCAACAACTTAGAAGTGCCTATCCAACTCACACTGTGTCCTGGTTTCTTTTCCTGTTCATGTAATAAAATTTCTCTGACAAAAGCTGCTTAAGACAGAATAGGTTTGTTTCAGCTTATTATTCCAGGATATAATCAATCATTGTGAGGAAAACACAGCAGTAGGTAGGAACAAGAGGCCAGCTGATCACATGGCACCCAGATTTAAGAAGTAGAGAACACCAGTGGGAAGTGGGCTTTGTTATACAGTTTAAAGGCCTACCCCTGGTAGTTTAGTTCCTCCATGAAGACTCTGTTTCTGAAGTTCTGTCACCTTCTCAAGCAGCATGACTAGTTGGGAACCAAGAGTTCCATACATGAGCCTTTGGTGGTCATTTCATATTCAAACCACAACATATAGAGTATTGTGTTTAAAAATGTAGACTTTAGTGTTCTTGGTGCTTTTACACATCTGTAGAACAAGTACCAGCTTTGTGTAATGAAATATTTTTACAAACCACAGGTGGGAATCTCTGAAAAACTGGTATAGTAAGTACCAGTTGATGGCTGAAGGGATACGAAAAAGAAACATTAGCAGATACAGTACAGCACAAAAGATCTCATCATGCCTGTCAGTTTTGTTGTCAAAAGAGCATGTTGGAAACATGCCCAAGTTGGGAGCAGAGCCATACTTGCCTGCTATGTCTAGCACTGGAGTCAGCTTCTTGGTTCTGGCATACTCTAGGCCATCATTGTGCCTTTGCTTTTATTTCAGCCAAATTTGACTGCTGAAAAGATTCCATGCTAGGCAAGTCTCCACTCCCAATATGCTTTTTTATATATACACTGGAGCTATAATGGCCTATTCCGAGGCAAGCTTATCAATTGACTCTTTTATCACTTAAGTCTTCTGTAATCTGCTGTTCTGGGTTTTTTAAGTCTTCTAGAAGCTTAATAGCACAAAATTTGACTTTGTGTTGTTTTTCTGGGAATTGGAGCCTGACAGAAGTATTTACCACATTTATCTTAAAGTAGCCTAGAGATCAGCTTTGACCTTCTCTCATTCCCTCTTGACTTATTTACCATTTTACAAACCTGGTCTATATGCCAGTCTCCTTCATTTAGATTCACTAAAACCTCTCTAACCTCATAAAGATCATGTCCCACCATAGGGCTTAGCAACAGCAGGGTACCAACTATTGTACCAAAGTTTGCACGATGAATTTATTGACTTACTTACAGAAGTATGGGTAAGGGGTTACACAGCTGACAGAAGAGCAATTGATCCTAAAGCCCACACTATGCTGGTTGACTTCCTCATGAAAGCAGCATTCTTGCAAAGCTATTTGCAACTTACAAACAGTTCTAATGATCCAGATTCTCTTCTCCCCAGTAGTTCTTAACTGTCATATAACTTTGGGGATGAAGCCTTCTGTCTTGTAAGTTTCAGGAGCTTCCTGTGACTTATGAGTTGCTTTTTTTCTTGAATCTTAAGGACTCTCCTTCCAGGATACAGTGTTCCACTTGGAAGGAAATTGCTATGCCACAGATGTATAGAGTATACTTTTTATTTCAGTGGAATTTGGTAAAGCCTAAGAAAATTGGGATACTTACCATAAAGTTGTATGTTACTATTGATTCAGTGATTTCTTCTGGGTTTTGCTTTACAGATTTTATTGTTTCAGGTAGACTATTAAAAGTTTAGGGAACCTAATAAAAGGTGGGGTTTGTAAATTAAGAGTACATTTTCTTTTAGTGATTCTGGTGATTTGAATGACCCCACCCCAGGCTTATAGGGAGTGGCACCATTAGGTGGTGTGCCCTTGCTGGAGAAAGTGTCTCACTGGGGATGGGCTTTGGTTTTAAATACTAAAGATAGGCCCGGAATTAATTTCTCTTCCTGCTGCCTGAGGAGCCAAATGTAGAACTCTTAAGCTAATTCTCTAGCACCATATATATGTTACCTTTAGCAAGAAACCTCACTAATTGGCCATTATATAGCAGCTCAGTGTTTGAAGTATTTTCTGCCTGGGGACTCTAACCTGGCTGCTTCCGTTTCCTTTGTCTGTTACACCAAGGCCTAGAAAGTTTATGTGACTAACCAGCTTTTAAAGAGACAGGAGTTGAATGTAACCTTTTATTATATGTACAAACATTCTTACTTATACTCATTGCTAGGAGAAGATAAAAAGGAGAAAAATAAAGTACAAGGCTGGCTGGAAAGTGAAAGGAAACTAAGTAGGGAGCTGGGGAAAGCCTTAGTGATGGTGCTGGGATCTACCGCAAGCTCCCTGGTGAGCTGGAGCGGAGTAAGCAAGCAGGTAGAGCACTGGAGAGTGACACATGGTGAAAGAGTTCAGGCACTGGATGAGAAATATTGTTAGGCCCAGATGCTTCAGAGCTACTGTAAAGCAACATGCAACACAATTTTTTTTTTTTTTTTTTTTTTTAAATAGGGTTTCTCTTTGTATCCCTGGCTATCCTGGAACTTGTTCTGTAGACCAGGCTGGCCTTGACCTCAGAGAACAACCTACCTCTTGCCTCGGAGATCCTTATTCCTGCAACTCCCAAGTGCTGCCCAACACCACTGCCCAGCAACAGCACAGTCTTACATCAGTCAGCATTGATAATTACTCTTTAGTGTGTTCCAAACACACTAAACCTTTCTCAAGGCTTCATCTTATAAGAAATATTAAACTTTGAATATACTTAATTTTAAAATGGCTTCAAAAACCAAAATCTAAAATTTTCTTCAGAATGACTCAAATTGAAGAGGTTGTCTTCACAAACGAAGATTTATGAAACAAAGGCAGTATTGACGTACGGCAGAGCAGCAGTGTCTACATTTGCTGCTGTTCGATTGACTAAACTGACAGATACGTTAGACACTTTCTTTTTCTGTGCTAGCCATTGGACACAGGGCATCACACATCCCTGTCAAGCACTCCGTCGATGAGCTAGCTCCCCACTTTTAAAAATCATGTGGTTTTTTTTTTGCCAGGGTTTTGTTAAGCTACTCAGACTGGCCGTATACATGTAGTCAGCATGTTTCAGCCTCCAGGTAGTTGTGAGACTATGGGCCTGCACAACCACGCCTGGGTATTTTACATTTTTATATGTTTAGTGTGCTTAGTAGAGAACATTTAAATTAGCTTGTGAACAAAAGGTTACCATTGTTTACCTTAAATTTTCATAGCTTACAAATTATTTAAATTTAATAAATAGCCTTTAATCCAATATGCTTTCCATTACTGTCATAATATTATGTTTAGTCTTGAGGTTATGTAATAAAAAGCAGATTCTCTCTCTATTCAGATAAAAATACCATTTTAGGGTTGCTGTTTGTTGTTGTTATTATTTTCAGTAATTAAGAACTTCATTGATGCCAGTCTGAGATCTGTGAGATTCTCACAAAAAACTCCAAAGAAAGTGTGGGTTTTGAAATTTAGAAAAAAATTTACAGCTTTAGTTTAAAGACTCTTTCTATTTATTTATTTTTATTGTTGTGTTTGGTGTGGTGTTAATGCTGTGGAGGCCCAACGTTGATATTGGGTGTCTTCTTAGATTCACCTCTGCTATTTATCTAGGCAGTCACTAGCTGAACTTGGAGCTCTCTGTTTTGGTATGCCTGGCTTTGCAGCTTTCTCTGGGGAGTCCTTGTCTTCACCTCCTGCACACACTAGGATTAGAGGCAAGCCATATGTCCGTCGCCTTTACTTAGTTCTGGAGTTTGGAACTCTGATATTCATGCTTGCTAACACAGAAGATATTTTACTTGCAGAGCCATCTCTCTATGAGACTGTTAATAACAGTTGATTTTTATAGTCCCAGTTTAGGGGCTTCTTTATATTTTATTACTACAAATGATAGGTTTAAATTATTTATAAATGGTATAGTGTATATTCCTAACTTAAACCAAATACCTATATCAGAATTTTGTATTTTGAGTATGCCTTCATTAGCAAGCCTGGCCTGGATAAAAGAGTTCAGCCTACACTACAAGAGATATCAAAACCTCTAAATGATAACATAGAAGTTAAATCCCATGAAAAATCTGTCTGCTTACTAACTCAGTCACATACCACCTTTCAATAATAGTCCATTTTCATTTAAGACAGCATAATATATCATTAATAATTACTGTGTATGTTCAATTCATGATCTAGCTCTTCAGTTTTCATTTTATTTTTAGATTGTTTTCAGACCAAACGATGTCTGAAACTAATTAAATATGAAGTCTTAAAACTGTTACCCATCTACCTGTTTTCTTGTCTATTTTTACAGAATCCTGCAGAGGGCACTCTAAGTCATTCTTGATTGTTCATAAAACACTTTGCAAAACACTAACCATAAAGGGAATTTACATTCTTACACCAGAAGAATCAAGTCCCCAAGTGTGTAAGAGTAATCTTATGTGGAACACCATCATTTTGTGTCCACTGCAGGTGGTATCCTTAAGCACATTAACACATTATTAATGATGAAATTGCCCTTTAAAATGGGTATAGGCTTATAATCCCAGCATAGGAAAGCAGAGGCAGGGGGATCTCTAAGTCTGAAACCATCATGGTCTGTGTAGCAAGTTCTAGAACAGCCAAAGCTAAATTGTTAGACCCTGTCTCAAAAAACTAACAGATCTAGGAAGAGAAACATAGCATTCAGCATCTCTGTGTAGCCTTAGAAATCATGAAAAGTCTAGTTTTTCCAGTGTTTTTTGGGGTGAGGACAGAATTTTGGGAGTTTTATATAATGATATCATACATGAGTATTTGTGTAATGCACACACACACACAGTGTTTCCAAATTGAGAATTTAGCCCATTGTGTCATGTCATAGATTTCATTTCTTTCTTGTGTGCTTAAATGATACCAACTGCACACATTGTTGGAAACTGGCAGTATGGTCATTTTCTGAAGAATTTACTTCTCTTATGAAATCCTGGTTATGAATGGTTTGCTCAGGAGATTGGAGGAAAAGGGATGATGCATACAGAAAAACCGTTGGAACAATGTTGAGATAAGACTGTCCCAAATTGTCCAGAGAGTAGATAGCTTGCTAATTGGAGTATTTAAACTGTGAGTGATAGTGTACACTTGAAATTCTAGCACTCCAGAGTTCAAGGGGGGAAGATAGTGAGTTCAGGTTCAGCCTGTGCTGCTAGCAAGACCTCAAAAACCATAAACAACTGACATGTATTACAGTATATAGTAATTAATATTAATAAAGCCAAAAATGTAATGTGGAAACATAAATAAGGGCAACATTTTGGTACAGTAGTAAAGAATGACTGTTAGTAGCCATTGAAGTTTTTGGGTTTTGGTTTTTAATTGGTATAGTAGATATTTCTTATGCTTGAAAATATGATTAAGTATAAGCAGTTAGGGCCATAAAACATATCATTTAAGACTAAACAGTTGGTGCTGAGAATCTTGCAGATAACTCAGTTAATAGTGTTTACTGCTCAAGCATGTAAATCCGAGTCTGATCCCCAGCACATACTTATGTAAAAAGGGCACAAGAGCATACACTGCTAATTCCAGTGCTGGGCAGGGGAGACAGGACTCCTGTGCTCACTGGCCAGCCACTCCAAGAAATCAGTGAGCTCCACCATCAGTAAAAGCTCCTGTTTCTAAAGAGTGAGACATCCAATGCTGACCTCCTGCCTCCACACGTATCTGCACATGCTGCTACACTCCCTCATGAACATACGCAAAAACACACAGAGACATACACAGCTGAGAAGTATGTAAGCCCATACAAGGATGTATTTAAAATACAGTTAGTGTTTATTTCTGTCAGTCTGTGAGAAGTGAGATTGTGGAAACTGTTTAAATTGTAGTACCTGTGAAAATAAAAAATATTTAATTAAAAGGTAGTCTAGTTTACTAAAATTACAAAAAATAACTAGCTAAGTTGAGAATCTATGGGGAAATAAAACCTTTAAAGTTCTATTTGCTTTTACAGGACCTAAGAAAAGCTGGGTTGCTGATTTTTGCTAATAAGCAAGATGTTAAAGAATGCATGACAGTAGCAGAAATCTCCCAGTTTTTGAAGCTCACTTCTATAAAAGACCACCAGTGGCATATCCAAGCATGCTGTGCTCTTACTGGCGAGGGGTAAGATGGTTTCTCATTAGTACCATACACTTGCCTCAGAAACATGTATGTCATCAAATGGATAAGTATTTCAGGGAGCCGATGTCTAAATTAAGACTTTGGATGATTATGTAATAAGATACACATATATGTACATGAGCTAACATGTAGGCATGTAGTTTTTCCAGTTGCTATAGAAGCTTAGAGAAATGAGAGTATAACAGATCTGGAAAGGCCAGATAATACCTTTTACCCTTTGAAAAAGATTATGTGATAATTATGTTATCTGAGTAAATGTCTAACCACATGCATGCTGTGTTCACAGAGACCAATCCTAAGAGGCCCTGGCTCTGCTAGGATTGGAGTTAGAGGCAATTTTGAGCCATCATTTGGGTGCTGGGAATTGAACCTGGGTCCTCTGCAAGAACAGCCGGTGCTATTAGCTGCTGGGACTTAGGAACTAAGTAAAGCTTGCCAAGCTCCCTAGCATGCTTTCCATGCTGTTCTGTCTTAGTCCTCACAGCAGCTCCACAGACTAGTCTACACTTTATGCACAGCAAAGCAGAAGGAAAAGGATTTATGTGTAACACTAGCAGATATCCACCATGGCCAACAGTGTTGTCAAATGGAAATTATGCTGTCCAAAAAAGAGAATAGTGTGCCTATGTCTATGCTCCAGACAATAGGTTGAATCCCCATCCCACCTTGTGGGAATTAGAAGTAAAAGTGGACCAACCATGCATGATACATGAATCCTTGCTTCTGTGGTCAAGGGTACTGGAAGATGATATGATGTGACCAGGTCTTATGCCCAGAGCTGAAAGTATTTAAGAAAGAAATATGGGCAAGCTTTGTCAAATGTCTGGTCAAGGACCAGAAAGATGCAAAAAGTACTGTTGTATGTAACAGGGAATGAGTGAACTCATTTGTGTATTGGGAAAGTCCACCGAAGAAGTCAACGGTAGTTAACGAAGAAATAGATTTTACGATAGCAGCTGTAAAGCCTTTTTTAAAAATTATGTATTTTATGTGTATGTGCCTGAATATGTACATTTGTGCCTGAATGTGTTTATGTGTGTGCCATGTCCATGCAGGAACCCACAGAGGTCAGAGAGGACATTGGACCCCCTGGAACTTGAGTTTCAGGCAGTTGTAAGCTGTTGTGTGGGTACTGGGAACCAAACCTGGGTTCTTGAAAGATTAGTGAAAGTTCTTCACTGCTGAGGCTTCTCTTCAGCCTAGCTATAAACTCTTGATTTCAGCAGGGAAAAAAAGGAAATAAAGGAAGTTGGAAATAGGGTGCAAAGCTCAAAGGAAGAGTAATTTTTTTTTTTTTTTTGCTACTTTTTAAAGGTATAGAAGCAGTAGAAAGAAACTTGAGATTCTAAAGATTATAAAGAGTTCGAGGCTGAGGTTCTTGATATTTTCATCAGAAACATAGAGGACCAAAAAATGAGTTAGGAACAGGGATCAGAATTCTCTCCCTTTGAAAACCACCAAGTTTAAGTGACTATGAACCATTCACATGAAATCTCTGAACTAGACCAAAACCTTAGTTTTCCTTTGGGAGTCATTGTGATTCATGGGTTGAAGATTGTGGGCTATGGAGTCAAGTGGCCTCTCTTGACCCCACTCCTGCCATTTGCCGAACTTGCTAGGCCTGGATTTCTTGTGTATATGGGAAGGATTGTGACCTGACTGTTGGGAAGATACAAATAATGTCTGTTACATGCTTAGTGCAGTTTGTGCTTAACATTGTACATTTAACAGTTGGAAGTCATTTTTTTGCATTGTTTCCTGTCAGTTTAAACATAGGAGTCTAATTATAGAGAAAAGTGGTCACTCCCTAAAACCATTTGTTTGCTTCATTGCTTTTTGTACTCTTTTATATTTTTACACTTATACTTGATCCAAAAATTTAAGTTAAAAACAATTAAAGTAGGAATTGGAGAGAAAGCTCAGTGACTAAGAGCATAGTGCTCTTGCAGAGGACCAGGGTTCAGTTCCCAGCATTGTGTCAGGTCGCTTATAACTGTCTCTAGCTCCAGGTCCAGGGGATGTTAGCATCCCCTTTTTGCTTCTGTGGGTACATGCACACATGTATGCATACAGACACATACACATAAGTAATAAAAAAGTGACTCTTCTAAACAGTCACTGTGACAGGCTTTCATATCTACATGTTCATCATAAACAATAATAACTCAGGACAGTTTGGGGCTTATTGTAACATCACTGAGGACTGTTTCTCTCTTGTTATGCATTTGGTTTCACTTGTTCCAAGGATAATCCCTTTCTCTATTCCAAATTAGTCCAGTTACTTGTTAGTCAATAAAAAGTAATAATAGTGATATACTCATTGCCTCAAATATTTTACGTACAGTTATATGTATACTTTGTGTTAAGAACGCGTTAACATAATATCCCATTATTTTTACTTCATGTCATGAGCATTTTAATGTCAAAAGTATTTTTGGAAAGGGAAGGTTTTACTGTTTTATAATGTGAATGTTCTAAAACATGTTGGGTTTTGCTGATTCTAGATTCAGATTTCACTCTTTCCTATTTAAATATGCTTCGATGACTAGTCATACAAAAACCTGCTTACCTCCTGATTTTTGTGATGTACACACATTCACACACACACACACACACACACACACACACACACACGCACCCTGTACATTCTATGGGCATTAGTACTGTGAGTGCCCTGCATCTGTTAAGCACTGATCTAAGCTTTAAGGTGAAACTGAACCAAAAGCATTTCAATCTGCAGTATGCAGTGATGGTTCCTGCTCTCAGATTTTGTTCTTTAGGTTAATGAAACTATTGTCTACAGTGGATAGTCTGTAACTTTTTAGTCCATAATTGAGTCACATGTGTTTTGTTGTCTTCTTAGGTTATGCCAAGGACTTGAATGGATGATGTCACGGCTGAAGATCAGATGATCTCTTCTTACCCCCTCTCATGGACTCTGTATAAACAAAGTGCTGGACTTTACCTGAAAGCTGCAAAAAATGGTTTAGATATATTTATAATAAACTGACTTAAGAAGAGTTTTCTATAAGAAGAAAATTAAGACCACTTATTTGAAAACAAAGATGAGATGTCACCACCCGGTTTGCTTACTCATTCCTTCTAACCCTGTGACTGACTGGTATTTTCTCATAATGAATCCTCTCAGGACGTGGTAGAGCTCTGGCGAGCACAAAGGGACAGGAAGACATTTGAACTTTGGAGCTTTATTTCAATGTGACTCGCCCACCCCACCCCAAGTTGAATGTTCCCGACTCATTACATTGAATCAAATACAAATCAGCACAGATACTGTTTCCAGTTTTTAAAAATGTAATATTATGAAAAGTATTTTGCTTAAAGTTGAATATGTATTGTGTATATACCTCAAGTTCAGGTTAATGGCTTTGATTTGTGTTCTAAAGAAAAGCAAATAACCCAGGTTAATGATAACTTGTTATTCTCCTGATGTCATTGAGTACCACCTTTGGTGTTAAGTGTCTCTTTTTAGTTTACCCTCTGTTCTCTGTATTGTCCTAACAAGCCAACTCCAACCCAGAATTGTTAAGCTGCTCCTTAAAAATGAAACAGGAGAAAGTTTGATGTTGTATACCTATTTTTGTTGCACATAATACAGATGGAAATATATAACACCAGTGGGTAGAGTGTCTGCTAGACTCCTGGCCTGGTGTGGCTGGGCAGAATTACACGGTAAGCAATTGTCAGAGACTTTCCTTCTGTTGATCCTTATGCCAATTCAGCTAGGAATCAGTCGTGATTAAAATGATCAGTTAATTTTTAGTTGAAAATCATGGTGTGAAATATATCTACCCAAAGAGGTAACATTCTATAGATAGTAGTAATTAATGTAGCTGCAGCCTTTTTAGGTATTAAATTGTATGATAAACAGTTAAAATGAATTTAAGAGTAAACATAAGTCATAGTTTTCAATGAACATTA
Organism: Mastomys natalensis; assembly: GCA_021653895.1. Classification (NCBI taxonomy): domain Eukaryota; kingdom Metazoa; phylum Chordata; class Mammalia; order Rodentia; family Muridae; genus Mastomys; species Mastomys natalensis. The sequence continues at coordinate 715,120 of JAJTUV010000661.1, read as the reverse complement.
ATAATTTCTCAATTTGCAGATTAGTATCTTCAAAGGTAACTTCTTCCATTGCATAAAATGCCTTGTTTAATAGTTAACAAATCAAATATTCTGAATGACTTCAAAAATTTAATTGAAAATTTGACTATTACATTATTTGTACTAGAATTTGACCTAAAACACCTTTTATATTTGTTAACTTTTTTTAGTTAAAAATCGAAGTATTTCTGTCATAATTATAAACAAAATTATTCTATGTTTTAACATATTCTTGGTGACTCTATAAACCTTTTGTGCCCTGAAAACTTGAAGGTTAATTCAAACTGTCAAGATTTAAGATACTCAAGAAAAGATTTAACTAGTTTTAGAATCAGACTTTAAAATTTCCTAAAGATTTTGGTAAGAAATATAAGTCCACATTATAAGTATTGAGGAAACTTTGAAAAATCTTTCAGTAAATGTAAGACCCTTAATGACTAAAGCCATCGGATATGATGAGTGTTACCATGCAAGCTTTGTGTCTGAGATCTGTGCTGTAAGGCTCCCAGTTACCTTCAGCATTTAATGTTTCCTTACCTGCTCTGAGAGAATCAGCCCTTAGTCACTAGGCTTTGCAGTGCTGAGGCCTGTTCATGTGTTCTCATACTTTTTCAAATCATGATGAAATTTTTTCTCTTCTATACTAAAAATCCTCTTAAAGACTCAAATGTACTTTGTCGTTTTGTCAAAGACAAATAGTCTGTAAAGTCCCCCAACTATCCCAGATTTACAGCTTCTTTAGCTTTTAATTTGAATAGTCATCGGCATAGTTGCTTGGATCATTGTTACATCAGTTTAGCACATAACAGCACATTCTGGTGTTGCCAAGGTGTTGGCTAAAATTTATTCTTAATTGGATGTTTAAAGCATTTACTCCATTGTTAAAGTTGGCTTAGTATAGTCAGTTATTGACAGGACATAAGAAAGCATGAGACTTTACCACATTTATAAAATATGAGGGATTTTTTTGTTTTGTTTTTAACCCTTTTAGACTAAGTCTCAAAAATAATATCATTCCTGTGTACTTGTACATAAAAACAAAATTATTACTGAGTAAAAAGATTTAATATATGAAACTATCAGAACTGTCGTTAACAGTATTAATTAGGTCTAAGTACGGTGGAGCACTCCTGATATCATGCTGACAGTTTACATGTCATAGGGCAGAACTCAGCAAGTGCTGTGGTTTCGGGTGTTAATCTGTAAACAAACGTCTCATTTAACCTCACCGTGCTCGGCTTTGAAAAGAACAAAGATTTATACTTCTGTACATGTGGATAGATTTAAGTGTCCTGTTTTGATACTAATTTTGAAAGGTGTTTATCTTCTCTTGATATCTTGGTAAAACTGGTCATAAGATAAACCATTTGAATACATTTAATTTTGTCATAACATTTATAAAGTGTATGTTTCCCATTATATTGAAAGTTTTATTTTAAAAATCCCCTTGTGTTTCTAGCACACCTTGGCCATCACAGTAGACAAAGACTATAGAGAAGGCAAGTGGGTTAGGCAGTGGGGAATGAGTATTCATTTTTTGGTGACATTTTCTCTTAAGAAGAAGAAAGTGCTTTAGCACTGCTGGCTGGCTTCTTTATGCAGGTGGTAAACCTAATTATATAAGCATGGTCTGAGCTAGAGGAAGAAGAGTGCTCCCTGGCCTTGAAGAAGTGCCTCGTAGGTAGTCGTGGAAGTCACAGGTAAGTGCAGGAGCTTGAAGACAGGCCAGAGGTCTCTAAGGTGTTCTTTTCCTTTGTCTGAGTGTATAGTATTAAGATGCCTAGAAGAGAGATGGCGCTGTTCCTCTCTTACGGGCACTTTGTATTTCTTGCTGTAACTACAGCAATCACATACAGTACAGACAACCTCAAAATCTGTTTATATTAGTGTAAATAGAAAAATACGTAGACAGCTGTCTAGTTTTCTCTGCAGGCATTTTTGGGAATGCATCTATAGTCTGTTCTGCTTTGTCAGTGGGGGATAACAGCACATCCCACATCATATGTGAATGTTGGGGTCTTCTAATTGCCCTTGGTATCCTGATACTCTCATTTTCAAGGTGAGGTAGAGACAGGGTTTTCTTACGTAATGGATTTGAGTGCTTCCGTTCTCCAAACACAATGTGGAATTTCCTGTTGAAGAGCAACTTCCATAGCTCAGCTAACCCTTGCTGCCCTGGATGCTTGCTCACCACAGCGAAGGCTGCTCTGAAGGGATTCTAAGCTTTGCCCATCACCATTATTCCTCAGACCACTAGGCTTTGAGTAACCTCTGTAATTCAGTCTGCCCACCCACCAGTGATTTGACTCACTGCTCTGCACCTTCGCATCTTCACAGATGCTGAGTCTATCGGGAGAGCAGGTTCAGATTATGGTATCCAGGTACCAGTAGAAGAATTGGATGTTATACTATACTTAGCACCTTAATTCTACTTAACATTCATTTCTTATGCTGACAACTAGATTCAGAAATACAAGAAAAATATATAGACTATGTCAGATCCTTAAGTTAGGAGTTAGGACCAAAGGCTATTAACTTACATTCACATTATCCTCATATAACCAAGAGTAGTGATGTTTTGGAGAATACCAGTCCAGCCCGGTTAACATGGGAAAAGATGACAATACAAAACTGTATGTAGTGTTGAACCTGAAGACATCCTAAGATGATTTCCCACACTCTGTTTTTCCTCACATTTGCTTAAATAGCAAAGATTGGCATTAAATGTCTACAGGAATTTGTAATTTGAGACCTAGTATTATTACAAAATAAACCTGTTAAAACAGGCTTTAAAAGACAGCAAAATAAACCACATGTAGTGATGTTAAGACTAATCCCAGCACCAGAAAGCTGATACAGGAGAGTTGCTGGGAGTACAAGGTCAATCGGGGCTAAATATCAGCCACCAGGACTACATAGCAAAAGACTGTCACAAAGGAAAGGAAGGAAGAAAAAGCCAGCAGTCAACCATCATGTTTCCGTAGACTCAGATGTAATAGAAAACATAGATTCAGAGTGCTTCTTATAAAGCATCTGCCACGTTCCTCAAAGCAGGCGTGATCCTTTTAAGACCATGAAAGTGGAATGAGGGAAAGAGCGGAATTTAGCACTCTGGATGCTTAAAAGTGAGTGCTTGTATTTAACCCTAAAGTCGTTTGAAATTGGGAAGAAATGTAACAGGATACAGTTGGGCTAATTATGCAATATTTCATCTTTTTAATTCTCTAACTTTGTACTGTTCCTAAAAATGGATGAGCGAGTCTCTGTGGTGTTGCCTGCTCAGTGTGCATCTCCTTGGTAGACATTTTTCATAGTGTGTACTTAAAAAGTGCCTGACATTGATTTGTGTTGATTTCTAAATCCATGTAATAAATGATACATGTTTTCTATGATATATATTCTTGGGGTTTTTTGTTGTGGTTTTTTTTTTTTGGGGGGGGGGGTGATACAAGGTCTTACTTACTATGTAGCTCTGAGTGTCCTGAAACTATAGACAAGGCTGGTCTCCAACTCAGACGGATCTGTCTGTCTGTCTCCTGAGTGCTGGGACTAAGCTGTGTGCCACCACTGCTGGTTTGCATTGTATATTCTTGTCTTATTGGTGTCTTGAGCCTTGGGGATTCTGAGTTTGATTTAAATGAAACCACAAGGTTGAAAATGCCAAACCATGGTATGTAGAAACATGAACGAAACTAATTTGCTTCCCCCTCCCCCCAAAAAGGATTTTAACAGATTTATGCAGGGTAAGAGATACAGATTTTTAGGAAAAGGGTAGTAAATTCCCAAGTGTGGATGTGAGCCTATTAAGAGAGGATGGCGAGTACTTCTAACAAAGCCATATGAAGTATGGCGGCCACTGAATTACAGTGTTCAAAGCATTCCTGGTTTAGGAAGTGAAGTCATAGGGTGGTCTGAGGAGCAGGGCTAGAATTTGGGACTAAGGCAGAGGTTCCACAAATCCCTGCTGTGCTAGGTTATAGGTGAAGCATGTTTGTAACTGCTTACAAGAGTCTCGGAAGGAGGTTACATGTTTTACAGCTGGGAGAGCAGTCGCAGCAAACTTGTGGATCGTGTTTTCTTAGGTCTTACACACGGCTCATTGCTGTTTTGCCATTCTTATTTGATGTGGGTTATTAGTTCAATGTTCACAGTCTTTTCCAGGGAGATTTGTTGTGAAATTCTTTATTCTTAGTCTGTGAGAGGCCTCAGCCTAACTCCATGGTGAGGAGGCTTCTTCCCGTTCCCATGTCCCTGAATTTTCCCTTTTGGGTCTGTTTCCATCTCCTATTCTGAGAGGTAAGCCACTTAATCTCAAAAATCGTTGGTGTCTGAAGATATGTCTTCTGAAACTTTTCCTGCTGAATAGACAAACCCTCTCTCTAATCAGGAATTGTACAGAGGACCTGAAACCCCACAGCCAGAGCAATCCAGGATGCAGAAGACATGTCAAAACATTCTGGAAGAAGACAGCTCCATACTGAACAATGCCTGGAATTTTGGATAGCCGCCAAGAGAATGATGTGCAATGCAGAACTGCTCCTTACAAATGGATCAACTGGCATCCCTGGATCTGTAGCCTTTGGGCTCTTGGGAAAGCTTTTATTTATCTTGTTGGTTTTGTAGTTACAAAATTGAACCTAGAGCCTCACACTTGGTAGCCAAGCCTTTTGCCATGGAGATACACCCCCAGCCAAAGTTTATTTCTTAATTCACTCACAATGTATCAAACCTGCACTAAATATTCATTTACCTTTGAGAGGGCTGAAGAAGAAATCTTAAAAAAAAAAAAAAAAAAAGATTCTGCCAGCTAAATGTTTAAGAATAGCAACGCCTTTTATCTTCTAACACAACCACCAAATCCTGAGCCTCTGTAGCTGTTACACAGCTTACTGCTGTCAGTCCTAATAGTCATTTGATTGAGAGGAGTTTGGTTTTATTGGTTCAGTAGTATAAATTGTACATGATCTCAAGTGAGCCTACAATTCCTATTTTTAACGTGTCTTCCAAGACACTGTATTTGTTAAATAAGCACATGGGGCACAGGGAGACCTCTTTATTTGGTTCTTTAAAGCTTAACTGGTCTTGGATAAGAACAGTATCTCCTTTTTTAGATTTCTTTGGTAACAGTGAGTTGGAACATCATAGATTCGGAGTCCTTTTACGAGTTGTATGAACTTTCTGCCTTGTTCGCACTTTTACTGGCTGTGTGAAATTTCAGTTAAAGACTATTAAATGATATGCCACCTGCCATTGCTTTTTGAGCATTTTTACCAAACGTGTCCTTGAAATTCCTCTTCCTACATAGCTTTAGTTGTATGTGTGAGTCTGCCTATGGTTTGTGCCTCTGCTCAAAGTAGTTGTGAGGTAGGTTGTGACTACACACTGCTACATGGCTACTAGTTATTTCCTGTGCATCGTGAGCAGTTACCAAGGACCTTCTGTTTCTTCCCTGTCTGGTAATCTGTTTCCAGCCAAGGTGAGAGGTTCAACTGAGTAAGAGTTTTTAAAAAACTCTTTTACAGCTTATCTCCCATATTTGCCTCACATGCTTAAGGTTTTGCTTCGTTTTCAAGATCCCAGTTAAGCTGCACATGCACCAGAGTTCAAAGGTAAAGGTAGGTATTGGAAGTCATGTGTTAATTCTTTCAACTGGTTGATCCAGTGTCCATCCTTAAATGGCCAACTTGTGAATGGATAGTTTAGTCATGTGATGAAATGTGATGGTGTAGGGAAATGGTAGACGAGTGTGATGTGGGGAGAAGGCAGGATACCCTGAGTCAAGATGGTCTCACCTATGTGAGGAAGTACAGAGAAGACGTAGGTGGTAATTTACATTACTAGGATTGATCATGGGCCACAGCATCATGCTTGCTGTGTTTTCTGATGCTGCTTTTGAATGTGCTGCCCCATATTGAACATGTTTCACTGAGATTTGAAAGTAGCACTGAATCATTTTTGTTGCTTTCAGAAAATCTGTTTAGGGCCCAGTTGGTACTGTGCTTGCCTGGCATGCAGAGAGCCCCAGGTTCTGTCCCCAGCACTGCATAAATGTAGGCATGGCAGTGCACACCTATATTTCCAGGACTTAGGAAACAGAGGCAGGGAGATCAGAAGTCCAAGGCTATTGTCAGCTAGATAAGGAGCTCAAAATGAGCCTGGGCTACATGAGACCCTGTCTAAACAAGAACAAAGGGGGTTATATTAATAGGAATGGAAAAGAATACAGAAAAGTTTTAATTTCCATTTGTAAGTAAATGAGATGCCTCTCAGTGAGGTCTGGGTAAACTGGTAGACATTAATTTGCTGGCACAGAACCATTTGCATCCTATGTGGAAACTTGAGATCTGAAGCATTTTGACAGAATTCTCGTCAATTATTGTATGTATAAGAGTTTGCCTCCTTCCGATTTGGGCCTGAGCACTGAGCAGATCCAGGGCAGCAACTCTGCACCCAGTCTCACAAAACCCAGAGGAAGCAGGCTTCCCAGGAGCTCTAACCTGGGCAGTATCTTAGATAAGGGAACAGCAACACCCATCTCAAACAGGGAGTAACTGGAACCCACTAGAACCCAGGAATTCCCTCCTGGCCCGGAGCACTGGTCCCTTCCTGTCTGGGCCCAAGCACTGTGCAGATCTTGGGCCCCAGCTCTAACCCCAGTAGTAACACCAACCCCACACAGTTCTGAAACAACCAAGATAATAGGAAAGACAGGCTCCAGTCAGAGACAGGGCAGGTAGCACTAAGGAGATCCAGATGGTGAAAGGCAAGCACAAGAACATAACCATCAGCAACCCAGGGTACTTGACATCATTAGAACCTAGTTCTCCCACACTAGAAAGTCCTGAATTTCCCATATCACCAGGAAAGCAAGATTCAGATTTAAAATCACTTCTAATGATGATGTTAGAGGACTTTAAGAAGGACATAAATAACACTCTCAAAGAACTTGAGGAGAACACAGGTAAACAGGTAGAAGCCCTTAAAGAGGAAACACAAAAGTCCCTTAAAGAATTATGAGAGAACACAACCAAACAGGTGAAGGAATTGAACAAATCCATCCAGGACATAAAAATGGAAGTAGAAACAATAAAGAAATCACAAAGGGAGACTACCCTGGAGATAGAAAACCTAGGAAAAAAATCAGGAGTCATAGATGCAAGTATCACCAACAGAATACAAGAGATAGAAGAGAGAATCTCAGGTGCAGAAGATACCATAGAAAATATTGACAGAACTGTCAAAGAAAATGGAAAATGCAAAAAGTTCTTAACACAAAACATCCAGGAAATCCAGGACACAATGAGAAGACCAAACCTAAGGATGAATAATAGGTATAGATGAGAGTGAAGATTCCCAACTTAAAGGGCCAATAAATATCTTCACCAAAATTCTAGAAGAAAACTTCCCTAACCTAAAGAACGAGATGCCCATAAACATACAAGAAGCCTACAGAACACCAAATAGACTAGACCAGAAAAGAAATTCCTCCTGTCACATAATAATCAAAACACCAAATGCACAAAACAAAGAATATTAAAAGCAGTAAGGGGAAAAGGCCAAGTAACATATAAAGGCAGACCTATCAGAATTACACCAGACTTCCCACCAGATACTATAAGAGTGAGAAGATCCTGGACAGATGTCATACAGACCCTAAGAGAACACAAATGCCAGCCCAGGCTACTATACCCAGCAAAACTCTTAATTACCATAGATGGAGAAACCAAGATATTCCAGGACAAAACCAAATTTACACAATATCTTTCCACAAACCCAGCATTACAAAGGATAATAGTAGGAAAGCTCCAATACAAGGAGGGAAATTATACCCTAGAAAGAGCAAGAAAGTAATCCTCTTCCAACAAATCCAAAAGAGGATAGCCACACAAAGATAATTCCACCTCCAATAACAAAAATAACAGGAAGCAACAATCACTGTTCATTAATATCTCTTAACATCAGTGGACTCAATTCCCCAGTAAAAAGACATAGGCTAACAGACTGGATATGTAAACAGGACCCAGCAGTTTGCTGCATACAGGAAACGCACCTCAGTGACAAAGACAGACACTACCTTAGAGTAAAAGACTGGAAAACAGTTTTTCAAGCAAATGGTCCTAAGAAACAAGCTGGAGTAGCCATTCTAAAACCTCCAGCCCGAGAACACAAAGGGAGGGACTCATGGCTCCACCTCATAGGTAGTTGAGGGTGGCCTTGTCAGGCATCAGTGGAAGTGGAGGGCCTTGTGCCTGAAAGTTTGGATTCCCTAATGTTGGGGAATTTGAGAGCAGGGAGGCAGGAACGGGAGGATGGTGGGAACACACTCTCATAGAAGCTCCCAGAATTATATGGATTAGACATGACAGAGGCAGGCTGCCAGAAGACTAGATTCCAGAATTCAAACAAAAAATTATCTTGATACTCAAATTTATTTTGAGAATTGCATATTGCAGAATACACAGCCTTGGTGTATCTACTCATCAAGCAAGCTGAACAGATCTGCTCAAATCTCTGATGTCCTGGAATTTCAGCTGGATGCAGTGAAGAAACAGACATCAGAGGCTTATCAATTTACTCTTCCCCGGCTCCTCTTCTAATATCTCGACACCTGTAATCAGCTTGAAGAAGTTAATGAAGAGTCAATGCCCTATTCCCTGGTTTGGGGACTGAGGTGGTTAATATTGGGCTGTCTTTCTAGGGAAAAGTAGTGGTTTTGTTGGAACAGGGAGGAATAGCTAAGATTCGTTGCATAGACATAACCTATTGGTAGAAATCTGTATAATTGTTGTTAAGCTGAAGTTATAATTTCTTAAATGGTACAAAATTTACTTTGATTTCAAATTTAAGGTTTTCATTGGTACGAGTTTCTTATTGATATAAAAATGAGACTACTATTGTTACTCTCATAGGCATTGTGCCTATATAACACATTTAGGAATATAAGGCTTAGACCCAGTCCTTCTTTAACTTTTTAACTGATTTGATATGGTTAGCCTGTGAGTTAAGGGCCTATAGTAATTCATGGCTCTGTGTTTACTGTTAGGGTGTTTTCTATATTTTATTTAGAAATAGCTGAGAGGAGTCAACAGACAACAACCCAGATTGCCTTACATGAATAGTTGGTTTTCAAAACATCAGAAGTCCACAGAATTGATGTTACAAACATTTCTGTATTAATGTTCATTTTGATTAGAGACTTGTCTGCTCCTGACAGCTTCCCTGTCTTGGATTCTAAGAAGAAATTGAGCATCTTTGGAGTTACTCCAGTTGTGGTGAGAGAGCCACTAGGCAAAAATTGCCTCTTTTCATCTCCAGACAAATTACTGTCCAAAAAAGGACACACTTGCGGAATAGTCCACTGATTATATCTGCCAAGACAGAGTAATCAGCCCTTAATAATTCTGCATTACTACGTCTGTCAGATGATCCTGAGCCAGAAGGCTGAAGATCGGATGCTTCAACGTTTTGTAGTATAGGGACTGTCCAGGTGTTCAGCGGTCTCTATAACTTGGCTAAGTTTTAGAAGCTATGCTTTGTGCTTCCCATAATTTCAGTTAATTCAGTCATTCTGGATTTCTGACAGGGTTGAAGACTTATAGTCTCACAGCCAATCTTAGCTATTTATTTTGAGAGAAAGATTTGAGAGGATGGTTTTCAGCTGACATTCATTCTAAAGCCAAGAAAAAAGCCAGGTTCAGAACTAAGTCTTTTAGCTAGAAGAGATGACAGAGGTTCTGGTTAGTCAACAAAATGATGAACTGGGTATTAAGTCTATCTTGTACCTTACTGATACAAATTGGTATAGTTATGCTTTAATTGTATTTTTAGAGATAAGTTTTTGTTTTTTTTTGTTTTTTTTTTTTAACAGGGAGATATGTAGGAGGAGCTAAGGTAGGAAGGAGTAAGGAGAGGAAGAGAAGGAGTAAGGAGAGGAGAAGCTAGGAGATGAGAGAGAGAGAGAGAGAGAGAGAGAGAGAAGAGAGAGAGAGAGAGAAAGAGAGAGAGAGAGAGAAAGAGAGAGAGAGAGAGAGAAAACATGGAGACAGATGTTCAAGTGTCTCCGCCAGTCAAAGGTAGTTGATATATCTAGGTTGGGTATTGGGTTACACTTCTGATTGTATGGGCATCTTGTTATTGAGCATTACCAAACTTATAAAGCCTTTGATTAACATTCAAAAAAATTACTAATAAAAATAAATGCAACCCCCCCCCCCAGAAAAAATAGTTTGCCTTACTTGGCTGCTTTTGAAGGATTCTTGAGACAGCTGCCTCCATTCTGAAGGTTATTTTCAAAAATATAAATAAACAAGCGCAATGCAGTGAGTAGGGAAGGCACATGAGTTTGAGCAGCCGACTGGAGCAGCCCAGCAGAAGCTACTGGATTAGACCCACAGGTCTACACCTGTGTGCCTAGGCTCGAGCACATTTCCAAAGCTGCGAGGCTTCAGCTTTATGACTAGCTACACTTTGTTAGAGATAGACTTTTTCCATAGCTCATATGTGAAATTCTATTGAAAGAAAGCAGATAAGATTGACATATCAGATGTATGCGTATTTTGTAATTTAACATTAACATTGACTTTGTGAAAATGGCATTTTAATAAACATAAAAATTGTTGATTGGGGACTAGATACAACAGTGGTTTGTCAATTGAAATTTTTGTTTTGAAAATCCATTGATTAAAAAGTGGGTCTTAAAAATGACTCCCCTCTTAAACTGTCTTAGCACTTTTCCAGTTGCTGTGATACTCTGACAGGGGCAGGGATATTTTGGTTCCCAGTTCGGGTCATCATTGCAGGGAATTTATAGATAATCAAAGAGCCCAGCAAAACAAAACAAAGCAATCTTGAGCAAAAAGAATGAAGTAGGAGACATCGCACTACCTGATTGCAGGTGTGCTACAAAGCTATAGCAGCCAAACCCAGTTTAGCATTACCATAAATGCTAAACATTCAAGAGCCAGAACTGAGTTCAGATGTAAACCCACATATCCATAGCCAACAAATCTTCAACAAAGGTGGGGAAAGGTATTGAGGAACATTCCCTTCTATAAATAAACCATGCCCCTGCGCAGATGAGTAAAAGTAAATCCCTCTCATCTGTTAAAATAATCAGTTGAAAATGGATTAGACTTTGCACAGGGCCTGAAACTGTTCCTTCCACCTAGAAGGCCCTCTCCTCCTAGTCACACAGAGAACCTTTAAACCTATATAGTCTCGAACACTGAGCTTGACAGTCACACTGGGGAGGCCCTTGAGCACCTTGTTCGGTGCCATATTGTGAGATTCTTTTGACAGGTTCTTCTACAGGTTCATCTGTAACCCAGGATGGCCTGAAACTCACTATGTAGCCCTGGTTTTGAGGTAAACTTATAATCTTCCTGCCTCTACCACCTAAGTGATTACAGATGTCTGGTCCCGTGCCTAGCATGCTTCCTGTATAAGTTTTAGCAGAGTGCTATAGACAGCGTCTGGCGTCAGGGATTCTATTCAGTTCAGTTTCACATCAACTTGGCCAGCATGACATTCTCTAGGGCTGTCAATGAGTACGAGCTTGCAGGGAGGGGTTGACCATTTTACCTGCTAATTAGCAATAAATATCATAAAGTAATATAAGCACTGTAGTGCCTAGCATTGCCTTAGCAAAGAATTCATAGGGCACCTTAGTGGTGTCTTTGATGTTCCCTGGTTCTTGATTAAGAGCAGCTAGTTCTGTGTGTTTGTTCAAGTGTCTCTATCTAAGCAATGTAACATCTATGTTTCATTTATCTTGGGATATATGCTAAATAACAAATGATACATTTGACAAAGCAGGAAGCAGTTGGTAAGGTGCTTGTCTACTGTGAAGAAAGCCAACTTCGGACTTCAGCACAGCACAAACAGGGGATGATGGCACACCCTTGCAGTCCCAGCTTTCAGAAGATAGAAGCATGAGGATTAAAGTTCAAGGCTACACAGGGAGTTAAAGGACAGCCTGGAATACAGGAGGCCCTGTATCAAAAGAAAAAGATACTAAAACATGATTTGACAGGCCATTGACGATGTCCTTCATCAGCGGTACACTGGGCTCACTAATCCAGTAGTCTGTGAAATATCTTAAAGGTATTTTAAAAGACATTTTAATTAAATTAACTAATTACACATTTTAGTTGGTTTTAAGTCATAAAGGTAATCAACATTCTATGATAATTTTTATTGTGTGTGGTTTCTATTTTAAGGGAAACGACTAGACTTCTGGCCATTCAGGATGCAAGTAAAATCAACTGGGTAATGAAGGCGCTTTGGCTTAGATTAAACTAGCTGTCAACCCTAAACTTGAAAAAGTCCCATTAAAGTTAAAATATAGCCATTAAAACTGTGTTTTAAATTTTTCTTCGCAATGTGGAATAATTTAAGAACTATATGCCTAGAATTGTATCGTTAAATCTAATTTTAGTTAAAAATGCTTTGTTAGCTCTTAATTTTGTAAATTATTGGTTCTTGGTTGGAACTCGTCTGGATGGTCTGCTGCATAGCCTAGACTGGGCCTGGACTTATCCTCCTGCGTCAGCATCCTCAGCGATGGAATTATAGGAATGTGCCACAGGCCTGGCTTTATAGTGGTTTGCTTTTTGAAAGAGAATTAAGAAATAGAAAAAGTGATTTACTAAGATAGAAATGATTGATTAAAAATGATTGGGCCAGACCTGGTAGAGCACACCTTTAATCCAAGCACTTGGGATGGCAGAGGCAAGCAGATCTCTCTGACTTTGAAGCCAGCCTGGTCTACATAGCCAGTTCCAGGACAGCCAAGACTACATAAAGAAACTACACAGAAAAAAGAAAGAAAGAAGGTGTTTATTGATCTTGTATATATGCTTGTATTTTGGTTTCATTTTAATGAAATTTTAGTTGATTTATTTTAAAGAGTGAATAGTAACCGAATTTTTAATGGGAAGGGGGCTATTTTTCACACTGTAAAACCACCTGCTTGTTTTTACTTGGTAGATAAAAAAAAAAAAATCAAATCCATTTAAAGTTTAAAGGACAGCCATACCAATTTTACAGATGAAGCTTTGTACAACATTCTTCATGGTAAATACGGCTCTCAAATATGTTATTAATACTATAAGTTGTTCATTCAGTTATTTATTTATTGATGTTTTGCCTCTTAAAACAAGCATGAACCCATCCGCTTCAGTTAGTGTGTACAAGGGTTTGTGAGGAGTGTCACCAGACAGCAGTGGCTTCTCTAGGATGGGTACAAGGCTACCTTTTGTCTCCTGGTCCAGGTGAAGTCTGTCTGTAATCCCAGTACTTCAGAAGGCTAAGGCAGAACTAAGTTCAAAACTATTTTCTGTTTCATAAAAGTCAAGTATTAAGTCATTTTATTTCATAATTTATTTTAAATAATTGAGTACATTAACAAGTTTACATAAAATAATTTTACTTAAACAATTCACTATAAATTTGGTTTTTTAGAACCAAAAAACCCCATAAGAATGAAAATCGATAGTGAACGGGCACATAGGTAATATGTTTTGTTTTGAGCTGAGGGAGTGCTTTGAGACAGGCTTTCTAGTGGTTCTGGCTGTTCTGGAACTGGCTATGTAGACCATGCAGGCCTTGAACTCACAGAACCTCCTGTTTCTACCTGTAATATGCTTCCTATGATTTTCCCACTCTGATTTCACATCACTAATTAAAGTTAATATGCTCTCATAGCACATGTCTGCTCATAGCAGACAACAAGCTAACAGTTTAGATATTTGTAATGCATGTTTCTAAGGTACAACAACTCACTTTAAAGGAGGAAGTCAGACATTCTTGCTCAGCTCTGATTCTACCTTGCTAATGGTGAGAGGACAGGAAAAGCAGAGTTGTGAGGTATCCATCAGAGAAGACCACTCAGACATGGGCTCAAGCCAAGAGAATGTCTTTATTAGCCAACCAGCAAGTACAGTGGGAGTTCAGGATCCAAGGACAGCTACAGGTTTTTTTAGGGTGAGTTTTTAAGCACAAAAACATACCCTGGGTTGACACACTTCTGTTAGTATAGAACAGTTAACCAGAAGCAGGATTGTGGTAGCCAAAAGTCAAGGTTAGAACATTTAGGAGCTTTCCCAGAACTATGGACTTGGATGGATTAGGACGTTGTTCTCTTTTTGGGGAGGTGTTGCTGCCTGCGTGCTGGTCTAGGGCCTGGATGGTACTTCTCTCATGGTGTCAGTTGTGTGAAGGTCTGGGGGCCTGTAAAGTTCTAGAGACAAGTAGCAATAGCTTTCTGAGGGCTGTAAACAGATGTGACTGTGCTCTGCCTGTGTGAAAAGGAGTCAAACTGAGGACTGAAGTCTTACTCAAGGGGAGAGTGCTGGCGTTGTCCTTGCCATAGACAGTATGTCCTGCAGCTGGCTCTGTCACTCTAAGAAGAGGCTCACTTAAAAAAAGATCATGAAGTAATTTTCAGTTCAGGGGCTATATTTTAAGGGAGATGAGCTTGTAGTTTACTCATTAAAGTCAAAGGAGGAAGATTTATGGCTGCCCCTTTTACATACACACCACACACACGAGAGAGAGAGAGAGAGAGAGAGAGAGAGAGAGAGAGAGAGAGAACAGAGAGAGAACAGAGAGAGACAGACAGAGAGACAGAGAGAGGAGAGGGATGGAGAGACAGAGATAGAGAAACAGACAGAGACAGAGAAGGAGGGAGGGAGAGGAAGAAAGGGAGAGAGTTTTGTTTTCTTAGTATATTAAAGATGATTAGAGTGGCTTACAGACTATGGTCTAGCTAGTCCAACAGTGACTGTCTACCTACAGAAAGCGCAAGAATCCTGTGGTTGTTCAGTCGATGAGGCTGGATGTCTCGGATGGTCTTCAGTATAAGCAGGAATCCCAAAGTAAGAGCTAGGACAACCAGGCTTGCCAAAAAAAAAAAAAAAAAAAAAAAAAAAAAGAACAAAATCTTCATTCTTCCACGTCTTTATATAGCTTGCCTCCAGCAGGTGTGACCCAGATTAAAGGAGGGTCTTCCCACTTCAAATGCTTTAATTAAGAAAAATCACTCACAGGTGTCCCCAGCTGCTTGGGGTTTTAGTCAATTCCAGATGTAGTCAAACCAAGAACAGCCATCACAGCATACAGCTAGAGTAGTTTGTATATCCTACAATGGGAATTCAAGAGAAGGTGCAAGAGTTGGAAGGTTGCTTTCACAAGAAAGGCTTTGTAGATGGAACTTTTGGGCAGAGGGAGGGGGAGGATTTTGATGTCTAGAACTGAAGGCTGCCTTGTTAATCTCACTGAAGACAATGAAGAATTGGGTTCCAGAGGTATTAGCTTTTAGTTGTTAGTTCCTCAGTGGGAGGTTTGTACACTGTCTTAGTTACAGTTTCCATAGCTGTGAAGAGGCACCATGACCAAGGCAACCCTTATAAGGACATTTAACTGGGGCTGGCTTACAGGTTCAGAGGTTGAGACCATTATCATCGTGGCAGGAAGCATGGCACCATGCAGGCAGACATGGTGCTGGAGGAGCCAAGAGTTCTACATCTTGATCCGAAGGGAACCAGGAAGAGACTGTTTTCTTGTCCTCTAGGACTCAAACAAGGCCACACCCACTCCAGCAAGGCCACACCTCCTATTTGTGCCCTCCCTGAGCCAAGCATATTCACACACCACCGTACACACACACACACACATACATGTGGGAAAAACCGGGGGCCCACCGCAGCGGCCCGTGACCTGCACGGTGGAGGCTGCCTGGAAGCCTCCAGGCAGCCTGTCTCACATACCGGAGGAAGGTCCCAGGTTCCAGTGGCTGGAGGCTTCGGTGACGGCAGGCCCAGCAGGCCCCAATGATACGAGGAAGTCCTTGGTTCCAAAAGGCTTTATTGTCATGGCAGATGGTGGATAGATCTGGATATACCCCCCCCCAAACTCAGGGCAGACCTGGGTTAAGTAGGGAGGGAGAAAAGGGGAGGTTCTGGGGAGGAATGGTTAATTGGCTCCGCCCTCTGACCTTCATTAGTATGTAAATCTCTAGGGCTGGAGGCCTGTAGTTACACCCTCTACCTGTGCACTTTGGGAGGGGCTGTAATGGCCTACGTAACTGAACAATGTAGGTCCATGGAGACTGGACTGCTTTTTCTGGACCCTGAGTTCTGGGGGTGTGGCTGAACTCCTGCCGTTTCTCCCTTGGAGTCTTGGGGTTCTAGGTCCATGCCAGCCAAGAACCAGGATACCCTTATGCAATCCCACATCTCCTCCCCTTTACTTTTTTTAAAAAGGGGGGTCACTGTGTTATCTGTGGTAAAAATTTTCATGAGGAAGTTAAAAGAAAGCACTATTTAGGCCAGAGGGGTTAGCACAATTAAGTCACAGGGTAAGGGGAGTTGAAGGTGGGGATTGGGAAGGAAGGGGAGTTGAGGGTGGGGGTTGGGAAGGAAAAGGATCACTGAATCAATTGAATACAGGTGATACAGTTTGAGGGTAATAACATCTGACTAATCTAGATAGACATTAAGTTTTCCTCACTAACATGTAACTTCAGCTATTTGACTTTGGCAAAAGAGTTCATCTGTAGCTGGAAGGTCTGGATCTGTCTTCTGTAGGATTTAGCTTTGGAGTCTTCAGTTAGGCAGTGTGGCTGGAAGACAGCTGGCCTCCTAGGCAGGTTCCAGGAGGTGGCTTTGTGTCTGGATCTCAGCATGTCTCTGGAGTCTACAGTCTGACAAGATGGCTGAGGAGAAGGCAGCTTAGCATCTCAGGCAGGTTCCAGAAGATGGCGTCTCCACTGGACTTGTGGGAGCACCTATAGGATAATCAAAACAGGAAAGCAGCACCCCGGCATGGGGATTTCTGCAAAGGCTGAATATTAAGCATTAAGTCACTTGGGAACAAGCACATCACGGTCTGTTGTTAAGATCCTGGAAATGCAAAGGTGTTTGAGGAAATTTGTCTTAGAAGGCACTTGTGAGTAAGAAAAAGCGAAAAAAATTTGGGTTAAAAAGGACAAACACTGTTGTTTTAGGTCTTCCTGTTGGGAAGAAAAGGCATTAATGGCGGTTTAGAAGCAGTAGGGGAGGGGCCTGCACTGCCATGTGGCAGCTGGGTGCTCTAGCAGAGAGGCCAGGGTATTCCCCATTTGTTTTTCTTAGAAGTAAAAGGTCAACCTTGAAGAAAAACTTAGAGGCTTGATAGGAGAGTCAGTAAGAGTGAGGTTTTGTGTGAGAGACTGAGTTATGGGAGAGAGACACGTGGAAGCTGGTGTGTAGCTGGCAGCTCCTGGAAGAAGCTGGGAGTTGGCGCACAGTTTCTCTAGGCTCAGCCTGGAGTTTTAGCCACGAGAAAGAAACTGAAAGGAACACAGGGGGGAAAGGGCTTCAGGCAAGCCAGCTGGGCTGTAGCTGGCCTCAAGTGACCTAGGAGGTGAAGGGGGAAGGGGAGCAACCAGGGTGCCGGCCCTGTTGTTTCAGGCAGCCAGAACTGGCCGCAAATGACGGAGGAGTAGGGGAAGTCTATGCTAGGCTAGCAGGCAGCCTGTGAAAGACTGACCCCCTGAGGGAAAATCACTGGGGACTAGAGTTTAGAGCCAGTGTTCATGAGAAGCTAGCAGGCAGAGCATGAAAGGCTGACCCCTGGGGGAGGGGCAGAGAGCAGAGATTAGAGTGTCGCCACCATCTTGTTGAGTTGGAGAACATATGGAGGGAAGGGAAGGAGAGAAAGAGAGGAGGGGGGACAGTGAGAGACCTGCCTAGTCTTGTGAACTAGGCTGGAGTTATTCACGGTTTGTGGAGAGGTTCTTGGCAGGCACCAGTGGGGGTACTCTTGGAGCTGGCTTTGCCCACATCCTCTACCACCTGTAGGGAATGATGTAGGCCCGAGAATGGGCACTCGTGGGCATGAGTCTCTGTTGCGTTGTGGGTCCATGTGTCTGCCATGACGCAGTAGGCTGGGATGGTAGTTTAGCATGGCAGGAGCTCACGGGATCTTGGCTGAGTTTATTTCATGCAACACCAGGGAAAAGGAGGGCCGCAGAAGGTTTACCTGTGTTCGTCTCACACCGCACCAAGTAGACACGGCTGGGCTCGTACTTGGACGGGGAACAAACTCAGTCTGGTTCCACGGGGGTGCAGAGCTCTTGGATTGGGGGTCCCTTTGCCCGAAGGCGGCTAGGGACCGACTGGTCTCAAACCTTGGGCTCTCAGACCACTGAGAGGCCTCGGAAGGACTGAGACTGGGGGCATGTGGGCACATGACCAGCCAACCCACAGCCGAGAGAAAAGAGGGGGAATTGGGGATCCCTTTGCCCGCAGGCGGCTAGGGATCGACTGGTCTCAAGCCCTGGGCTCTGAGGCCGCGGAAGGACTGAGACTTGGGGGCATGTGGGCGCACGACCGGCCATCCCACAGCCGAGAGAAACAAGAAAGGGAGGGAAGAAAGAGGCCCTGGCAGCACCCCGAGGGAGAGATTTGGTTACAGTACTTGCTTAGCAGACTTGGTGGCCTGGTTAGCTTGCTTGAAGATGTGGGTCCTTGTGGTTGTCTGAGAGACGGCTGTTCGGCTAGCTTGTCTGTAGTTGCGTGGCTGTTCGGGGCTCCACGTTGGTCGCGCCATTATGTGGGAAGATCCAGCGGGCCGCAGCAGCAGGCCCTGGCCTACTCGACAGCGGCCAGGGACCTGCGAGGTGGAGGCTGCCTGGAGGCTTCCAGGCAGCCTGTCTCACATACCGGAGGAAGGTCTCAGGTTCCAGTGGCTGGAGGCTTCGGCGGCGGCAGGCCCTGCAGGCCCCAATGATACGAGGAAGTCCTTGGTTCCAAAAGGCTTCATTGTCATAGCAGATGGTGGATGGATCTGGATGTACCCCCCCCCAAACTCAGGGCAGACCTGGGTTAAGTAGGGAGGGAGAAAGGGGAGGTTCTGGGGAGGAATGGTTAATTGGCTCCGCCCTCTGACCTTCATTAGTATGTAAATCTCTAGGGCTGGAGGCCTGTAGTTACACCCTCTACCTGTGCACTTTGGGAGGGGCTGTAATGGCCTACGTAACTGAACAATGTAGGTCCATGGAGACTGGACTGCTTTTTCTGGACCCTGAGTTCTGGGGGTGTGGCTGAACTCCTGCCGTTTCTCCCTTGGAGTCTTGGGGTTCTAGGTCCATGCCCAGCCAAGAACCAGGATACCCTTATGCAGTCCCACACATACACACGTAAATGCTTGAGCCTTGATGGTCTCAAAGCTGGAGTCAAATTCTGTTCCCTCATATGCTTGAATGAGGTGGACATTAGGGAACCAACAGCCTGGGCAGAAGTCAGTGTGCAGCTCTTAGGATATTATAAATGCAGGAGTATTACACCTAATAATTCTCGATATGCTTATATCTTCGCACATGTTCTTTCCTCTTTCCTCGTGTTCAAAAATTCGTCCCTTGGGGATCACATAGATATGATAGGCACAACATCTTATTTATATGAAAGTAAAATTTACCAGGCATTTTTGTATCTACCCCTCCTCCACACCGTGTGTTTATGCAATGCTAGGGTTCAACTCCAGGGCCTTGTGCACAGTAAGTATTCAGTCTATAATTCAGTCTAGGATGAGGGATCTAGAAAATTATAACACTTGTTTCTCAGGCTGCTTGATGTGCTGGAACAGACTTGGAAACAAAGTGTACAGGGTGCTAATGCGACAGGAAATGTTAAGGACCACTGGTGATAGGAGCTGCTACCTAACACCCTGAAGTGGCCTGGGCTTCAGTCCTTGTGGCCTTATTGTGTGTCAGGAGCAGGCAGGGTCTTCTGTTCTTTGTGCTTCCTGACTTCTTCACCCCCCCATCATGGGCAGTACTTGTGAAATGCCCACAACCTTGCCCATTCAGGGTTTACTTTTCCATGACTTTTCAACTCATATAGCCAATGTAGTTTCCAACATATATGCCATGTGGTCATGGCAGCTCATCTGGATCCTAGGGCTCAGAAAGAGGCTATAGAGCAGTGGTTCTCAACTTGTGGGTAATGGCTCCCTTGAGGGGGTCATATACCAGATATCCTACATACCAGGTATTTACATTATAATTCAAAACAGTAGCTAAATTATAATTATGAAGTAGCAGTGAAATAATCTTATGCTTGGGTGTAGGAGGAGCTAAGGTGGGAGGAGTTAGGAGAGGAAGAGGAAAAGGAAGAGGAGGAGTTAGGAGAGGAAGAGATAAAAGGAAGAGGAGGAGTGAGAGAGAGCAGAGATGTAGGAGCGATGGAGATGGATGTTCATGTGTCTATAGCAGTCAAAGGTAGTTGGTATACCTAGGTTGGGTATTGAGTTACACTTCTGATTGTATGAGTATCTTGTTACTGATCATTGCCAAATATATAAGCTTTGATTAATCTATAAGAATTAGAGTCTGATTCTCTTACTGGGCCAGCATGGATGGCAGAATGGTCTGGGCAATGCCCTGCCTTGCGGAGACAGCATGGAAGATTGGCAGAGCCATCCCTCACGCTGGCATCTAGTGGGTGGCAGGGCTGGTGTTTCTGGCGGCTTGTTCTAGCAGCAGCACGCACGTGGCCTCCGGCCGAGAAACATGGCGTCTGGGCTAGGCAGAGCGGCTGCAGCTTAGATAGTCGGTCTGAGCCTGAGGCCATTTTAAATAATTACCACAACAGTTAGGGGTCACCACAACATGAGGAACTTCATTAAAGGGAAGGTTGAGACCCACTAATATAGAGGATTACTGAAGCAAGTTGGCCAGTCAGACTATCTGTACTATGTTCAGCCAAGAGATACCCTTTCTCGATGAATAAGGCAGAGTCATCAAAGAAGAGTTCCAAATAAGACAGAATCTGAACCTTGGGTCTTCTCATGTACACATACACATTCTTGAAATATGCATATACATGTATATACATATACACATTTACATGAAGAGAGAAATATAATTATAATAATCATAGCATTTGGTTAATTCAGATAGGGAGCAGATCAAGAAAGGACCATAGAAGGAGGTGGCATTGGAATTAGGTCTTAAAATAAATTGATAAGGTTAAAGAAGAGGAGATAAATATTTTTTGGAAGAGTAAACATATACAAGGCTAAGAAACTATGAGATAAGCCAGTGTGTCCGGAGAACTATGGGGAGTGTGAGTGGACAACACTGCAAAGCTGTAAGGCAAGACTGAAGGTATAGTTAAACTGTGCTAGCTTCAAAGAGAAGAGACTTGAGAAGTTTTTAGGATTTAGGTCTTGCTGTCTCAAGGGAAGACATGATCTGCACACGAGAAACAGATAACTCAGAGACACTCTGGAGCTCCCAGACTCCAGGCTGAGAGAAGAGCTTGTACAAAGGCCTTCAATACAACAGGAATAGACAGACAAAAAGCAGGCAAAAGGAAGAAATTTAAGGTTTTATATTTTAATAAAAATAAAAGGAGGGAATTTAAGGTTTTATTTTTAATTAATTATTTTATTTATTTACATTCCAAATGTTGCTCCTACCTCCCGGGGCCCCCTTCCCAGAGTTCATCACCCTATCTCTCCTTCCCTTTGCCTCTGAGATGGTCCCCCCTAGGGCAGCCCCCATCCCTGGGACATAAGTCTCTACAGGATTGGGATTCTCTCCCACTGAGGCTGCTTGGCACATATGCAGCAGAGGAATTTAAGTTTTTAAAATGAGACATTTTGAATGCAGTTTGGCATAAGCCAAACTAAGACTCTGAAAGGTTATTCCTGTGTAAGACAATCCCATCATTCTCCTGCAGGCCGTGCCTGCTATCCTGGAGTCTATGACAGGTGATGGCCCAACAACTGCAGGCAGAGAATTCTGGGAAGAGTTAAAGAGAAGTTCAGAAGAATTGCAACTGAGAAAACAAGTAAAGTTCTTGCCTGGGAAGTTGGAGGACCCAAGCTCAGCTTCCCCAGAGCCTATAGTGAAGAACTCTGGGAGGGGGGGACCAGGAGATGGGGGCAACTTTGGAATGTAAAATTCCACAAAATTCCAGGCACACCTCAGTCCCAGTACTGGGGAGAAGGACCTCGTTGGCCAGCCAGAACAACCGCATCGGTAGGTTCCATTGAGAGACCCTGACTCAAAAAACAGGGTTGATAGTATGTTGGTTCATTTTTATTGTTCAATTGCCACCAACTAAGTCAACTGGGAATAGGAAATCTCAATTGAGGAGTTACCTCTACCAGATTAATCTATGGCACATCTGTCAGGCATGTTCTTGATTGTTAGTTGATGTAGGATGGCCAAGCCCATGGTGGGTAATACTGCCCCTGGGCAGGCAGTCCTGGGTGCTGTAAGAAAGCTGGCTGAGCATGAGTCAGAGAGAGCAAGCCAATGAGCAGCACTCATCTATTATTTCTGCTTCAAGCTTCTGCCTTGAGCTCTTGCCTTGGTTTCCCTCAGTGATAGGCTGCAATCTGTAAGGTGAAATAAGCCCTTTTTTTTCCTGAGTTGCCTTTGGTCATGGTGTTTATCACAGCAACAGAAAGCAAACTAGAACAGAGCCTGAGAAAAGACACCCCCAAGACTGTCCTTGACCTCCAAATGTGCAAGCGCTCACTTGAATATGTGTGAATATTGACATATGGTCATGGGTGTGGACAGGAAAGAGGAAGAGGGAGGGAGGGGAAAGGAAATGGAGAGAGAGAGAGAGAGGGAGAGAGAGAGAGCGAGAGAGAGAGAGAGAGAGAGAGAGAGAGAGAGAGAGAGAGAGAGGAGAGAGAGAGAGAGAGAGAGAGAGAGAGAGAGAGAAAGGGTAGAAGGAAGAGAAGGAAAAGAAGAGAAAAAAGCCTGAGGCTGAGTATATACCTTAGTCAGTAAAGTGCCTGTCATGTAAGTATTATGATTTGAGTTCCAGCATCCATGTAAAAACAAGTTGAGTGTGGTGACATATATCTGTAACCCTGGCATGAAGGGCAAGGTCAAAGATAAGGATCCCAGAGCTCATTGGCCAGCCAGTCTAGACTTTTTCTTGAAAAAACAATAAGCTGGAGAGAGACCTAGACACTGTGGCCTTCATGTGCATTTGAGCACATATGAGCAACAGGAAAACAAGTCTCAGACAAATAAACAAAAGACAAGCCTGCTTCCCAATGGAATCTGGGTCGGGATGGTCTGAAAATCTCCAAAGAGCAAACCTTGATGTATTTGCCTGTATAAAAAGGAACGAAGGGCATTCCTAAAAGGAGTCCCTGTTTAGAATTGTCACTGCTGTTTGGAATTGCTGGACTCAGACTCTGGCAGTCAGGAGGCTCTCCCCTGTCTTAGACTCAAGCTTGTTTATAGCATGTCCTCCCTACCCAACCCCTTTCTGGGTCAGGCAAGCCCTGAGGCCCTGTGACCTGGAGAGGAAAGAAAAGCTAAACATAAACAGCCAAGAGGAAAAAATGCAGCCTTGAGAATAGAGGGAGAAGCCATTTCCCAAAGAGGTTGCTACTGTTTATTCTGTGGGAATAAAATGTCTAACATTCCCTTTTCTGTCTTGCTCTTTGAGAGTCAGCCAAGAGCTTAAACATGCTTTCCCTGACGTTGGGCTTCCTCGATCTTTCTTTGAAGATTCTGAGTCCCTCTACCGCGCAGCAGCTGCAGACCTCTGAGGGCTGGCCTGGGGAAGGCTCTTTTCCTTTTCTCTCTTTCTCTTCCAGCAGCCGCCTATGTTTATAGCTTGCCTGACATGTTGTTTTTCTTTAAAATGCCAATAAAATGATCCTCAAGTTTTCTTTCTAATCTGTCTTTAGACTCGTAGATTAAAAAGACAAAGAAGCCACCGAAGGCGACTCTGATGTGTTTATAAAAAGATAAAGAGATATAGAATATGTTCTATGGGTGTGTGGTGAGGTAGGGGGAAGGGTATGTCTCAGCCGGCCCATGCTGAGGCATCTCTTCTCCCTGAGGGATCAGCCACAGGACAGTATAGTATAGAACAGAGTTTATTCAGGCATGGGGAGGGGAGTTAAGAAGGTAGGGGAGAGAGAGAGAGAGAGAGAGAGAGAGAGAGAGAGAGAGAGAGAGAAAGAGAGAGAGAGAGAATATAGAAGTAAAGAAGAATTGAGGCTGGCCATGAGCATGTGGAGTTGGGAAGGGGAAGAGAGAAGAAGCAAGAGCCAAAAGAGCAGGAGATCAAGAGAGAGAAGAGGAGGCAAGCATCCCTTTTTATAGTGGGCCAGGCCTACCTGGATGTTTCCAGGTAACATTGAGGTGGAGTTTAGGCAGAATCTAAAAGACTCCAATTTTCTGGTAGCACATGGACCCCAAAATTGCTGAATATTAACCAGACGAAGAGTAGAAAATTTATAAAACTTCTAGAAAATGCCAAACTATCTACAATGGTACAGAGCAGACTAGAGGTCATCAGGGGATGAACCCTGAGGAGGTAAAGCTGGTAAAATTACAAAGAGACCAGAGGAAACCTTTGAAGAGGAGGGATATATTCATTATTTTTATTGTAATGATGGTTTCACGCATATGTACCAACTCAAAACTGTGCAAAGTGTACAATTTATTATGTATCGGTTAAACTACATTACTGGTTGATTTATGAGTTTGTTAGAAGTCTCCAAATGTTTAGTGACAGTAATATAACACTTATTATATAACATAGAAAACATACCAATGTCTTCCAGGAGCTGTGGAATTAGTTCACAGATGTGAGTTAATTACAAAGTGAGATGGTAGACATTTCTCATGGAGGATCATCTACATTTAATTATTATAGTGGCTATATGTCTATGTCTGTCAAAGTTCACGGGAATATGTACTAAAAAGAGTGCGTTTTACTGTTACTATACATCACACCTTAATTTTAAAAATGGAAAAGATGAGCAAATAATTTTATGAACATCAGATTTTTAAAATTAAATTTCTACAGAGTATCACATGTATACAACTAAACATATAAATATTTTCAAATCAAATAATTGCTTATCTGTTTAAAATCAAAATACAGTTATAAAACAACTCTTTAAAGAGATTCAATTCTATCAAAATAAGTAATGCTTATTTGGTTAAATGGATATTTTCCTGAAAATGAAATATGTTAAAGTCCCTTCTTACTTTCTGAATGATTCTTCCTCTCTTTTGGCCCTTTCCCCATCGTGGAGCCTTAAAGAGCAGAAAATCTGAGAAGCAAGATGAGGGGCACACACCTGTGGTCTCATAGCCTTTCGTCATGCTGAGAATGTCTGTCAGTCAGTACAGGAGGACATCTTCTATTACCTCCACTTTCTTCAGAGATTCTAGACTTGGGACGGCAAGGAGACAGACATGTTGTTCTCTTATGGTCTTCCAGGGTTCTTAGGGTCTCTTGGATCTTTGCCTCCTGGGAGCATCATAATGCCATTACAAGTCAACTTAGTTAAAAATGGAGAAACAGATCATTTGAAGTCATGCAACTGTGATGGATTGAACAACATTCTATGAATAATCGATGTGTGCAACCAAGTATAACATAAGGTTTGCCTTGATTACATTATCAGTAGGGGATAGTAGCATCTGATTCATTCACCTACTCTCAGTAGCACTCAAGTAACATTTGTCTTCTTTAGACATTCTATCGTCTGGAGGTGGCTTTGGGATCTGGTTCTCCAATAGGTATCTGACTTTGTTGAGATTCCAGTAGCCATGATTTAAGCACATTAAGCAAGAAAGTTTATTTGGTTCACAATCTGAGGTTAAAATTCAACATTTCAGGAAAATCCAAGTGACAGGACCTTGAAGGAAGTAGTCACATTACAGCTACAGTTAAGAGCAGAGAACTATGGATTAATACACACATAGTAGTTGTACACACATAGTTGATGGTTTGAATTTGATTGGCCCAGGGAGTGACACTATTAGTAGGTGTGGCCTTCTTGAAGGAAGTGTGTTATTATGGCTGTGGGTTTTAAGACCCAGAACTCTGGAAGCCAGTCTTTTCCTAGCACCCTTCAGATGAAGATGTAGAACTCTCAGCTCTTCCTACACCATGCCTGACTGGACACTGCCATGCTCCCACTTTGATGATAATAAACTGAACCTCTGACCTGTAAGCCAGCCCCAATTAAATGTTGTTCTTATAAGAGTTGCCTTGGTCATTGTCTCTCTTCACAGCAAAGAAACCCTAAGATAGATGTTGGTACCAGGAGTAGGGTATTGGTGTAATGGGCCTGACTATGCTTTTGTTTGGAAAAATGTGGATTTTGAGACTTTGGATTTGGAAAGCAGTAGAATGCTTTAAGTGGGGCATAATGGACTATTCTAGTAGACTTTGTTGCTGAGGGTGACTTGAACAGTGGAAGCCTGGCTCTAGAGGTTTCAGAGGAGAAGAATTTTAATATGTGGCTGAGAAACTGTTTTGTAATATTTTGGTTGCTTTTTGCCCATGTCTGAAGAGTCTGCCTAAGGCTAAGGTAAAGAGATTTATATTAATTACATTGACAAAGGAAGCCTCAAAAAAGCCCAACAGAGACTTATTCTCTGGTTAAGTCTCATGAAGAGCATTTTAAATAGCATAGCAAGCATAGAAAGGAAAAATACAAAATATATGGCTCAGTATATTTATGGCTTAATAACATATGGCTCAAAAAATTAAAGAGGTACCAGGAAGTGAAATGGACCTGAATCCTTTTTAAAGAGATTAAATTGAATTAAGGAAGTAGTGATCTCAGGGCAAGATCCCACCCAGCTAAACTCATTGTGTTTGCAGTTGAAAAAGAAATAGTTTGGACTTTTAATCTGGAAGGAACTGCAATCCAGTAATGGAAGTTTACTTGTGATTTAAATTTTGAGGCTAGAAGACTTCAGCTTTTGAGGCAGATCTTGAGGAACAGTGGCCAAGAAAAGCTTAGGCCCAGCATGGTGATACACAGCTTTAATCCCAAGAGACAAAGTCAAGCAGATCTCTTGAGTTCAAGGCCAGTCTTGGACAGGGCAAGTTCTAGGTATAGGAAAACTCAAGTCCAATTATGGTGGTACACACTTTTAATCCCAGAATTCTGGTGGCAGAGCTATATAGATCTCTGAGTTCAAGGTCAATCTACAAAGAAAGTTTCAGGACAACCAAGTTTAAGCAGTGAGGGAATTGAAAAACAAAAAGTGGTAGTAGAACAAGGGGGCCATGCTCCAGTACCAACAAGCAGCAGAACTCGGCAGCTTTGGCCATGTGACTCTGGATTTAGAGTCAAGAACAGAAGGGACTACTGGGACAATTGATGCTGGTTAGCTGGAGCTAATAAATAGTAGTGATTCAGGAGAGATCAACATCACTGAGGTGAAATCTTCTAGGAAGTGTTTTCTGAGAGCACAAAGAAACTGTTCCAGAGACAGCCAAGGTTATATCTCATAGTGAAGCTAGACTTGTAATGTGTAAGAACCACTCAGGTGGTACTGGTTTTGAAGGTATGAAGGGGTCATAGAGAACAGCTGAGGCTTGGCATTGTGAGAGGCCATGGAAGGCTATTGTTGAAAGTGCAGCCTCAGCTGAAATTAATGGCCCAGGACTGAAGGGGTCATGCAAAGGAGTTGAGGCTTGGCACCATGAAGAGAGCCTATGAGAGGCTGTTGGTGAAGCCTAGTTACAGCAGAAGACCCCAGTGTACTAAAGATACCAGTACCATGGGATGATCACCAAGAATAGCAGCAGCAGTGGAATAGAGTCAACCAGAGCCTAGAGTGCTACAGAGGGCAGAGCTTGAGATGTGATCCAAATCTGTTGGAGGAGCCTAGAAGATTATGTGTATCCCAGACATTGGAACAAGAAGCTGTAAAGTTGAAGTTGCCTTGGAGACCCCAAGATGTTTTAGATGCCAGAGCTGTGGGCTATCTGCTGAGGAAATCTGCTAACAGAGGGTGGAACCAACCCAGGAGAAAAAAAGTTTGTTGCAGTCAACAAAGATGAAAAAGGATTCGGCAATCCAAAGAATGTTTTGACATCAGACATGGAAATGCAGAGTTTGCAGTGTGTACAGCTGGTTTATTGTTTTGCTTTGGGGATTACAGTTAAGTGATTGGATAAATCTCAGAAGAGACTTTGAACTTTGGACTTTTAACATTTTTAAGACTGCTATAGACTATGGGGATTTTGGAAGTTGGACTAAATGTATTTTTTATTATGCTATTGCTAGGTGTGGCTCCCATAGAATTATATGTTTGAACAAGCCTATAGGGGCCAGGGAGTAGAATGTGATGGTTTGAATATGTTTGGCCCAGGGAGTGGTACTATTAGTAGGTGTGGGCTTGTTGGAGTAGCTGTATCACTGAGGCCTCATCCTAGCCCCCTGGAATCCAATCTTCTAGCAGCCTTCAGATGAAGATCTAGAATTCATAGTTCCTCCTGCACCATGCCTGCTTGGATGCTGCCATGCTTCCACCTTGATGATAATGAACTGAACTTCTGAACCTGTAAGCCAGCCCCAATTAAATATTGTCCTTATAAGAGTTGCCTTGGTCATAGTGTCTGTTCACAGCAATGAAACTCTAACTAAGACAGAAGTTCTCAGCTCATTTATTCCATTCTTATACAAGATCTCCCTGCCTAGGGAATGGTGTCACCCACTAGGGCATGTCTTCCCTCCTCAGTTTATGCAATCTAGGTAATCCCTAATAGACATGCCCATAGGTCAACCTAATCTAAACAATCTCTTGTTGAGACTCCCTTCCCAAGTGAATCTAGATTGTATCAAACTGACAATAAAACTCACCATTATAATGTCTGTACAGTTCAACTGATTTAAATGCCTAAAAAAAAGGGAAGGGGCTTTAAAATATATAGGTTTAAAAATGTGGCATGTAGTCCATGATCTTGGGCAAGCTGACAAACCTTTTTGACTTCAACTTGTTCCGTAGTAAAATGGAGATATGAACTGGACCAGACTGCAAAGGTTTGTTGTGAGAATTGGTGAGGCCATCTCCCTGTTTCTCTTATTCTCACTACGATGCCTTTGAAGTCCTTTTTCAGTAATGTCATTGAGATGCTGGTATGGTGGTATCCTTTCCTTCTTGAATTTCCTTAAGAGAACTTCAGGACTTTCCATCTGGCTTGACTGTTCCTAGGACCCAGATATGAAATGATTGCTTTTATTTAGAGCTGAATAAAACAAATTGGAATAGCATTATTAGGTCCTGGGCACACAGAAGGCAGTAATAGTGCCAAGAGGAAAATGGCATTTTGGAGATCTGAATAGGCATTGTCTTTACTTGGTGTATGTGTTTGA
Organism: Mastomys natalensis; assembly: GCA_021653895.1. Classification (NCBI taxonomy): domain Eukaryota; kingdom Metazoa; phylum Chordata; class Mammalia; order Rodentia; family Muridae; genus Mastomys; species Mastomys natalensis. The sequence goes on along the minus strand of JAJTUV010000661.1, from coordinate 685,942 downwards.
AAGCTTGGTCCCCAGCTAATGGTGCCATTTGAGAAGGTTATGGAACCATTTGGAGGTGGAGCCTTACCAGAGGAAGTCTGCCACTGAGGGTGGATTTGCAGTTCTGTAGCCTATCACTACTTCCTGTTGCTTACACTACTACCAGCCTACTTCCTGTTGTTCCACTTACCCACACTCACCCCTGTGTACAGAGGGACTGTGATCACTCCTGCTTCCTCATTGCCAGGCTAGCCTTGTTCGGCTACATGTCTTCACTGAAACCAAACTGGCCAAAACGCCCTTTCTCAGGGCGTTCTACCGCAGCAACAGAAAACTGATATAGGCACTATGCTGCAATCTCTTTTTTGATCATATGATTTCTACAATTGTTTTTCTTGAATCTAAAGACTTAGGTGAAAAAGGGTAGTGGCCCAGAGGACTGCTGTCCCATGCAAGTGTGAGAGGAGCTACATATGTGACTTTACATTGTTTATTGGCCACACTGAAACATGTAAGAGAGTAAAATTGGTTTTAATAATATATTTTACTTATCTGTTGCCCTAGTCCTCTGCAGGACCTACCACCTCACTACAGGCCTAAACACAGAGCCAGCTGCATCCTGTGTTGACAGCATTAAAAGAGTGAGCCAATCAACAGTTTTTGTTATACAAATTGACCACATCAGCTGTTTACTACAGTTAACAGAAAGCTGACTAAGATACTCTCAGTATCCAATATCACACCATGTAATCAACTGTCTTACTTAGGATTTCTATTGCTGTGATGAAACACCATGACCAAAAGCAACCTGAGGAGGAAAGGGTTTATTTCACTTACAGTTACTTATAGCAGTTCACGATCAAAAGGCAGGACCTCAAGCAGGGCAGGAACACGGCAGCAGGAGCTGATGCAGGGGCCATGCAGGGGCCATACAGAGTGCGCTTACTGGCTTGCTCCACGTGACTTACTCAGTAGCCCAGGGGTGGCCTCACCCACAATGGGCTGACCCCTCCCACATCAATCACTAATTAAGTAAATACCCCCACCCCCACCAGCCTTGCCTACAGCCCAATCTTATGGAGGCATTTTCTTAATTGAGGCTTCTCCTCTCTGACGACTCCAGCCTGTGTGAAGTTAACATAAAACCAGCCAGGACATTAACATATAACTATTAGTAAGGTATTTTACTCATCATTGCTTTGTTATGATTTTACACTTAGAGCATGTTTTAGTTTGAATAATTCACATTTCAAGGGGTGTGTGTTCAATGTGACTATTAACTCCTTTCTAGACAATGCAGGACTGGCGACCACTAGTGAGACAGGAGTTAGCTCCCTGCTGGGAGAAACAGAGGCTCCTGATGGAAACATCTGAAGCAAGCACTACTTTTGGATATTTCTATTGCAAACTTTACTAAGTTTCTGAATCAAGACAAAGGGGGCAATCAGTAGGCAGTCACTACGATGGCTTGAATAAGAATTGTGCCCACAGATTCATTATTTGAATCATAGGAGTGGCAATAGGAGGTGTGGCCTTCTTGGAGTGGGTGTGGTCTTCTTGGAGTGGGTGTGGCCTTCTTGGAGGAAGAGTGTCATTGAGGGCGGGCTTTGGGTTTTCAAAAGCCCAAGGCAGGCCCTATGTCTCTCTTTTTTACTTCTGTTTCAGTCCCAAGTTTCAGATGAGACTAGAAGATAGTGTTTTGTTGGATACCTAGGACTAACAAGGGATCTGGTAATTTTAGTGAGAGATATTTGCAAGGTACGTGATGAAAGGGTTGCAGGACCCACTTCTCTGCATAAGAACACTGCCAAATGAAGAAAGCATCACTGATGCTTGACAACAAACAGACCTTTACCTGAGAGCACAGCTGTCTCTTTCAAGCTGTGCCGGGATGGACCTGGTCAACAAGAAAGATCTATACGAGAATGTTCCACAAAGTAGATCAGTGTGTCTTAGGAAACGTTAGTTCTCACTCACCACAGGCTTTCACAGTTAAAAACAAACAAAGAAGAAGCACTGAATCATCGTCCTACTGATTATTCTAAGAGATTTTTCTAGTGCTAATTGGTATTAGCGCTAGTCTTTCTTTTTAATGTTTTTATGTTTAAACGTTTGTTAAGAATATTTCAAAGCTATCTTACTGAAATAAAACATTAAAATATATTTCAAGATTCTTAGGTGTCCCTTTAGGCTTTGTCTCTAGATCTAAAATATGTAGTTGTGTCCTAGGTTCATGCACTTTTTAAAAGTTGCATATATAGGTATGAATCCATAGGTGAAGCACAGCATTGTGTTCTCATAATTTAAGATGGAAGGAAATGAGAGCTGGGTGGTTGACCATGTGATATGGTTCGGCTTATATTTTGAAACATGTAACTAAATTTCTTTTCAAAATATGTAGTCAGTTTCTTTACATTCTTACCTATCAAACGACTTAACATTACCCAATCCTAGTGAAAATGGCAGCTTATTATTTGAAGTTTTATGAGATAGAAACTCACTTCATTTGTGAGTTGGTTCTTTCTTTTTTTAAAATGTTGAACCAACTAAGTCCTAACACTATTTATTGCCTAACTTCTCTTCCTTTGATTAGAAATGCCACTTCTGATGCTTCTATTTTACTAGCTAGTCTATTGTGATCCAAATTCCTTCTGAGTCGTCCTACACCATTGCAAACCATTTCAAACCTATAATTTAATAGTACAGCTTAATAGACAATCTGACTAATTTCTTCAGGTCTGTATTTTTTTAATAGTAGTTGGATATAGTAGATAGTGGTAGAGAGGGAACAATTGGTTCTCACTGGAGCTGGTACTAGTCAGCTCTGGCATAACTCAGTCTTGCTGTGCTATATAATGTTACAAGGTAACTCCTCAAGAGAACATACATTCTTAAAGCCGAATAGAAAGTCTGTATTTCTGGCCAGCAGATGCATGGAGAACTTGCCCAAAACATGCAGCCACAAGCCACCCATCCAAAGAAGGTACCTATGAAAACTAACAAATACTTATACTCATGAACCATAGGTTTTTGTCTCCATAAAGGACAGTTCCCAATGTTCTCTGAGTGTGCTTCTTTGGGTCCAGATTTATTCCTAGGGTGCTGGCTCCTTCAGGGCTTTTCTTCTTCCTTTGAGGTTTGTGTATACACAAGGTAGGTACATCTGGACACAATGTCGTGGACAAGATTGTCTAGTTAAGTGATATAATATCTGGGCCTGAGTAACTCATCAGTTTTGGATGCTCCCAGGTGGGTGGCCTGGTGGAATTTGATGACTACTTGTCTTCTAAGAGCAGCAGGAGTGTGGGTCTCCCCAGTGTGACAAGACTTACTCTCTGTGTCTTGACTAGCATCTTCTCTTTTTGTCCATTTGGTCTCTTTCTGTGTATAATTTGGGCATTGGAGCCATTCAGATTTAGGCAGGGTGACCAAGATCTGAAGAGGTTCCCTGGAGCCAAGATCTTGTCTATATTTTTAACTTCCTTTCTGGTTGAGGTGAGGATTTCCCTCTCTTTATAGAGGACCCTATGGACATGGCTGTGGCAAATACACACCTCCTATCTGTGTATGCAATGATTGCTTGCCCTTTCCTCAGCACAGTACCCGGGTTAATGCAGGAGCTCAGCACTTTGTGCTGACATCCCTCAGCTGAGAGACTGGGGCCACACTGTCCTGTCCAAGGTGAAACATGCAGCCAGAGTATAACTGATTCCATCTTGAACAAACTTCTCTCATCAGTGCATCTTCTGCCTCTTATAGAGAGACCTGTGTTGGGTCAGGTCTGATGGATTGTTGAAGTAATTATTTTAAAACAGCTGCTGGTCAAGCTGACTATCTAAGCTGTGGCGGCTCTGCCTAGCTCAGCTGCCATGTTCTGTGGCCAGAGGCCATGAGTGCTGCAGCTAGAAATGGTCAGCCAGAAACACCAGCCCTGCCACCCACATGATGCCAGCATGGGAAATGGTTTTGCCAATCTTCCACGCTGTCTCCGCAAGGCTGGGCATTGCCCAAACCATCCCGCCAACCACGCAAGCTTGGTACAAATGAGACTCTAATGCTTAGATTATCCAAAGGCTTTATATGTTTGGCAAAGCTCAATAACAAGATGCCCATACAATCAGAGATGTAACCTAATACCCAACCTAGATATACCAACTACCTTTGACTGCTAGAGACACGTGCACATCCGATTCCATGTTCTCCTCTCTCTCGTCTCTTTCCTCTCCTAGCTCCTCCTCTTCCTTCCCCTCTTCCTCTCCCTATTCCTCCTCTTCCTCTCCTTACTCCTCCCACCTTAGCTCCTCCTACAATGGATTGGACCACATCACTCACTTCCAAGTGACCATGGAGGGGCTTTGCAGATTTATCATCTTGTAGTAGGCTGGCTGGGCTGATGGTTTAAATTTTTGCAAAATTGAATACGGGGCTTGTCTAAGAGGAGTACTTGATAATGTTGGACATCTACCTCTCTAGGAGGGATCTGTAGAGTTCAGGGTAGTTAGGAACAGTTCCTGTCCCAAAGTCAGTTTGTCAGCTTCTTTTACTAGCACAGCTGTAGTGGCTTGGTGACCTCTGTGCTATCCTCCCTGAGACCCTTATCAGGAGCATTGTTTACTTTGAGACTCATTTCTCAGTTAATCTAGAGAACCTATCTTTATGGAAGATGCCACTTGTACTTTACAAGAGTTTTGATCATGTTTTAAGCTTTGTTGTATACATGGGATTAAGTTAGTTATTACCAAGAAACTTGCTTCTTGGTAATGTGCTGTGCTTACATATGCCTGAAATAGATGACCCAGTGTCAGACTTTCAAAGTTTGAACCAGCACCAGCTACTGAGTTGCATTAAACTAGGGTCCCTTCTTGCCCCACATGGATCAACAGTCTGCTGGCTGTGGTGTTTGCAGACTCCCACACTTGGTGGCCTTTGCACATTCATCCTCTGTTCCTGAAGCTTTGAGGATATTGTAACAGGGTGCTCTCTGGATGCTTTTGCCATAAAGTCAGGTCAGCACTCAAGGCCCAATCAAAGAATGAGAGAGGTTTTGAACCCGTGTGGTTCAAACCCATGAACCTAGTCCATGTCAGTTGTCCCGTAGATCCTCCCTTAGGATCTGCCCATTCAAAGACAAGAATGTGTTGGCTACTAGATGCCAAAGGGAGGTAGAAGAAGGCATTTCTGTGTATACTTGATTCTCTAGTAGCAGTAGACCCAGGAGGGTTAGAGACTATGGGATGTTTCTACTTTCTTGGTGATTTCTTTGAGATCTTTTATGGGTCAATAGTTCTGGGTACCCAGTTTTAGGACCAGAAACAGGGGTGTTCCAAGGGAAATGTCAAGGGCTAAGGATCAGGGATGAGGATCACCAATTCACTTAGGCAGTTAATGTATTTAGCAATCTCCTGTTTGGCTTCTCATCTCATATTGACCCATCCTGGGGTAGCACTATTTAGTAACTGAATGATAATTGATGCTTAGTGGATGAGTAATCTTGGTGGGTTATTCTCAGTCCGGACCCTGCAATTGCAAATCCTGCAAATATCTCAAAGTCTGAGTATTATTTTCAGGTGCTGGACTTGGTGGGAGTATGTGTTCCTCCGGTACGGGGTTAGTCACAGGAATGTGAGTTGGGAACAGAGTAGGATTCAAAGTGAGTTAAGTAGGGCATCCCCAAAGGATATAGTTATCCTTAGTTTTTGTAATAAGTATCTCCAATTAGGGATAGGAGCAGTCTGGTATGACTAGGAAAAAGGTTAGCACATTGTTTTAAGTCCACTGTATTGGAAGTTGTCCAGGGAAAGAGGCCAGTCTGTCTGGTAGCCCTTGGATGGCCATCCATTGAGACATCACTGGTTCAAATGGCTTTGTCAGGACTGAATGGATCTTTTCTGTGTTGACCAGGAATATAACAGATTTGTCCCCACCTTTAATGTTTTCCAGGGATCCTGGGGTTTCAGGGCTCCTGGGCCCTGTCAGTCCTCACACAAATGAAGGGCAGGCATCCTTCTCCCCGCTTCTAATTGGGCATTCATGTTCTAGTGTCCCTCTTGCTTGCAGTAAGTGCATTGGTCCTTGTATAGTCTCTTCTCCTCCTGGCATTTCCCATTTCCCTCTCTGGTATCTCTCTTACTGATCTCACTGAGCACAGCCACTGCTGCCCAAGTCAACCTTTGTTCTGCTTTGCTTCTACAGAGTCATAGTTAGAAATCTTCTGAACAACCTCCAAACACTGGAACCTGTTCATACCATCAAACCCTTCGAATTTCTGAAGTTTCTTTTAGTGTCTGGATCCGATTACATAACAAAAGCAATATTGGATGCTCCAGGCCCATTGGGATCTATGGAGGTAAAGCCTGTTAAGCCTCAGAGAGGTGCTCTAGGAAGCCAGTGGATGATTCTTGGAGTTCTTAAATTACTTCACCCACCTTAGACATATTGGTAGGTTTTCTAGTGCTGCCTTCAATCCTTAGAAGGGCCTGGCAAAAAATTGTCAAAGCCTCTTTACCTTGGTCAGTGTTGGGGTTCCAGTCAGGTTGGGCAGAGGGGAAAAATCTCTACCCGGGCTGCACTATCCATCAGCGATTCCCCTGTCTAGCCTGAGAGTGGCTGTCCCAGTCTCAAGTCAGATTCTATCCCACTCCTCTGCCATGAAGAGGCTAGCTAACCACTAGCTGCTTACAGTCGCCCCAGGTTGGCTGTTGGTTGTGAAAGACAATCTAAAGGAGGCTAAGAAGAGCCTGAGAGTTTCAGAGAATGATGAATTTCAATTATACACATCATTGGTCAAGAAGGAGACAAAAGCCATGAAAGGGGAAAGATCAGAACCTCTGGGTCTTGGGCTGGCTAGGAAGGATGGGGCTCCCTCTGTCCCAGAGAAATGCTTCCAAGGACTCACATAGCCAGAGTCACTCCATGTGTGTAGAGAGTAGAGAGGGCCTGAGGTGGAAGAAAATAGATCATCATGACCACAGCAGCTGCTCCCCACCCCCTTGTGTGTGCATATGTGCAACATGCTGTAACTATTTTCCAGTCCCCAGCATAGCCCAGACTGAACTGGGACATATGGTTGGGAAAATTCAGAGTCCTCTAACAGAGTGAAGATAACAGACAGAGGTTTGGGTTTCTCTGAGCAAGCTGGCTAAACCAAGAGGTTTCAGGTTCCCATCAAGGGGTACTGATCTTAAACCAAGGGTGTGGGTCTAGCACCAGAGAAATCCATTGGTTAATGTCTGGGGTGGCCCAGGTCTCCAGTCATCATATTCCAGATAGCCTGAAGCATCTGGGAGTCCAGAGAGCTGTCACTGAGCCATCCAACTCCAAAATATGGCCAATCTACTTCACTGAAGATCTGAAGTTTCCCTGGTGAGAGATGGAGACCATAGCCATACTCCTTAGCAAAAACTTTCTTGAAGTATTTTACCACAGACTTTAATAGTGTCTTGGGACTACACACACACACACACACACACACACACACACACACACACCACGTCACAACTCCTCTTCTTTCTGCAACAGAATTGACAAGAATATAAATAGAGACACAAACAAGCAACAATAAAGACAACCGGGATGGCCATCACATACACCAAAAAGACAGGAGATCCAGTGATATCTCATGGATCCCAGACACTGGAATTAAGGTTGCATCCAGCCTTTCCTAAGTGTCCTATGCAGAAGATGCCTTAAATGGACTTACCTTCAGAGGGGACAGATCCAGGCATCTTTTTGTAGTTCTCTGTTTACGGTGGAGGCATCAGGAGTCTCTGAGTCAACAGGAGCAGAGGAAGGAGAAGTTCTTGGGGTTCTGGAATGCCACAAGATATGTACCCCCAGGAATCTCAGGTCCCCAGGGACCAGGGATCTTAGTCTCTGGAAATTTCTCTTGCACCTCCAGAGTGTTTCGAGGTAATTCCTCCAGAAAACAAATGGACACTCTTAAAGTTGAATAGAAAGTCTGTGTTGTTGCCAGTCATCAGCTGCATGGGGAACTTGCCTAAAACATGCAGCCCTGAGCTCCATCATTCTTTGCCTTTTATGGAAAAAAAAGGCACATTCTGGTTGATACACTTTGATTAGCAAGAACAGTTAGCAAGAACTGAAACTACAGAAGCCAAAAGGCAAGGTTAGTACATTTCTGGACTTTTCTGGACCCTATAACTATAGACTATGTTTTGATGGGTTAGGTTGATGTTCCTGGCAAGTTTTGAGGCTGAAGCACTGGGTTCTAAGGGCAGAATGGTGCCCTCTAACGAGGCATCAGGTGTGCCGAGGTCTTGGGGTCTGCTGCAGTAGAAAACATTTGGACCCTATGTGGCGGGTAAAGAGAAATGAACAAATAAGAAAAGGCGGAAGATCCATAGAGAGGATCTCTGCTGTTGGAGTTTCCTTAGAGACTAAAGATCTTTCCTTAAAGATCTTCCTTTGTGCCACTGAGGACTTCAACGTATGCTCCGTCCTTGGATCACGTGACCAGGACGTCTGTATTTAGCAGCACAGGCTTCATCTCCTAATAGCAAGATGGTTAACCAAGCTCCCAGGAGGATCTAAGGTGCTGCCCAGCACAGAAGCCTGAGAGAGCCTGGCGGAGCCCTCTTGTTTGTCAGAAGACTCGGCACACTCTCCCCCTTTCTCATTTCCCTTCCTTCTTTAGTCTGAGTCCCATTCACCCCAAAAGTTCTTTAATGGTTACAGAAGCAATCCATGGCATTAATGACAAACTGCTGCACAAAGCCGAGGAGTCCCAGTCTCTGGAACGTTGTTTACGGACACTAAGGTATTAGGATATAGGAATGTTGGTGGAACAGGAAGAGTGGATTAGAAGACTTGAGAATTCCTTCTACTTTTCAATAAACAACACCATGGTGCTAGGAAACGTCAGATTGGAGACTTTGTCAGTTCTTCAGATGATGAACAGTTTTCAGGTCCCACACTCTTCTGTAGAAAAAAAAATTTTAGGGTGTTTAAATCAGTTGAGCTTTCTGTTCATGAGGTCCTCTGGAGAGAAGAGATTGGAGACAAATGGCACAGGGAATGTGTCCATACTGCATCCTCACAATTCCCGAAAGAAACCCCCCTCTCTTTGCCAGGTGGAGAGTAAATTTGAGTGACATGTGAGACTTCCAGTGGTTACAGTGAGACCATGACAAAACACACATCCAACACACATACACCAGGTCCTTGTCTGTTTATGACAGAACCTCTCATAAATAGCATATGCTGACAGTCATGATGATTATAGTCACCTCAGGAAACAAACAAACTCGTGACTAAAACTAGGATTTGTAGAGTCCAAACCAGTGACATCTCAGACACCTCGTAATAAGATTTGTTAGTTGGTAGCCAATGACCTTTCAGTGTGAACTGGCTCCTCAGAGTTCTTGGAATTGAACAAAGTGCTTTCCCAGAGTACACTGGGGTGGCTCTGGACAGCTGTGTTTGCCCAACCATTTGATGTCACGTCTCTATTTAGTTCATGGTCATATCTGAGAAGAGAAAACAAAACAGTGGCAATCTTCAGATGCAAATATAATATGGCAATGAAAACGGCCTGTTGGTTTAACCATCGAGACTGTCCCATAACATCGGTGGTAGGCAGAAAGGGGAGGCTGGGCTGAGACTTGAGGTCTGTGTGTGTAAATCAAAGCTGCTGTGGTCTTGTGAGACTGGTATATACATTCCTCATGCTCTTCTGGAGAACCTGTGTTTGGGCTGAGCACAAGGAGGGGAGTCGGTAAAGAGGGTCAGAGTGGCCTAGTGGAGGAACAATATATCCTCAGAGATGGAAACAAAAATCATCCAAAGTGATGAAGTGGTACAGTAATGAGTCTAGAGTGTATTTGGAGAACAGTCTTCCAGGGATGGTCTGCATCCAAGGCCATTTCACTGCTACACTGTTTATCCCAGTTTATCACTCTGTGCAATAGGAGGAAGCCATTGATGCTAAGAACCTCAGGAATTTTTCGAACTTAGAGATCAAAAACTTTCCAGGAGACACTGGCTTTGTCTACAAAAGTTTCTAAATGTCTTTTGTGAAATTTGTACAAATGTTTTCACTTTGTAAATATTCTCCATATTCCTTGGAAATGAGCTAACAGTGCCTTGAACAATTTATACCCCATGGAAGCTTGAGGAGTTGGCAAATTTTTACAATTCTCTTCATAGGAGCTATACAGGTTAGATCTTGACAAGTTGACACAAACTAGTGTCACCTGGGAGGAAGGACCCTCAGTTGAGGAATTGCCTTTATCAGATTAGCTTGTGAGCATGTCCGTGGGGCATTTTCTTGATTATTGATTGATGGTGTAGGGCACAGTTCACTGGGCAGGTGGTCCTGGATCATATAAGAAAGCAGTCCGAAGAAGCCACAGTGAGCAAGCCAGTCAGCAGTGTTTCTCCATGGCCTTTGCTTCACTTCCTGCCTCCAGGTTCCTGGCTTGAGTTGCTGCCCTGGCTTCCTTCAAAGATGAATTCTAAGATATAAGATGAAAAAAGATCCTTTCCCCCCAGGTTGCTTTTGATAATTGTTTTACTACAGCAAGAGAAAGCAAACTGGGACAGGAACAAGTGAATTTGACAAACCAAAATTATGAACCAAACTTTAAAACTTTAAATCTAGCTTTTGCCTATCACTATCATTGATAACAAAACCAAATATATGTGGCGCATCCCTAATAAGTAAGGAAACTTCCATGCCAGAAACCTAGGTTAAAAATAGAATCTATTCTAAGCCTGTCAGGCTCGGGCTATTATTGTGAAGATAAATTTGCTGCAAAGTGAAACATACAGGATTGGTACCTCCTGGGCAATGAGGGCAAGTATTCTGTGGATGGGGGAAGCCTGACAGGAGGCTTGCAGAGAGAGGCCCTGAACCCCGAAAAGGAACCTGGAGGTGTTCCAAGCCAGGACTGTGTGAGCAAGAGCACAGGGGTCCCTGCCAGGGAAGACTGAGTGGAAGAGCCCCTCTGCAGCACAGCACAGATGACAGTCATCAAACCCCGACACGAGAGTCAAAGCTGTGCTCTACCCTGTTTTTTCAGTCTCATCTTTTGTGACCCGACCTTGATCTCTACCTAAGATTATTCTTGCTCAGAGTTACAGATGACATTCCCCAACCTCCTTGTATGATGAAGCATGAGCACATGGCTGGGATCTAGACATACTGTAGAAATGAGGCTAAGCCAAACTTTAACACATGGCTTTAGGGCCATCTCAGATCCTAACTATGGTGGAGGCCAGTGGTCTAGTAGCCAAATAATAGGTGAACTGAGAATGCATACCACTTATTGATGTTTACAGAGGAGAAAAGAAAGAGGAACTCAGGTCATTGCAGTGCCTACATGTAGCTTAAACTGTCTAGAGACTTGTTTCACATGGGAGAGAACTTTAAAGCATTTTCTATTATATATATATAAAATTTCCTTTTATATATATAAATAAATTTTCATATATATTTCATATTTCATATATTTCATATACTGTTTCTATTACCCATATCCCATATGAAGAATAGCTAGATTATAGTAGGACTAAGAGTCCAGGAGAAGTTGTTTAAATGTAACCCTCTAGAGACTAGAAACCACACAAGATTCCATCGGGGACATCTACTACATGCTGAACTCTGCAGTAGATGCTAGAAGAACATCAGAGAAGAACATATGGAGCTGGAGTGGCTCATTTAAATGACAAGTGTCCTTTATGTAGTAAGATACATGTGCTCCTTTGGCACATTACAAGCTATAAAAGAAATAGTCATGGCTAGAGAACACCTAAATTGGGCCATGTTCATGAGAGCTTAGGCTGAGGGGAGGGGACCAGAACATTCTAAGGCAGAACTGAATATCTCTACTGCCTATTTAAAATTAAACCTGAGCCAGGCAGGTGTGGTAGCTCATGCCTATGGTCTCAGCACTTGGGAGGCTGAGGCAGGATAATTGTCATAAGTTCGTCATGAATGTAAGGCTTTGTCTCAAAAACAAGCAAACAAATAACAAAAATTAAGGGGACAAATATAACTTCCCTCTACCACATGTGTAGCAGAATATAACTTCCCTCTACCACATGTGTACCAGAATATCACTTCCCTCTACCACATGTGTACCAGAATATCACTTCCCTTTACCACATGAGTACCAGAACATAACTTCCCTCTACCACATGTGTACCAGAATGTCACTTCCCTCTACCACATGTGTACCAGAATGTCACTTCCCTCTACCACATGTGTACCAGAACGTCACTTCCCTCTACCACATGTGTACCAGAATATCACTTCCCTCTACCACATGTGTACCAGAACGTCACTTCCCTCTACCACATGTGTACCAGAACGTCACTTCCCTCACCTACCACTCATTGTTACCAGAATGTCACTTCCCTCTACCACATGTGTACCAGAATATCACTTCCCTCTACCACATGTGTACCAGAATATCACTTCCCTCTACCACATGAGTACCAGAATGTCACTTCCCTCTACCACATGTGTACCAGAATATCACTTCCCTCTACCACATGTGTACCAGAATGTCACTTCCCTCTACCACATGTGTACCAGAATGTCACTTCCCTCTACCACATGTGTACCAGAACATAACTTCCCTCTATCACATGTGTATGAGAATATAACTTTTGTCTACCACACATATACCAGAATATAACTTCCCTCTCACGCCTCCACCACATGTACTAAAAGTTTACATCAGAGTTATGGAGACCACCCCAAAGCACACTTTGAGAAGCAGGATTGTCAGCTGTCCTAACAAGTTTTATCATTTAGCTTCTCATGAACTCCATGATGAATATGCCTCCAGTCTCCCCCACCCCCATTAACTTGAGAGGTATCTGTTGTTCAAATGCTACAGACGAGTTGGTTCACAAAAATGGATCCATTACATCCTTAAAGTACTCTCCCTTGCCAGGAGTAATATTTTCTTGTATAGATTATAAAGATGATGCTAATGAAAATAATGGCAATATCAGCATTTTTGAGTATTCTGGATGTGTCAGAAACTTGGCAAGAATGTTAGGTGTGTTATGTTATGCATTAGAATGCTGACAGGAACTCAGTGCAGGGAACAACACTATTTTAGTCTCCATATTTCACTTGAGGAAACAGCATCAGAGAAGCTAACACTCTGAAGGTCACACACAGCAAGTGCTCGACATCAGCTACATGGGTTTTGGGAACACTCTTGACAGAGCCCTCTAAGCACACTACTTGTAGTTGAGTGATTTATAAAAACTATGTAAATTCCATGTTTATAGTAACCTATATTACACGTTACACGTTACTCATTACACATTACATCATATATCACATATCACATATCACATATCACATATCATATCACATATCACATATCATATCACATATATCATATATCATATATTAATTATATATCATATATTATATGTCATATATTATTATATATTATATATATTACTGTACTGTACATTTGGGCTGCAGAGGTAAAAGCTGGCCTAATCATCACAAGGTCACAGTGACTTTAGGAAATAGGTGATTTTAAAGTGTCATAGAATGTCAGGGTGGAGGGCATGGGGTGTCTGGCTCCCCTGGCACACTGCCAATCTAAGGCTAGTCAAGGCAGGTGTGTGTCTCAGGTTCATTCTTCTTTCTGCTCTTTCAGCTGTCTAGCTAACCTAGCCATCCCTCCCCAAAATCTTGACTTTAGAATTCTCTGTCTACTGACTTCTTGTGATTCTCTGTCCCTTGGAACCTCATTCTGCTCTTGGGAACAGATCAGAGTCTGTCTAATTCACCATTTTCAGAACACTAAACGTATGTCTCTGTTGCCTTGTTTCAAGCCTACAGTTGCCTGGTGCAGACCAAACAATACAACTGTATGTTTGTGTGCTTGTGTGTGTGTGTGTGTGCGCGTGTGAGAGAGAGTGTACACGTATGTGTGGGTGTGGGTGGGTTCGTGTACACTCGTGCATGCATGCATGCATACATGTGTACTGGAAGGAGGAAGGATAGCAGATAGCCTGGGAGTTCAGGACCAGCTTCTGCTGCAGAGCTGAGTATATGTTGCTCTCTTTGCAGAGCTCCAATTGAGCTCCTTCCTTTTGAGGCAGTCTGATCAATGATCTCTATTGGTGCTTCTAGCTATTCCAGTTATCATCTGTGATCTAGTGTAGGAGGGAAGGTGTTTGCCCTTGGGTTCCATCCAGTCTGTGGAGGTCTTAGAGGGTAGTCATGCAGGTGATCTGTTATCCTAGGAAGCCCCCATCACATCTCCCTAGGACCCAGCATATAAACCCTCAGCTCTAACTCAAAATGAAGAGGTGCAACAAAGCAGCTTGTTAGGAACCTACGGGAGACAAATTGCTGCATGTCAAAGGCATTGTCCAGTGATGCTGACCCTCAAAGTGAGGCATGGGGTCTTACGGGCAGTGCATTTAGGAGAAAAGGGCTGGTGTCAATATTGGCTGGATCACCTTGAAACATTCTTAGGGTTTTTGTCTTTATGATGATCAAAGTCCTTGTCTAATTTAGTCCAGATTCCCCTATCTTGCCAGCATTGATAGAAGCAAAAGGAGAGAGAGATCCCAGCACCTAAAGCAACTGGAGATGGAAGTGCTGATGGTAAACACTGGTCCAGGACACTGGGACCTTTAGGCTTCCAGCCCTGAGTTCTGCTGTTGACTTGGAGGCTACTTAAACCTTCTTGAACCTCATTTTGTGTGTGTGTGTGTGTGTGTGTGTGTGTGTGTGTGTGTGTGTTGTGATATCTATATCTAATCTATATCTATACTATCTCTATCTCTATATCAATCTACCTATCTGTAGATAGATAGATGATAGATAGATAGATAGATAGATGATAGATAGATAGATAGATAGATAGATAGATAGATAGATAGATAGATAGATAGATAGCTGTGTAACTACTATAAACTTGATCCTGTTTTCCCCCCTTTGAGTTTATTGTGTATCCTTCTCATTCCAGAAACTATGTCACCACAAGAAGCAATGCTTGGGTCCCCATTTCAGGTTCCTGTGTCACTGAGAGGGAGACAGGTCATAAACCAAGATATAAATACATAGCCAAAAGGTCAGAATTGGTGAGCACCACCAAGGGAGCCCAAGCATGACAACAGATGGTGTGGTAAGCCTCTACTGTTGGAGCAGAGCTTCAGGGCAGACAAAGGGCTGTGAGTGTGAGCGGAAGAGCATCCAGGCCAGCTGGAGAGCAGGCCCACAGCCCACAGATCCCAACAAGCCCATCAAGGGCATTGGGACACAGTCACTGGGAAGATGAACTTGAAGGGCAGGAACTGGGCTGACAGGCAGAAAGATGGAAGTGTGAGCCTTACTCTAGTTCTCAGAATTGTATTTCAGGATAGTCTGTGGTTAGCAGGAAAATAATATCTGTGCTTCTCCTGCCTGCTTCCCTCTCGGGTAGGGAGAGGAGCCGATGGGTATGGTAAGTGCCCCGGAGGAGACGTCAAGTTGGTGACAGAATAACAGAAAGGAACACACTCTAGTTCATCCTGTGCATTCTCATTCACGGAAGCAAAGGAAGAGAACTGTGTATCTTTTCTCTTTTCCTTCCCCTGGAGGTAAGATAGAGAGAGAGTCAATGCCAAGGCCTTGTATTTGTCTCACAACCTACTTCAAAAAGATTTGCAGAGTTGGTAAACTATCATCATGTTAGCCCCTCAAAGTTGTTCTTTCAATACAATGTTAGAAGGCAAAACCACTACCCACAAATTTCTTCCCCAGTGGCTGGGGTGGCTTAGACAGGAGGGCGTGTCATTTCCAGGAGGACAGTTGCAGTAGCAAACAACAAATAACAGAAGTGATATTTTGATTGATAAGACAGGAAGACAAGCAGGCTGGAGCAACAACTCCAACACGAAGGGCAAATGCAAATAGTCAGCTGCACCTAGCCCTGCTCCTGACCTGGGAACTGTTGGGAGCTAAACTTTTCCTTTGCCTGAACTTGTACCAAGTGGGCGCTCTGGTATGGACTGTTTCATCTCTCTGCAGCTCTCCTTTCCCAGAAGTTTAGAAAGGAGTGGCAGTGGGGCACAGGGAGGAGAGCTGTGCAGAGGAGACCTTCTTCTTAGTTATGTACTATCTAAGGCTTGGATCTCAACTTATACTGTGTGGTAATAATGGGATCTTTGGTCATCATTAAAATTCTTACAGCAAGACTTCTGAGGTAACTGCTCTTCCAGAGGGTCTCTGTGTAGACCACACTGCTCCTAACACTCCCTGACTCAAAACCTTCCAAAGGCTGACTGACCCTCCTGCTATTCTATTGCTAAGCTGTATCTCTTGCTCACAGCTCCTTATGTTTTTTCTTGTTTGAATAAGTCAAACACATGCCTATCTCGGGTTCCCTTTTCTGGAAACATCTCCCTCAGACAAGAGAGAGGCCTCTGTCTTCTTTTATCCAATAGTGCTACAGCTTAGCCCCACCAGAGTCTCGCTGGTGCTTCTAGATCATTTCTTACTCTCCTTAAGATGTTGATTGTCCTTGCTTGACAGAATGTAAGCATGAAAGGCCAAGAAGTCACTCTGTCCAGTCCTCACCATGTCTTCAGCCCTGCATGTAGCACACAGTTGGCATTCTAAAGATGTTTTCTAGAGCAAAACTCTGGCTTGTGTGCAGAGGCCTACGTGCTGAGATGTCCACAGCTCTAGCACATGCTTAGCATATATATATCTCACAGGTCTCATTTGCATTGATGCTATCTCCTCATTGTGTGTGCCTGCACATGTGCCGTGTGAATGCATTTACATGTGTTAAGAATAGCAATAAAAGTGCCACTTTATTTCCTGAGATTACAAAAGAATCTGTGTCTACAGGAATTGAGCCAGCAAATAGAAGAAAAGAGAGCATCAGCTTTGTAAAGGGACTCCTGGTGTTCAAGGAGGCAGCCGGATGCTTTCTGTAGTCATGGCCTTCCCAGCACAGAGGGAACATGGGGTCACAGTGTGCTGGCCTCTGAACAGTGCTGTGGGTGGGTCTGCACCAGGAACTTCACCAGAGCTGATGGTAACAGGAACTATCTAACATAAAGCCCTTGGATCTCATGCCTCCTACACAGCCCCTGGGCCTCAGCTGAGAGCATGGGGTTGGATATCTGTTTGCTGGCATGTTTGGAGTTTGTGTTTACATGGGACAGGTAAAGGTCATGGAGAGTCCCTAAGGCCTCTGCATTCTCTTCACACAGCCTTCTCTTCTTCCTCCAGAGACACAACCTCTGCTATGTTGTAGCAGTGAATCGTTAGTTTGATCTAAGTTCCCAGCACCAGAGTTTTCTAGGTTCTCGAATGAAAAACACACACACACACACACATGCACACACACACATACTACAGAGCAATATTTTTAATATGCCTTACTAACTCAATGGTTGTACACACATGCAGTGGTATTTTTAATATGCCTTACTAGCTCAATGACACTTCCTGATCCTCCCTCGCTAGTACACACTCCCCTCTGCTATTCCTGAGTTAACACTTTCTAAATCTATATTTTATCTTTGCTGCCCTGTTTCCTTCTGGGCAGCCCTCCAAGGGGGCCGCTTTTCCTTTGTACCTACATCTCAGCCATCTCACCCTCCTCTCCTTCACAGTGTGGTCAGGACAGAATTCCTTCTTCCTCCTCCCTTGCCCAGGAATCCTAAAAGTCCTGCCTCTTTCACCCTGCTCAGCCACTGGCCATTGACTCTTTATTGATTAATTAAAAACCTACTGGGAACAGGGACTGTCAGCACCTGGAGCTGTTCCCCTGTGATTTTGGGAACAGAATTAAGACAAAGCATTAAAACCAATCCCCAGCACTATGTGGGATACTGAAAGTCACAAGGAATGGCAGCCCCTAGATACCAGCACTGCAGCTTCTGTTAAGGAAGTCTTTTTAGCTTGACTTGCATTTATGTGTAGCAATACCATGTATATCACTGGGTAATTCCAAATTCACTGGGCACATATATTTTAAATTGTTTAAGTTATTTTGGAAATGTTCACTAGATATATGCTATAATAAATTTGATTCTTAAAAAAAAAAAATCAGACTCTGCCTTGCTTTCCCCAACATATATAAAGGGAATGGTATGTTTCTGTGGTTAGCTTCTACTGGAGTAATCTCAAGGAAACTCCTTGCAATCATTAGGACTCCAAGACTAGGGTCACAAAACTCCTGAACAAGAGTATCTTTAAATGTTAAAAAACAATGTGTTCACATAAGGTATATATCAAAGCTGAGGTTATTAAGTTGGCTACCAGTTTAAACTATAATCTAGCTAATCACCTGGTAAACTACTGAAATCCATAACACATGATAGGTAGTTTGTCCTGAGTGATGATTCAAAGAAAGAAAAACAAGCATTGTATCTGAGATCCTTGTGCCTGCAAGGAACATTCCCAAGGGTCAAAATTTGCTTAATTTCCCACCATCATACTGTTTAAACTACACCAGGCAGGGATTTTGGTCACTGAACAGGAGGGGTCAGTTTAGAAGTAGCAGGGTACTCTTCTCTTTCAGTGACTGATATGTGCTAGCTGCCCCAAGAACTTTTTTTAAAAATCCTTTTCTCAGTCAAAATGGTGATCAGATAGTGATCAAAATGGTGATCTTTCTATCTGATGCCCTCGCAACTGTGGCTGACCTGGTGACTCCAAGTTCAAGTCATGGTTATTCAGTTAGAAATAACTTAATTTGGATTTAAAAACTATTTAGAAAATACAGCTTCTGGAAAGGCATAAACTGGGTACTTGAAGTTACACATTTTGAAAACCTTTAAATGTCTGAAACTTCTGAAAAGGCTTAGACTTAGTGATTTTGTTTCTGTTTTGCCTTTCTTCTTTGTTCCTCACCTTTCTGTAACTGACATGTTTAATGACGATCTTCAGTCAATTGGCTACATTTGTAGTAATACTTGCATTACAATAAATGTAAAGAGTATAATATATCAAATCAAAGGATGTCGGCAACATCACATTTACATGTGTATGTGCATGCACCTGTAACTGTATGCTCATGAAGGAACACTGAACTGCAGCTTCCATAAACTCAAATGTGACCATAACACTGAAGTCATTTTTAATTGCAAGGGTTAGTTTTGTAGGGAAAGCAGTAAGGAAAGTCAATATCTGTAACTTGCCTTTTAAAAAGTCACCTAAGAAATTGGGCCTTTGACACACAAACTTGTAATCCAAGGAGGCTGAGGCAAGAGAACTGAAAGTTCAAAACTAATCTGGACTTCACAAATAATTCAAGGCTAGCTTGGGCAATTTAACAAGACCTGTATCAAAATAAAAAGTCAAAACAGGGGCTAGAAAGATGGCTCAACAGGTAACAGCACACACCATTCTTCCATGGATCTCCCTGCCCCCATGTCAGACAGCTTTCAACTGCCTGTAATCCCAGCTCCAAGGCCGTCCAATGGCTCTGACCTCCATGGGCACCTGCACTCACTTTCACATACCCAAACACAAACACACATGCATAGGCATATTTGAAAACTAAAATAAATTTGTCTAAAAAGTAAAAGCATGGCTGTATATAGCTGGTAGAATGCTGCCCTAACATGTTCAAGGCCCGAGGTTCAATCCCCAGCACCACAACAGAATAATACCACAACACCCCAAACAATAAGGTGGAGCTAAGGTCTCAGAGGTAATGGATATCACTGAGGCCAACAAAGTGTGGCCAACTGTGGTCTCTGGCTCTATAGTGTTCTCCAGATCTGTCTGCTGCTGCCCAGCTTTCTCACTTTGCACATTTACATACCTACTAAAAGAGAAAGCAACTCAATCTGAATGGACTAAAGGTCAAAAGTGGACATAGTCAGGGTGGATCCCTAACCTTCTCAGAGACCCATCCCTTTGCATAAGCCTACATTGAAGAGCAAACTCTATGTAGAGAGCAGATGAATACGTCCTACCCTGTACATAGCCTAGTGGAGGCAAATGCAGTCAAGGTAGGTGAGCCTCTTCCAGCAGGTGCCTGGACCACCAGTGGAAGCTGGGGAAACAGGCAAAGTCACCTGGATACAACTTGATTCCTTAAAGTGCTGCAGTGAACTGCCTCATAGTGTGTTGACTGCACAGAAATGTATTACTTCAGAATTCTGAAAAATAAAAGTTAAAATGGAGTGTTTGGCAGGGCCAGGCTCCCTCTCTGTCCATCCTTTTTTCCTTCCTTCCTTCCTTCCTTCCTTCCTTCCTTCCTTCCTTCCTTCCTTCCTTCCTTCTTTCATTCCTTCTTCCCTCTAGCATCTGAGACTTGCTGTTGCTCTGTGATGTTTCTTGGCTTTTGGGTGTGTAACTCTAACCTGTTGTTTCTATGTGGTGTTCACTGAGTCTCTCTTCTGGTAAGAGCAGAAACCATACTGGGTTAAGGCCCATCCTATCCCAGCATGACTTCCTCTTAACCAATTATACCTTTAACAAGCCAATGTCCAACCAAATACAGTCACAATCTTAGGTCCTTGGAACTAAGACTTGAACATATATATTTTGGGGGACACAGTGCTCTGTGGCCTAGTTTGAAACACTAAAGTTGTGGGAGACTCGGCTCTTGGCTTGTTTTCGCTAAGCTTCCATTTTCAAGGTCTCCGACTTTGCTGAGTGTGGCGGTGCATGACTGTATTTCCAGCACTCAGAAGCAAGGCGAGAGGATCAGGGATTTGAAGCCAGCCTGGACTGTGTAATTCCAAGCTGTAAATAAATAGACTTACTGAAAAAAATATATTTTAAAACTGTTCCTACAGGATTAGAAGGGTAAAGCACTGCTGAAATACTCAAGGCTTAAGTAACCAAAGTCACTTGTAACACAAAAACAGCATAATGTAAGTATGTGATTCACAAAGACAATTGAACCATTATGATTGATAGTGTACTTTCAATAGTGGGATCTGAATTTTGAACTTCAGATGAATGGTAATTTGAGTCCCTTGGTTTTTATTTGTCAGCCACTGTATGCCTCATTAGTCATCGAGTTGGACACATACCCTCAAGGTTCTTTGTGCCTTGGAGGTGGGCCCTGTCCCTGGCTTGAAAGGCAGTTACTTATAATGCAATTTCCTGGTTCTTTTCCTCTACCTGCTGAGATAACTCCCACTGCCCTCTCCCTTGCTTTGTTCTCCCACTCCTGGCTCATACCAGCATCTTCCTGTCTTCTGTCCTCTCTCATCTGTGTCCTGCTTGCTCTTTGTCTGAGGGTGGACATACTACTGGACAGCCAAAGGTGGCTGCTATTTACAGCAGTGAGCTCCACTGTCAGGCCTGTGTGCTCTTGTCTCATGACTCAAGAGGGCACTAGGCCAGCATGGCTCTTCTGACTGTTGTGAGTGGTCTGTCACCATAATGGTTGTCATGCTATATTCTCCACTGGAAACAGAGGGAAATGAGAACAGAAACATCCCCTGAGAATCCTTATGGGGCAGGTACAACTATCCTCCTAAGGTCGAAATCCAAAGCACAAAGCTGGCAGACTTACCCAATTGGCATCTCTGCCAAGCCAGATCACCACCATGGTGGTTTGAATGAAAATGACTCCCAAATACTCATATATTTAAATACTCGGTCCCCAATTGTTGAAACTGTTTGGGAAGTATTAGGAGGTGTGGCCTTGTTGGAGGAGGTGTGTGACTGGAGGGTTGAGCTTTGAGGTTTCAAGAGCCCACACCAATTATCTCTCTCTGCCTCACTGCTGTAGCAATGTGCCTGTCTTTCTGTTGCTATGCTCCAAGCTCTGGAGGTCATAACTCTTTGAAACTGTAAGCCCCAGGTTAAATGCTTTCTTTTATAAATTGCCTTAGTCATGGTGTTTTATCCCAACAATAGAAATAGAAAAGTAACGAAGATACTCCCAGACAGGTAGGTTATCTGACCCCAGGGATAAGACTTTTGACCACTGTGACTCTGTCTTGGCTCTTTTGGCCTACCATAACAAAATATCACAGACTGAGCAGCTTGTAAACAATTTTATTGTTCATAGTTTTGGAGGCTGGCAATCCAACACCAAGATGCCAGCACATTTGGTATCCACTGAAGGTCAATTTCTGGTTAATAGAGGGCCATCTTTTAGGTGTAACTTCACAAGGTAGAGACACTCTCAAGCCTCTCCTGTAAGTGCACTATCCTACATGTGAGGACCTTAACTTTCCAAAGGCTCCACCTCCAAATAATCTCACATGGAGCTAGATTTCAAGCTATCAATTTGGGGAACAGATAACACTAAGACTATAGCAATATATCTCTAAGAGTTTAGAAGCCTAATACATTTGTAAGCTAGGATAGTAGCTAGATGGAGTTAGAAACCAGGTGGCCTGACAGACAGATCCCAAGAAAGATGCCAGTTCTCCTTCATTCTCTCTTTATGAGATACTCCAAATTGCTCTGGGCTTTGATTCCCTGAAGTCTGGATGCTACCTTAGAAGGTTATTCTATACATGCCTATTGCTTGTTTGAAAGGCACCAGATTGGCTGTTAACTTAGATGTTGCGGGTACTTTGAGAAGCACTAGAGGGACCCAATTTGCATTTTAGGTAGAGAATTTTTGCAGCTGATAGATGGGAAAAGACAGGAAGCCTGGATTCAGAGACACCAGCTGGGAAGCCACATTGGTAATCCAGGTGAGCAATACTGATTGGTTTGATGGGTCTAAATAAAAATTGTGAATAGTAGGAGGAAGACTAGAGATGAAGAAGAAAGAAGAAAGAAATGAGGTGGTATGAGAAAGTTCTAGGATGAAGCAGTGCTAGGTTTTTGCCAAATCTGCCAGTAACAGTTGCCTGTGTGAATATGGCGAGTAGTAAGGGAGTTTTACAGTCAGGTTGAGAACAGAGAGAAAGAACTTCCCAGTGTAGTTACCATTGAGCCAGGGCATGTACCAGGGTCAATTAGAAGGTTGTTAAAAATAGGTTGCTGCATGGTCCTGGTGGTCCATACCTGTAATCTTAGAACTCCAAGACGCCCAGGCAAGAGTTTAAGGCCAGTCTGAGCTATGAAGAGAGACCTTGTCTCAAAAAAAAAAAAACACCCCACCCAAACACTGCCAATCTTGAGATCACACTCGAAAGCCACGGTTATGTGGAATGCAGAACGGCGTAGGTAGGTTTGTGTGTGACTTGTAGGTGTATTTAGATGGCAAATGGTTTTGAAAATGGAGGAAAACACTGTAGGTGAGTTAGGTAGTGGGGACAGCACACTAATAAAAGACAATGACCTGGTCACTCAGGTGGCCTTCTGAGGAACATATCATGGTGGAGATGTTGGGTTATAGTCATGTCTCTCTGGCTTTGAGACTGTTACTTCCTTGGGCTATACAATGGCTCTTGGAGAGAGGAGTAGGTTCATTTGGATTACAGTGGGTAGAAGTAAACACACATCATTTACAAAATGCAGAGCTGGCAAGCTGGTCCAGTGAGTACAGGCATATACCCACCAAGCCTGACCACCTGACGTTGATCCCCAGGAGTCACATGGTGGAGGGAGAAAAACTGACTCCTGAAAGGCATCCTGGCTCGCAGGTGTGCTTATTACACACAAGCACACATATACAAACAAGAATAATTTTTAAAAATTAAAAAAAGCACAGACAGACCTGAGGCTATAGGTCAGTGGTCGGTCACACTTGCTGATCATGAACAATGTACTTGCCTGGATTCCAGAATGTTAAAAAAAAAAAATGTTAGGTTTAATTAAAAGAATATTCCCTCTAGGTTTGGCTGCCTCTTTGGTGGCTGCTCACACGGTGAGAGTCCAAGTGAAGGGACAGTTCTAGCAGCCTGTGTCTATGATCAGGCCCATATCAGGATCAAGCCACAGGTTGCCCTCTACCCCACATCTCTTGGCCAGTTGCAAAGGTATTCCCTGATCCAAGAATGGCTACCTACCCCTCAATATGAACCAGTAGATGAAGTTGTTATTGGTGCCTATGGGGCAGTTGAAAAGGATTATGATTAACAAGTATTATGGCTCCCTAGGCTATTGTGGCCATCATGATTTTAACATTCCTCTATAGAGGATGAGGAAGAGGAAGAAAATGAGGAGGAGGAGGAAGACAAGGAAGAAGAGGAAGATGAAGAGACCTTTCCATCAGTAGCCTCCATTCAGTAGCCTCACTGAGGAGCCTGCAGGTTTCTGAGTGTCCCAATGTTATCCAGCTGATGGAGGTCTGTGCTACTTCAATCTGACTTCGAGATCAAGGTGACCCCAGTGTTTATATATAGGGACCAGGACCAAAGAACGTATCTGGACAAGGTACCATTTGAGACCATCACAGATCTGATGTGCATATCTAGCACATAAGTTGCATCGTTTTCTGAGACCTGAACCCAACCCAGAGAAAGTTCTAGTAAAAAGTAGTGGGACAGTCAAGTTGGCCAACTTTGGCTTAGCCAGAATCGATAGCTACCAGACGGCCCTTGTGGTGTTACACTCTGGTACCGTGCTGCTGAAGTGCTGTGTCAGTTGTATTTTTGCAGAGGTGGTTCATGGATCTCCTCTCTTCTGTGGAAACTCTGAAGCTGACCATTGGGAAAAGTCTTCTGTCTGATTAGACTTCCTCCAGAGGATGACTGGTCTCTAGATGTATTTCTACCTTGAGCCTTTCCCCCTAAATGGCTTCAACCAGTGCAGTGGATGGTGCAGGAGGCAGAGGAGTCTGGAACACTGCTGCTGTGGGAAATGCTAACTATTAAGCCATGGATGGATCTTTGCCTTTCGATCCCTGCAGATCTAAAGATGACCTCTCCTTCCTCTAAAGCTCGGGTATAGGCTTTGTTTTTAAAAACCTACTTTTAATAAGACTTATCAAATGCTTCGACCCCTCTAGTCCACTGTCCAAAGGTAGCAGAGAAAATATGGTAAATAAGACAAGGGGGTGTGAACCTGTGTAGAAGTAGTTCCTTGGGGCTATTCCAATCTCCCTTTGTCAGGATACCAGCAGTCCAGTTCAGTAGTGTCAGGATAGCAAACTGAATCAGCAGTAGTGGTACCATCTAGCAGACACTGCCAGTCCTCTGCCACCTAATCAGCAAAAGTCGGTGGCAGCAACCAGGACCAGCCACTGACCAGAGGTCAGAAGTTCTCTGCAGTGCCTCTCTCAGAGAAGATCAATGAAGATGAAGATGTGAGACCAATGAAGCGTTCCAAAGCTAGCTATGCAAACATACCATCACTGTCTGTTGAGTCCTACTTATCCTCTCTCCAAATATCGCATGCCCTCCCAAAGGTCTTGCCTCGGCAAAACACCATGTGAGTCTGTCTTAGCAAAATACCACGTGCGTCTGTATCACTGACATATCCAGAAACTTCCACTTCTCTGGGGGGACTCCTCCATCTTTTTACAGAGAGTATCCTAAGCTTTAAATGACATTGCTACCCTTCCCTTTGAGGCTTATTGTCTATCTCTTCATCCCTCCCTACTTTATATCTGGATCTTTTTAAAAATCTAAAACAAAATAAAAGGAGACAAAGAAAACAAGGTCAGGTATCTGGGTATGCTGGCATATGCCTACAATCCTGATATCCAGGAAGCAGAGGCAGGAGGATTGTGTTTGAGGTCTGTTTGAACTACACATAGACTGTATCAAAAATGTTAAAAATACTACAATCAGCTCCAGAAGAAAGAGCATGTTACATAGGAATGAGAAGGACATTGTTAACTAACACAGGATGAGTTTAAAGCACAGGTCTCAAATTATCCCATCCAAGAGAACTGGTGTATATACTCTGATTCTTGGGCACCATCACTGGGTAACAGGGAAGGTATATTAACTCCTTGGGATGGCTGTTCTTCTGTTTACTCCATAGTAGCTTATGTTGGTCCTGGGCAAAGAGCCTTGCTCACTAAGATACAGATACTGGCTTTCGATGAGCAGAATGCCTTAGATGGATTGGATATATTCAAAGATCCATAGAGACTCTGTAAATAAAGCAGCATGTACCAGTAATGCTTTTTGACAAGGATCCTGATCTGGGCCAATGGGTGCCAGCAAGAAAGTAGCAAAGGGCATGGGATTCCATGTTCCTTCCCACTTGAGCATCTAGAGAAAGAGAAAGCCAACTGGGTGAGTGGAGGTGAGGTAGGAGGAAGGACTGCCTTTGTATTCTAAGGGTGCCAGATGTGCCAGGTGCATTCTGCCTCTGGAAATAGGATATCAGTGTAGTTAGCCATTGCTGCTTGTAGGGAAGGTTTTTATTTGTAAATGATTGGTTTTGTTTGCGGCTGTTGCTTTGTTTTGTCTATCTAAAAAGCAGAAGGGTTCATACTGAGCAGGGCCCCAAGGGTTTGCTTCAGTTCTTCACTTTAGCTGAGCACATTTCTATGGTAATTTAGTCTTGTAGCTTTTCACAATGGCTTCTTTTCAATGGGTATCTTTTCTCAGGGAATTAATTAGTATCTTAGTCAGTACTGCTTACTATTCTGAGACAGTGTAGAGTCAGTGGCTCAAATAATACAAATGCATTTCTCTCAGTTCAGGAGGAGAAGTCTAGGATCTGCCAATGGGTTCCGTGTTGGCCAAGAGCCAACATAAACCTAGCCATAAACCTCCCGGTTTATGGGTGGCCATCTTTCCACTGTGTCCTTATGTGGCAAAGCAAATAGTCTCTTTCTTCTAAGTACAGTAATCTTGTCATGAGGAACCAACAGTCTCACTGGCTCATCTGAATGCAACTACCTCAAAGCCCCAGTTCCTGATATCCCAGTAGGGGTTACAGCTCCAAAATATGAGCTTAGGGGTGTGATAATTAATTTTCACTGTTACCTTAATGGAGTTCCAAACTAAATAAAGAGAGAAATGAAGCTGAAGACTTGCAGTCACTTTTCTGTTTTCTGACTGTGGACACAGTGTGGTCAGTGTCCGCGAACTTCCTGTGTTGTCCGCTAGGACAGGCTGTATCTACTAGAGTTGTGAGCCATAATAACGTTTTTGTTTTTAAATGTTTTACAAATTTAAAATTTTTGTGTATAGACGTTTTGCATGTATATATGTCTGTGCACAGTGTGTGTGTGCAGTGTGCCTTGGAGACCAGAAGACAAGGTAAGATTCCCTGAAATTGGAGTTACAGACAGTTACTAGCAGCCATCTTTTAACAATGGAAGCCAAGTCCTTTAGAAAAGCAGCCCAGGCTCTTAGATACTCAACCATCTCTTCAGCTCCAATACATCTTTTTCTTTCTAAATACCTGCTTCTTGTCAGGTAACTTGGTCATAAGAATGAGAAAAATGAACAAATCAGGGAAGCATACAAATCTACAGTCAATATCAAATATTCTTCCCTGGGAATTATATTCTCCTGGGCATCTAAATTGGATTTATATTCTACTTTTGGCTCCCTAGTCTCTGCAGCCTCAGAATCACTTTGAGCTTGATTGCAATGATATTCATTCGCTACCGTTTAGAATTTAAGAAAAATGAGAGAGAGAAACCAGATGTTTCTGTCATTTGTTAAACTCTTATGGTGATTGAATACTCACATCTATAACTAATCAAGAAATGTACTAATCATATACAAAGGCATCTCTTATAGATAGTTAAAAAGATTCCACAGGGATGATGTTAGCTGAAATACCCCATAAAGAGGAGGGAGAACCTGTTGAGACCATATCCAGAGGTTAGGCATAGCCTCCTGGTTGAGGGATGGGGTCACCCACCCATCTCAAAAATTTTAACTCAGAATTGCTCCTGTCTAAAGGAAATACAGGGACAAAGAGTGGAACAGAGACTGAAGGAAAGGTCATCCAGAGACTGCTCCACCTGGGGAGCCCACATGCAGACACCAATCCCAGACACTATTGTGGATGCCAAGAAGCACTTGCTGACTGGAGCCTGATACAGCTGTCTCCTGAGAGGCTCTGCCAGATCCTGACTAATACAGATGCGGATGCTCGCAGCCAATCATTGGACCTAGCACAGAGACCCCCAATGGAGGAGTTAGGGGAACGATTAAAGGAGCTGAAGGGGCCTTATCTGGCATCAATGGGAGGAGAGGCCCTTGGTCCTGTGAAGGCTGGATGCCCCAGTGTAGGGGAATGCTAAAGTGGTGAGGCAGGAGTTGGGGCAGGTGGGTGGGTGAGCAGGGTAAGGGGAGATGGGATAGGAGGTTTGCAGAGGGGAAACCGAGAAAGAGGATAACATTTGAGATGTAAATAAATAAAATATCCAACTTAAAGAAGAAAAAAATAAAGAAAAAAGAAACAGGTTTTTCAGGCTAAAACTCATTGTTAGCCCCAGTGATTCCGATTGTAACTTTCAGGCCCACTGATATTTCTCTTAGATATTTTCCTGTCCTGAGAAATTTTATCAGGTATTGATTAGTTCTAGATATTTAAAATATTATAGCTAAAGTAAAACTCAGGGCTATATATTTCTCAAATAAAATATATACTACTGCTTTGCAATGTGTAATATCATGGTTTAAAGACAGTAAAAACTATTTTTTTCCTTGGAGGTCAAATTGGTCCTTTGTGAAAGTTACTAAATGTCAATCTCCAGCTATAAATTCATCCTGAGACCTGAGCTATGGAACATCTATTTATGGAGGATTAGCTGTGGTGCCTGTCACTCATCAGCCTCAGGGCAGCGGTGAGGCCAAGTTTCTGAAGTGAGCCTCCCTCACAGGAAGATATTTCATGTAATGGCAGAGTCCAAGGGTTTATGCAGCTCACTCATTTTACACATGAGGAAAATGAGTCTCAGAGTAGGAGGAGAGTGACGTCCAAGAGTAATACAGTTAGTTGTAATGTAAACAGTGTAAACGGCGGCGTGTGGCTCAGAGCAGGGAGGGTGGGAATCTGGGCCTCTCTTCCCAGACTTAATCAAGGTGAGAAGAGGCTCACTAAGCACAACTACAGGACAAGCTTTGACAATATTACTTGAAAGAATTGTTTCATGCTAGGACCAATTTTCAGACATTGAAGGTGAAATGGAGCCAGGTCTCTTTGACATTGAGTTTCAGCTTCTTCCAATGTGCCTGCAAATGGAGGAGGTCACAGCATTCGACTTTCCCACAGTTGCTGACAATGGACCCCTCCTCTGAGACAGCAGCTGTAACACAAAGGTTCTCAAGAGCTAGTACTGAAAAATCCCATCTCAGTTTCCTTGCTTACTTATTGGGAAAGAAAACTACAGGGAGGTTTATGGGGCTAGACTAACTTCCATTTTGGAAAATGATATTTATTCTCAAGTTTCCCTAAGTCTTATATCACACTCACTCTGGACAGATGTCTGCTGAGGAAACTCTAGGGAAATATCATGTGGAACTTCAGTCTGGCTCTCAGATGGCCTGTTCTATCCAGGCCCAGGGAGCTATCTTGATCTGTCCCTAAAGCACAACTCAGACCACTTCAGATCAAAGAGCTGACCCAGTCTTTCGGTGGCCTGCAGACTCCTTGTGTTTAGTGGTCCAGCCAAACACTCCATGATGAACTAGGTTTCAGGACTGGGCCCACACTGCAGGTCTCAACAGGCTCTAGGAATCAATCTGATAACTGCTTACTATTTATCCACCCATATCTGTTATCATTAAACTTTTAACTCCAGGTGTTTGAATTATGAAAAGTCAACGTTTCCTAAGGAAACAACCTACTCGGGTCCCAACGAACAATCCTATTCGGTTCTTTTAGTAACAGAGATGGGGAAATGGTTTAGATATTCAAACTCTGACGAGAGACTTTGTCATTTCCATACTACTCATTACCCCACAAAGAGCATGAATAAGTATTTTTAAAAAAGAATTATTTCGATCCAAGATGGCAGACAACATGGAGGAGGTATGGTCTGCTGGAATCTCCAGAGAAACCAAGTGAAGGAAGCTGAATAACAATGATCAGACCAGGTGGGTGGTGGCTAAAACTTCAGTGCAATCAAAAATGGGAAACTTTAAAATCCTAACAAGAAAAGGAGACTGTAGTATAAAGATCGATCAGCAGGTCTAGGAGTTACTTCAACCCCAGTGAGAGGGGAGTGACTGGATCCACTTAAGACGGTCTCAGAACATGAGAACTGTTACCTCACTCAGCAGCAGACAGTTTCAAGACAGAGAATAAGTGCAGGATGTGGAAGAGAGATAAAAGTTGTAGAGACTCCAGGAAAACCTGTCTGTTCAGGGTTCAATCAGAGAGGCAGCAGGAGTTCATCTTTTAAAGACTCCAGCTGAGTCAGCAGCTTTGAGGCCCCCCCCCCCGACCCTCCATAAATCACACACTCTGAGGAAGTTCAGAGGGAGTGTCACTGGACTGTGTGCTGAAACTTGGGAGAGAAACTAAATCAGAACTGTGTGGCACTCAGGGAGGTGAAGATGTGTTTTCAGCCGGAGTCTGTAGGAGAACATGGACACAGTTCCACGTGGCATACAGTTGGGGGCTCCAAAAGGACCACTCAGAAGTGTGAGCACCATCTGTGACTTGACCTCTTGAAGTGACATCGAAGAGAAGTGATAGGCATCTGGGAAGCAATGTTGAGAGAAGAGGATCCAATAAGTACTCAGCTGGAGCTGCAATCAGACTGTTTGGCGCTTACATTTACTTTTCCCTCTTCTATTGTTTTCTCTATCAACCTAGTACTGATAGCTAGCTAGTCTTGCTCTTTTCTCCACATCCTCAGAACCAAATATTTTGGTTCACACCATGCTCTCGGTGCCCCTTTGCGTCCTATAATGACTAGACTTGAGGAGTATACTTTGCTAAAAGAACTCTTTATATTTTGGTAGCATCCTTCAGTAATAATTGTTTTCAGACAGTATTTTTGGGGAGCTAAGTCTGCTGCCCTGAACACCAGTCTAGAGAGCAAAGTGACACCTGAACCATCCCTATAACTCAGCCCTTTTTGAAGATTCTAAACACTTCCATGGAAAGAATAAGGGTTATTAAACAGTGGAAAAGTCACAAGACAAAGACACAGGAAGCCACAAAACAAGGCAACATGACTCCTCCAAAATGACAAATCCCCTAGTAATGGTATTCTACAAGAATGAATTCAATGAAATGCCAAAAAACTCAAAAAAAAAAAAGTCTATATGTTCAAAGAAATAAAAGAGAATCAAAGTAAACTACCGAGGAAATTCCCAGACAACACAAACAGCTGTGTGAAGTAACTAAGTCAATAGTGAATATAGAAAAGAAATTTAATAAAGAGAAATATTGAAACAGAGATAAACTGAAACTTCAGAATATGAAAAAGTTATAAAGAAAGGCTCACCCATAGAATGAACCGCAGGAAATATGGAATACTGGGGCTTAAAGATAAGATAGAGAAATGTAGGCATTCAGTCAGTGTCAAAGATAGATTAATAGAAGTATATAAACATGACATACAAGATATAAAGAAAACCATGGAGAGGCAAAAGCTCGAATTATAGACAAACAAAGAAGAAAATGTGTCAAAGTTCTGAAAATATTTCCAATAGAACCATAGTAAAAAAAAAAAAAAATTACCCAAATCTAAAGAAACAAATGCCCATGCAGGAACAATTGGCATTTAGAATGCAAAACAGACAAGAACAAAAAAAAGAGCCCCCCACATCACAATATCGTCAAACCACTAATTGTAAAGAACAAAGAATATGTACTGAAAGCTAAAATAAAGAAACACCAGGCCACATATAAAGGCAGGTACATTAGAATATCAAAATATTTATTACAGAAACTTCAAAAATCAAGAGGCCCTGGAATGATGTATTTCAAACCTTGAAAGATAACAACTGCTAAGCCATACTCCTATACTAGCGAAATCATCCATCACAATTGAATGAGAATGAAAAACTTTTTGTGATTAAAAACAGACTAAAAGAATTCCTAGCTCTATGGAAGATATATGAAGGAATCCCTTTGAAGTGAAGAGACAAACATATTCACAAGACTACAGAAAAGAATAAAGGCCACTGGAATTAGAACAGTAGTTAAGCAATAGAGAAATAGAAAAGCCTCAAAAGGCACAAAAAGCAATAACACAACAGGAATTAATATACATTTTTCTTCGGAGAGGGGTGTTTTATTTATTTACTTTTCCCATTAATTAATTAATTTATTTATTCACGTTACATCCCAATCATTATTCCCCTCCCGGTTCCCCCATCACACAGTCATCCCCTTCCCTTCTCCTCTGAGAGGGTGGAGGACCCTCTGGGTATTCCCCAACTCTGGCACAACAAGTACCAGGCAGAGCTAGATATAATTCTCTCACAGAGGCCAGGTAAGTCATCCAAGTTAGGGGAACAGACTCCTTAAGCAGGCAACAGATTTAGGGATAGCCCCCATTCCAGTTGTTGGGAGGCCTACATGAAGACTGAGCTGCACATCTGCTACACATGTGTGATGGATCAGCCCATGTATGTTCTTTGGTCCTGAAAGTCCCCAAGGGTTCAGATTAGTCGACTTTGTTGCTCTTCCTATGGAGCTCCTATCCCTTCTGGGTCCTTCAATCCTTCCCCCAATTCTTCCATAAGACTTCCCAAACTCTGTCCAATGCTTGGCCATGTGTCTCTGCATCTGTTTCAGTCAGCTGCTGGGTGGAGCCTCTCAGAGGACAGTTATGCTAGGATCCTGTCTGCAAGCATAATAGAGTATTATTAATAGTGTCAGGGATTGGTGCTTGCCCGTGGGATGGGTCTCAAGTTGAGCAAGTTACTAGTTAGCCATTCTCTCAGTCTCTGCTCCATCTTTTTCCCTTCATGTTTTGTAGACAAGACAGATTTTTCTCTTCCCACACCTGATCCTGAACACGCTTACCCCATTTCCCTTCCCATCCCCTCTCCCACCCAGTTCTCTCCCTCCATCTGCCTCCTATGACTATTTTATTCCCGCTTCTAAGTGAGATTTAAGCATTCTCACTTGGGCTTTTCTTCTTGTTTAGCTTCTTTGGGTCTGTAGAGTGTAGCATGGGCATCCTGTGATTTATGGCTAATATCTACTTTTAAGTGAGTACATACCATCATATCATGCATGTTCTTTTGGATCTGGGTTACCCACACAGCATATTTTCTAGTTCCATCCATTTGTCTGCAAATTTCATGATGTCTTTGTTTTTAAAAGCTGAGTAGTATTCCATTGTGTAAATGAATCTTTTTTTTTTTTTTTTTTTTTGGTTGAGGAACACCTGGGTTGTTTCCAGTTTCTGGCTGTTATGAATAAAGCTGCTATGAACATAGTGGAGCAAGTGTTCTTGTGGTATGGTGGAGCAACTTTTGGATATATGCCCAAGAGTGGTATAGCTGGGTCTTCAGGTAGAACTATTCTCAGTTTTCTGAGAAACCACCAAATTGATTTCCAGAGTGGTTGTACAAGTTTGCACTCCCACCAGCAATGGAGGAGTGTTCCCCTTGCTCCATACCCTCACCAGCATATGCTGTTATTTTAGTTTTTAATCTTAGCCATTCTGATGGGTGTAAGACGGAATCTCAGAATCATTTTGATTTGCATTTCCCTGATGACTAAGGATGTTGGACATTTCTAAGTGTTTCTCAACCATTCAAAATTCCTTTGTTGAGAATTCTCTGTTAAAAAAATCTCTGTTTAGCTCTGTACCCCACTTTTAAATTGGGTTTTTTGAGTTGTTGGTATTTAACATCTTGAGGGTTTTTGTTTTTTTTAGTTTTTTAGTTTTTTAAATATATATTTTGGATATTAGCCCTTGTCAGATGTAGGTTGGTGAAGATCCTTTCCCAATCTGTAGGTTGCCATTTTGTCCTAATGACAATTTCCTTTGCCTTAAGAAGCTTTTCAGTTTCATGAGGTTCCATTTATCAATTGTTAATCTTAGAGGCTGATCACTGGCGTTCTGTTCAGGAATTTGTCTCCTTTACCAACGTGCTTGAGGCTATTTCCACTTTCTCTTCTATTAGATTTAGTGTATCTGGTTTTATATTGAGGTCTTTGATCCACTTGAACTTGAATTTTGTGCAGGGTGATAAATATGAATCTATTTGAATTCTTCTACATGGAGACATCCAGTTAGACCAGTACCATTTGTTTGTAAGTGTGTTGGGTTTATTTCTGGGGCTTTGAATTGATTCCATTGATCAACCTGTCTGTTTCTATACCAATACCATGCAGTTTTTATATACTATTGTTCTGTATTTCAGCTTGAAAGCGCAGATGGTGGTACCTTCAGAAGTTTTTTCATTGTACAGCATTGGGATTGTCCTGGCTTTTTTGATTTTCCACATGAAGTTGAGACTTGTTCTTTCAAGGTCTATAAAGAATTGTGTTGGAATTTTGATCATTTTGAGGAATTGCATTGAATACGTAGATTGCTCTTGGTAAGACGGCCATTTTACCTATGTTAATCCTACCAATCCATGAGCATGAAAGATCTTTTAATCTTCTGATATCTTCTTCAATTTCTTTCTTCATAGACTTACAGTTCTTGTCATATAGTTCTTTCACTTGCTTGATTAGAGTTACACCAAGATATTTTATATTATTTGTGGCTATTGTGAAGGATCTTGAGTCCCTGATTTCTTTCTCAGTCCATTCATCATTTATATAAAGGAGAGATACTGTTATTTTAAAATTAATTTTGTACCCAGCCACTTTGCTGAAGGTGTTTATCAGTGTAGAGTTTTGGGGGTCACTAATGTATACTATCATATCATCTTCGAAAAGCAATACTTTGACTTCTTCCTTTCCTATTTGTATCCCTTGATCTCCTTTAGTTAGCTTATTGCTCTAGCTAGAACTTCAAGTCCTCCATATTAAGAGATATGGAGAGAGTAGACAGCCTTGCTTTGTCCCTGATTTTAGTAGAACTGCTTTAAATTTCTCTCCATTTAGTATGATGTTGGCTATTGGCTTGCTGTATATTGTCTTTATTGTGTCTACGTATATGTCTTGTATTCCTCATCTCTCCAAGATTTCTAACATGAAGGGGCGTTGGATTTTGTCAAAAGCTTTTTTAGTGTCTAATGAAATGACCATGTGGGGTTTTTCTTTGACTGCCTGCTGGATGGGGTATTCACAAATGGGTATCCTGATGAGAGAACCAGCTGTGATTTGGATGCATGTGGTAAATTACACCCACTTTCATGCCGTCATTCTGATGGCCCTGACTCACTTACAACCCCTATACCTGGGAAAGAGGGGTTTTTGGTATTACAGCTGCCATCATTTTAGGTATTGTCAGGGCAACAACAGCTGCTGTTGCCATGACTCAGACAGCCACTACAGTGGAGACTGTCAATGAGGTAGTCTCTAAGTCAGCTGAGGTGCTACAGGCACAGGAGGTACTAAATCACCATCTTTATCAAGCTATCCACATTTTACAACAACAGATTGACTTACTGGCAGTCAATGATGGGTAAGATCCTAGAAGACAGGACAACCTAAGCCAGGCACAGTCCAGTATACTGAGAATCCTCTCTTTCTTGGTTGAGTCTTTGTGTGATTTAGGTATCAGGATGACTGTGGCCTCATAATATAAGCTGAGCAATGTTCCTTCTGTTTCTATTTTGTGGAATAGTTTAAGTAGTATTGGTATTAGCTCTTCTTTGAAAGTATGGTAGAATTCTGCATTAAAACCATCTGGCCCTGGACTTTTGTTTTTAGTTTTGGTTTTTAGGAGGGGGGGCATTTAATGACTGCTTATATTTCCTTAGGTGTTCTAGGACTATTAAAATAGTTTATCTGATCTTGATTTAACTTTGGTAAGTGGTATCTATCTAGAAAATCATCTATTTCATTTAGATTTTCCAATTTTGTGGAGTACAGCTTTTGAAGTAAGACCTAATGATGCTTTGAATTTCCTTTGTGTGTATTGTTATACCCTCCTTTTCATTTCTGATTTTATTTGTTTGGATACCGTTCTGGCTTTTGTTGATTATGTTCTTGCACTGGCCTTTAGCCATCTGTTTGTCTCTGGCTGTTGGCTGGCCTGGTAGGCCCTAATGGCAAGCTTCTGGTTGTCCTGGATTGTAGCAGGCCTTCAGGGAAGCAGGAAGAGCTGGTTGGCCTTGATGGCAGCAGGCTTCTAGGGAGGCAGGCGGGGCTGTGGCCTGGGAATGGAGTGCAGATTAGGGATTGCAGGGAGAGGTGTGGCCCCAAAGATGTAGCAAAGAGGGGATAGGGTAGGCCTCATGCCTACTAGGCTCTCAGGGGGTCCAGCAGATGGGGGATTGGGGCATGGATATCTTACCTGGTTGTCTTGGTGGCAGTAGGTCTCTATTGAGGCAGGCTAAGCTGTGGCCCGGGGAGTAGATGCAGATCCAGGGTTTGTAGGTCAAAGTGTGGGCTGGAAGAAGTAACACAGAGGGGATGAGCTATTATACACTTCTAAATAATAACTTTGAACATTAATGTCTAAATTCTTCAACCAAAAGCCATAGTCTAGCAGATTGGACTGAAACAAACAAACAAACAAAAACAATACCCAGGAGCTT
Organism: Mastomys natalensis; assembly: GCA_021653895.1. Taxonomy (NCBI): domain Eukaryota; kingdom Metazoa; phylum Chordata; class Mammalia; order Rodentia; family Muridae; genus Mastomys; species Mastomys natalensis. The sequence goes on along the minus strand of JAJTUV010000661.1, from coordinate 649,597 downwards.
CCAAAGAGGCAATAAGTAAATTTGACCATCAAGACAGATACAACCCTAAAGCGAAAGAAAGAGGTAGTGGGCAAAAGGACAAAGGAAACAAGCAAGTGCCACTGTTCTGATATGTGAAAAAACAAAATAAAACCAAAATTAATTTAGATGAGATAAAGAAAAAGTACTTGTTACTGTTTATAAGAACACTCCAGCAGGGCATTTTTTATTAAAATATGTCAGTGCATATTAACCCTGACACATTAATTATGGGTGACACTGATAAATTCTATTAATAGCAATAGAAAAGACTCTCAGCAAAAAATAGAAAAGTATCTCAGTTGAATTACATCATAAGTCAAATAAATTTCCCAAACATTTACATAGCATTCTGTCTAGTCATTATAGAATACAAATTTTTCTCAATATAGAACTTTCTCTAACATAGATATGATAATATGATACAGAGATAATCTTAACAAATACAGACAAATTGACATATTTCCATACTGTCTGACTGTAGTGAAACAAAATTAGAGATAAATAGCAAAAGTAACTCCAGAAAATGCACAAAATTGTGGAGGTTGGACAGACTGTTGAACAATGAAAGAGTGATCAAAAATTAAGAAGGAAATGAAAAGTCCCAAATGAGAATTAAAAATTAAATGCAATGTAGCAAAACCTGTGGAACGTAATGAAAACAGTCCTATGAGGAAGTTCATAGCTATAAGTGTCTACTTTAAAACAAACAAACAAAAGGAAACAAACAACAACAACAAAAACAGAGAGAGGAAGTCTGAGGGGACTCCCAAAACAACAGAGGCTTTTTTCTATTGCTCTTGCTCATCTACAACCAGATGGTAAGACCATACTGCTGGGACAGAGCCAGAAGCTTCCTCCCCACTGAGTAGCATGCATGGTACAGGAGGGTGTGATACAGACTGTTATGGGAGACAAGTCATAAACAAGTACTCTTACCTAGCTATAGACTGTGTCCTATAACTCTGACCTTCCAGGCAAGATGTACCCATTGGTACAAAAGTGTCATGATAGTGGTTATAGTGGGTGCATATTGGGAGCAACCTTGCTTATACACTGAAGGCCTAAATCAGCCATAGGCCTAAGTTAGACATACATGCCTACTAACACAAAGTCTTGGTCTCTGTGGGAAAACACTGACCATTGAACAGATAGCTATAGATCTTGTAAACAGGCAGCCTTGGTGGAAAACTACCAGCCTGGATAAGAACAAATAGTCATAGGTCTTGTGGATAGGTAGCCTTGGGGGAAAGTACCAGCTTAGATAAGAACAAGTGAATCATAGACAGAATCATAGTGACCTGTTCCTTGCTTCTTCACCCAGTCGATACCCTGTTCTGGAAGATATCTGTACTCCCCCTGAGAACACCTATGCTCCTGTGTCATTCCCTTTCCCACATCCTGCCTCTATGTGTATATAACCCCTGTGTGAAAAAATTTAAATAGTGGTTTAATCAGACTATAGACAAGCCGTGGTCCTATGTGTTCACCTGTTCCCCCATTCTCTCTTTCAGGTGGTCCCCCTGAACCCTGTTCACTGCCCTGCTGAATGGGGCATTCTGGCTGGATTTGAGGTTCACTTCACAGAAACAGCATATGCTTGGTACTGTATATCTCATCAAAAGCCTAGGGTTGGGGAAGTCATAGGTCTTAGAGAGGAACTTAATACTGATATTTTGCTAAATGAATGTGTAGTCAAACTGCCATTCAAATAGTTATGTTTATACCCTTAGACTAGAACTGCTCTCAGCTTTATTCAGAAAAGCTTCTTTTTGAAGTGAGCAATTGTTAATGCATAGACTGATAATTGGTCAAAATGACCACTGAATGCTCAGTCCTGAATAAGGTATCTATATCACCTGTCCAAGGCCCAGAGATCATACAAAGGAGGAAGTGAAACAGTGTAAGAGGCAAAGGCTGGGAGGGAATGCCATGAAACATTGTCTTCTGGTTATGAAGTGACAATTGAGAATACGCAGCAATAGTGGCTACTTGCATAGACCTGCACATCAGGTATGATGTTTGTGTCCACAAAGCATGCACACAGGGCATGAAAGTAAGGGGTCATCAAGGGTAGTAGGGGCTAAAATAAAGGAATAAGGGTGACCATAAAATCTTGTATAAATTGCTAGAGTTATTTTTAAGTTAAATCAAATTTAAACTATTATATCTCAAATAAATTGCTTAACATCTTAGGATTCAGTTAGAGAGCAACAAGCCAAGTCTCAAATCAGTAGATGGAAAGAAATAATCAAGATTAAGACAGAAATTACTGAAGTAGAAATAATACATATAAGAATCAATGAAAAGTGATTTGGTTCTTTAAAAAGATAAGTAGGATAGAAAAAACTCTCAGCCAAATTAATCAAGACTCAAATTATATGAAACTCTAATGAAATTAGAGATGAAAAGGGGTATGACAGATGTCAATGAAATTCAGAAAATCATTAAAGCATGATTTGGAGACATTTTCCACTGAACTTGGAAATATAAAAAGAAATGAATTAATTTCTAGATGAATATGACTGACTAAAATTGAACTGATAACAAGCTGAACAACTTATTGAGATATATAACAAGAAATGAGATTGACACAGTAATTATAAAGTTTCCTGACCAAAAAAAAAAAAAAAAACCAAAACAACAACAACAAAAAAAAAACCTTCTCTAGACCCTTTTAGATTCACCGTTGATTCTATGAGAACTTCAGTGAAGAACTAATAGTGGTTTGCAAACAATTTCATATCAGAAAAGGAAGACATTCTGCCAAATTCTCTCATAAAGTCAGTGTTAGCCCAGATCAAAACCAAATAAAGTAAAAGAAAGATGGAGGGAGACAGAGAGGGGAGAGGAGGAGAGAGAAAGAGAGGGAGAGAGGGAGGGGAGAGAGAGAGGAAGAAAGGGAAAGGAGAGGGGGAGGAGGGACCATAAATTATGGATCAATCTCTATAATGAAAAAAGATGTACAACTTCCCAACAAAATACTTGCAAATTGAATTCAAGAATACATAAAAAATCACTCATAGTGACTAAATAAACTCCATTCCAGAGATACATGGATGGTTCAACATATAAAGATCAGAGTAATACATCACATAGACAGACTCAAGGACAGAAACCACATGATCATCTTTACAAAGATGCCAAAAATACACTGGAGAAAAGGGCAGCTTCTTCAATATTGAAAAAAACTTTTTATTGGCAAAATCTAATACATTTTCATGTTAAAAGCTCTGACTATCCTGGAAATAGAAAGTGCAGAGCTCAACATAATAAAAGCTTATATTGCAAACCTATAACCATCATTACACTAAATGGAGGGAACTCAAAACATTTTGACTAAAATCAGGAAATAGATAAGGGTGTCCACTTTCCCCAGTCTTAATGTAGTACTGGAAGTCTTCCCTGGATCCTCTGTTGTTTTAGGATCAAGAAACATGGGACTTAAAAGTCAGGGCTCTGTAAATAATAAAACATGATGAGAGAGCTCACTTACAAGATAATATCCAAGTCCCATGACAATGGACACAGGAGGGAAGGAAACTAGACATGCTCCAGTATAGAGGAGGAGGGGAGAGAAGGAGGAGGACAGGAAGAGGAGGAGGGGAGAGAGGGAAGAGAGGAAGAGGAGATGGAGGAGAAGGAGGATGGGAGGAATACCTAGAAGGAAAGATGTATAGCATGGGGAAAATTGACTGTGTTCAACACAGTCCTCAAAGAGCAGACAGTTCTCCATAGGACTGAACTGAAGCTCTTTTAACTGTTAACAGAGCTATAAGAGAACTGCGTTGTTTCATCTGTGTGTCTCACAGGTGAATGTCTGTAATTGCGTGCTATATAATGGAGTTTGGATGTATTTCCACTTTGCTAATGCCTGGCTGACTCAACGCCTTTCATGCTGTTGAATACAATAACAATGTGCCTGTGTCAGATGCTACCTCCTGCGGCTAGGCTGAGTGGGAGGCTTCTCTAGTATGTGACTTCACAGCAGCTGCTTACAAAGCCTGTCAGATTAATTTCTCTTTCTCAAGTACGCCACACACCTTCCGCCCCAATACTACTAATGCCTCTACTGTCTATCATTCCAGAATGGTCTTTCCCATCTCTAGCTCTCAAAGCCCTACCTAAAATTCCCTTAGAATCTAGTTCTATGCTCTGGACTCAAATTGGACATTCCTCAAAGTATCACTGTTTGACTTTTCTCGTGATTGTAACAAATTTTGCAGAAAAAAAATGAATAATGCAAATCAGTATCAGCGAATAAAACAAGAAACTTGATAAATAGTATTTACTAGGAATGCCACACAAAATCTCATTCACGAAGGCAGCAAATGTGCTCTGATGCAATAGGAATTTGAGTCTGTTGAGTCATTGGTATAATTTCAGCACTTGGGAGGCTGAGGCAGGAGAATGGCCACAAATTTAAGGTCAACTGACCCTACATAGTGGATTCTGGGACAACCTTCAGTGTAGCAGCATGAGAAACAAAACAATAAAGATGGAAAGAAAAAATAACAAAAAGGAAAGGCTAGAAATGTATTCATATTAATATGTAAGATGCATGCAAAGAAATTAAAACTTTGCTGATAGTTTAAAAGGAATCTGGGTAGAGAGATTAGTTTAAAAGTAATTCTTGCACTCAAAAAATGAGTAGACTATACTGTTATTTTTTTTTAAAAATACAAATATCTGAAAGCCTGGCCCTGCAATATCAAAGCACTCAAGCCCACTATGATACAAACAGAAGTAGTAGACAGATGATTTGAGGCAAGAGCCTGCACTTTTCTGGGAGAGTTATAAGTGGATGAGTTTGCTGTCGCAGAAAGGCACTGTGAAGTCACAGAACAAAAGCCTTCTTGTATCCACGCTGAGTCAGACAGACAGGCTGGTAGGAAGACAGCAAGCCCAGAAGGAGCTCATGGAGATGAGGGCAAGAGTGATAGCAGGAGAGACCTCAGCCAGTGGGGAATGAAGATGCCAAATAAACACTAGACGGTCAGCTGACTAAGAAAATAAGATTAAAACAATCCTCATGTTACATATAACAGTGGAAGGTGAAACTCTTAAGTCTTTTGGAAGAGCATATGAAAGCACTTCCATGGCTGTGGGGTACAAAGTCTTCTATCCGAAAGTACTAGTCATAAAGAAAGCACAGATGAATTCAACAACTCGGAGTGGAGAACTCAAACATCCATATGAAAGTAATGAGCAGCCAAGAGGTGGAGGAAGCTGTCAACCACACAAGTGATGGGCAGATTAGCATCCAGGAGAGACTTACAATCAACAGACAAAAGGTCAACAATTCAGTAGGAAATGAGCAAGAGTCTTGAGCAGACTCTGGTTAGACTACAGAAATAAAACCCCTCAATGCCGAAGAAAGCGCTGAAGAGGGTGGCAGCTGTGGACGTCAGTGGAGGAGTACTTGCCTAGCATAAAGTTCTGGGTTCAGTCCACACTGCCATATAATTGGAGGGAGGGAGAGAGGAAAGAAAGGAGGGAGGGAGGAAGGAAGGGCGAGAAGAGGGGAGGAAGGAATTCAATTATTTAACCTCATGAGGTTTCATAGAAATACAGTTAAAGTTAGAAAATTGACTAGTACACATCCATCATAAAGCCGAACTTTGGAAAGTCAATTTCAAGTAGTGGCAGGTGAAGGAGTATGTTCAGCTAATGTAAAATAGTGCCAATACTTTGAAACATTAAGTGATTGAGAGAATTAAAGAGTTTTCAACAGCTATTAAATTCTGCATTTCTTTGTATGTTCTGGGGATTCTTAGATCTACACACCAGAAGAACATCAGAACATGCCATTCCCCCAAATGTCACTCTGACACACTGATTCTTTTGAACTGAAGATAACTGAGCCCTTAGAAAGCCATGATAATGTGGGCATGGAACTCTGAGTCATGCAGAGAGCTAGATTTGGAGGTGAGCGTGTGTGTGAGTGTGTGTGTGTGGTGCACGGAGTCCTATGAGGGATGGAGGTTTATGAAAGTCAGCCAAAGACTCATTTTTCCCGTGTGGGGGCTGACCAGATGAGGCGAGTGACTGATAGATCACGGAAGAGCAATGTAACATTTGGTCAAACATGTAGGGGCTGTAACAAGAAATTCAGTGCTGAGAGGGGGTGGGGGGTAGATGCTGGTTTAATTAACCAGCCATATTAATTGCTTTTCCATTGCTGTGATAAAATACCATTACAAAAAGCAAGCTAGGGGAGAAAGGGCTTATTCTGCTTTCTAGTTGTCGAGGGGCTACAGTACAACATAGTCATGGCAGGGAAGGCATGGCAAAGGAGCATGAGGCCATCCTGGCAGCGTGGAAACCAAGTGACCACATCTCACCTGCACACAGGAAGCAGAGAGAGAAAGACAGAGACAGAGACAGAGACAGAGACAGAGAGACAGAGACAGAGAGACAGAGACAGACAAAGACAGAGAGAGAGACAGGGAGAGAGAGACAGAACAGGAAGGAGGCTAGAAGGAAGGAGGTAAAACCTCAAATTTTACCTCCTACCCTTGGGATACACTTCTTCCACGAAGGCACCGCCCCTACAACTATCCCAAACAGCACCACCATCTGCCTGCCTACCTTACAAAACTGTTTGACTACTAACCTATGTATATATGATTTACTCAAAAATTGTATTAAGCTGAAGAATTGCAATCAGCAAACCTCTATAGCAACATCCTGTCGTACCCTATTTCCTCACAGTGCCTCATGTTCACCCACAGGGCCTCACCCAACCCTCCTACAACTTGTGGTTGACCCCTATCAGCTCTTAAATTTTCAGACTAACCACTGGCTGGCTTCAGAAGCCTTGTGATAGTTCAGTATTTCAGCTAAATACAGGGTAGAAAAATGAAAACTCTAATAGAAAGGTTAAAGCAGTTAGAACAATTTAAAGATTAACAGTAGCTGTTCATTGAGCACTGTATTGCAAGGCATGGTATAAATATCTGTCACTCAGCCAGGACTTTGTTTTATTCTGGTTCTGTACTACAGGCCAGGAAGACAGAGCTGCACTCCCATTCTGAGAGGGCATAGTTCAGGTTACCGTCTTCAGACCTCACTGAAAGCATGGCAGGGCAATGCATGCCACTCACTGGTACATTTGTTTCTGGGTGACATGAAGGGAACAAGACTAACTGCCCTGTGACTCCCATTTCTTATGTGTCTCGAAAACTACTGATCCAACAGAGAACATACTGGGAATTTGGGACTTTCATTTAGGAAGGAGTGAACTAAAGAAGTCTAAGGCAAAATTGATGTGTTTATAAAAAGATAAAGAGAAGAGAAGGAATATGTTTTGGTAGATGGGTAGTGAGGTGTAGTCAGGTATGGGAGAAAGGGGGTGCCTCGGCGGGCCTGTGCGAGGCATCCCTTCCCCCTGAAGGACCAGTAACTCGAGGGTATAGTATAGAATAGAGTTTATTCAGGGCATAGGGAGGGGAGTCAAGTGGGTAGTAGAGGCAGAAAAAGGCAGAGGGAGAGTGGGAGAGAGGGAGGGAGGGAGAGAGAAGAGGGGAGAGAGAGAGAGACAGAGAGAGAGAGAGAGAGAGAGAGAGAGAGAGAGAGAGAGAGAGAGAGAGAGAGGAGCAGTTCCCTTTATAGTGAGTCGGGCACAGCTGTCTGTAGCCAGGTAACAGTGGGGCAGAGCTTAGACAAAATGCTAACAAAAATATTTTCATTACGAGCTTACTCCCTGCCTTCTGATTTGTTTCAGCCTGATCCCGAATGTTCTGTGCATACACAGAGTTTGGGGTTCCACTCCTCTGGAGTCTCTGTCGACTGCCATGGAGTTTTCAAAGTCATGCAAGTGTGTCTGTTAAAGCAAAAGACCATAATCTGCATGGCGTATAGACAACAGAGATTGAGTGCTCACGTAGCTCTGGAGCTGGAAGTCTGGGGCCAGGCTGGCAGCAGGGTCAGGTTCTTAGGAGGCTGCCATTGCTGGTGGCACATTGCCAGCTTCTGGTATTGTAACACAGTGGTGGAAAGAGGACAAGGCAGCCATTCCTTCCCCAAGGGCCCCCCTCTAGGGTGTGATCACCCAAAGCCTAACTTTCTAATAGGATCATATTAGAAGATAAAAATCTCAACATATTCATTTCTGGGATACATACACATACACCCTACAGCAGAAATGTGACTATTTCCCCAAATAGACTGTACAGTTTACAAAGCTGATAACCCTAAGGTAGCTAAGATGCACACACAACAAATGAACATGACTATTTTGGATGGCAACTTGGCAAGAGCTATCAATCTTCAAAATGTGCCTATAACCTGGGGCTTGGTAATTTTGTTTTTAGAAACGTATTCCACAGATATATTTCATACAGCTAAGCAAACATACGGTGCAGTGGTACCTACTGAGTGTTTTGTTTTCTTTAGTGCTATAATGTTTTATTTTGTTATAGCAAAAAACCAAAAACAAAACCTAAACCATCTGGTTGTGCAACCCTGTGATTCCTGCCCTCTGGAGGTTGGGGCTAGAGATCTTGAGTCTGAGGCCAGCCTGAGCTACATAGTAAGAACTTGAGTCAAAATAAAACAAATAAGCAGAAGTAAAACAATTTAAATGTTCACAAATGAAGCAATGATTAAACAAACTATACACTATCTACTCAATAGAATTATCTGTACAAGTGAGGTAGGACAAGTCTGTGTAATTGTTATAAAAGGCTATTACAGTTTGTATGTGTAAAGTTGTTACTGCCTCCTTTAGAAATATCTGAAATTTAACATTGAGAAAATTAGAGAAAATCAATTAGAGAAATTTGAGAAAGTCCATTTTATTGTAATTTTGTACTTAAAAAAAATAATGTTTCTAATGTTTGCTTTTGGTTTTTTAGACAGAATAGCCTAGATGACACTAGAACTCATGGCCAGTCTCCTGCCTCTGCTACTTGAATGTTGTTTATAGTATGTCTCATCATGCCTAGCTCTCATTTTTCAATTTATCTTGCTCTTTCTACAGTATATATTGAATAAGCAAGCTATGTTTTCAGTCTACAGTCACCAAGGGGATGATCTCACGCTATACAAATATCCCTTGCTCATCAGATTCAGGAGACTGCATGAGATGAACTGGTATACTTAGTTAAGATGATAAAGAGAGGTTAAATAGTATTTACTGTCATACAAATCATGTAGCAAGGAGAACAGAGGAGTAAATATCTTCAAAGTATAATAAGATGGCTTTGAAATATTTCACTCAAAAAGACTCCTAGGGTTTGAGCCTTGGTTCAGAAGCAAGCCAGAGAAGGATGAATTATTCTTCCTACATGTGTTTATAGTTTCTGTGCTTTGCATGAGGACAGACAGAATCAGACTGTAGCCTTAAATGCCACACCAAGATCGAAGACGGTAAGAATGAAGGTCACAGGCAAGCTTTAAGGAAGTTGGTGGGATGGTTTTATTGCTGTTGTTATTTTGCTCTATTTCTGATTTTTGATTTCGTTGTTTGTTTTTGAGACAGGATCTCATGTAGTCTAGGCTAGCCTTGATCTCATTCCCACATGTTGGAATGGAAGGCCTGACCTCCCGTGGCCCAGCTGTTATATGGTTCTGTACAAAGTAAATGTCTTACACTGAATTTTCCAGTAGGACATCATTTTCTCCTCCTGTAGTAATTTCCTGATTTCCAGCTGATCTGTATTTGCCATTCATAAATAGAGCCTTTGAGGCCAGCATTCATGATTTGCTTCTAGGAGATGGGAGTCAATAGAAAATCAGCAACTCAGTTACCATGGAGAGGTGAGGCCTTGTATCCCTGCCAGCTGGGCAACTGAAGGAAGAAGTTGGACCCAACTGACCATACCCTTGCCTTAGAACCAGGAAGCCAATGAGGCCACACTCTCTGATTACACTTGTGGATATCTCATCCAATGTTACAACCAAATAGTGTCACCTATAATTACATTGCATTAAAAAAATTTGCTTCTGACAGTCTGGTGATTTCTGGATTGTGTTCCTCAATGTCTCACACAACCACACAGGTCTCACACACGCCTGTCCCTCTGAAGTTAGCATTTCTGAGGAATCCTGGGGACCTCTGTGAAGATCAGACAGGATAAGGTCGGTAACAGAAGAGCCAAGGTTTCCAAGTCCTGCTTAGTTCTTCCAGATCATTCTGCACATGTGGGGTACTGAGCAAGGCTTCGGAAAATGATCGATTAAGCCTGAACTTGACACTCAGGGGTTGGCAGTTAGGTAAAATTCCATCACATTTGAATAGTTCTAAGCTAGCAATTTGTTACCCTTTATCCTTTAGTGGAATTGATGAACAGGTGGCTTGCAGAAGATCACCCAGTATATTTAGCTTCTGAAATTTGAGCAACTCGAGATCTGATTGGCTGATCCTGCCACATGATAAGTTGGGAGCGCCTGCACCCCGGTGGCTTTTGCCTGGGCGTCTCAGGAGGGGAGAGCGGGGAGAGGATTTGCTGCTGGCCAGGGTTATTCGCATAGCTCGAAGGTAAGGACCATTTATGTGTTCTTCTGGAGTGTTCTCCTGAGAGAATGTTCCATGACTCCCCTTGAATTATTTTCCAAAGTTTTGAGTCTCTAACTGGGGAAACAGTGGTGAGTCGTGGCTAGGAAGACCCTATTAGTCATCTCTGACACACCGTGTAGGAGGTCTTGTCCTCTCCCACTATTGCTTGACCACGTTGGCTGTCTAACACCAATTTTCTTTTTCATTGTTGTCCTTAACTGTATTCCTGTGAAGAAAGCTCTATGGTCAGTGTTCCTATATTTATCCCACCCTACAGAGCTTCCTTAGCCTCAAAAGGACTAGCAGTTTCGCTAGCTTAACAAAACCAGCCACTTAGGGTATTGGTTTACAGTCAAGCATCTCTGGGAGAGGGACAGCTGCTCTCAGACATCACACAGTTTGTATGGGGTGGCCATTCTCTGGCGTCAGGCCGATGGGCCTTCAGCCTTTCCCCATTTCCCGAATTAGAAATCTAGGCCAAAGACTGACAAGCTTATGTGTACTTCAAGCAATGCTTTAATTTTTTTTTTCCTTATTTTTCAGGCTTAAACAAGAGCCACAGAAAGGAAAAAATATCCGTGGAGGCCAATGGTTTTCCAGAAGAAAATAACCCCGTTGCCTTGAGGTTTCTAGTTTTATTTCAAAATTTATGAACAGATTTATTCTACATGTTCTAATCTTAGATATACTTCATATAGCATTCTAGACTAAGGCAGAAAACTAAGTTAGCCTGCCTAGGGTTTGGGGATTATGAGACAAAATTCCAACTACTGAAAGTCACATTCAATTTTCTTTCACTAAACATTCTGCTTGAAAATATTTTCTGTTTAAATGTTTGGTCATTTAAATTCCATCTCTTGAGTCCAAACTGCCTCATTTTCTTTTAAAATTTGAATTGAGTAAATCCTGGACAGGTAGCAGTGCTCAGGGTATACCAAAGGTATTAGGAGAGAAAATGGAAGCCTTGATTTGTAAACTGTTTTACATGCCCCTTAACCCATATATGTATATGCATATACATATAGATTTGTGTAGAGTGGAATAGTTTTACATTTCTTTTATGGTTTTAGAAAATACTAATATATTTTCATTTGTATGGCATCTGGAAAGTTTGTAGGTACCACTACTACTCTGGAAAAATGGCGGATGAGGAAGAGTATGAGGAGGTGATAGAGGTAAGAAGAAAGCCTCTCTGGCAGCAAAGCACTTTATATAGCTGGAGCCAGGGGGTGAATCAGTCATTTGAAAAACCACATCGTCTATTATAACATCCCAAAGAGTCACCATTAAAGTGCAAAGAAGGGGTGTTTTGTGTTCAGTTTCACAGTAACAATGAGGCCTAAACTGAGAGGGAAAATCGCTTCTTCCCAGTTTTACTTTTTCTTAAACGCTCAAAAGACCTTCACAAACAAACAACACAACAAACAAAAGTCAGGGTGTGGGTGCAGATAGGTTTTATTTTGTCTTTTAAAAGAATTGCTTTCCCACCTCCCAGCCCCAGAGATCAAAGGGCCCTAGGCACACTTCCCAGAATCTGCAAGAGAGAAGGAATCTATTTCAAATAGCTGAATTGGATAGGGGAGGTGTTACACACAGGAGGAGCCATCGATGAGCCACTTTGTGTGTGTGTGTGTGTGTGTGTGTGTGTGTGTGTGTGTGTGCCCAAGATTTCACAGATACATGAAGGTCACACAGATAGCTGGAGCTACTTTCCCACCAACTCCATCATTCATAAGCAAGTAAACAAGACTAGCTTTTGAATCTTGACTGAGAACTAAGACTACAACAGCTATCTTAAAAATATCCCCCCAAATCATTGGTGGCCTCCTGGTAGTTTTGCAGAATTAATGTGTCCTTCACGTTATATCACATTGTTGTAATCTCAGCGTTTCTTTTCCTTATCAGATCTTGCCTTTATCTTCTAGAACAGAAGCTTTAAGCCTGTTCTAGAATTTTTTATAACAATGAATACATTGTTATAAAATTGAAAGTGCCTAGAAAGTTCCAATTAACAGTAATCTAAACAGATGAAAATCTGTACTTGGTTTTTTGTTTTTTGAAATGATTAAAATTAACTAGAAGAGCAGTCCCAAACAAAACTCTGGATAAAGGTACCAAAATTTATACTTGCTAATCAATCTTTATTTAGGCAAAGAAAATTTTTTATTCTATAAATAAAATAACCTTTATTACTGAAGCATATAAAAACCAAACTGTATCTGAAAGAGGTAGTACGTACCTCTCTGACTCATATGTCAATGGCTGCAGCTTCTCATGAATTGTACCATCACCAATGAGCATATTAATGTAAGTTCTGAGAAGTCAGAACTATCCCTATTAAACATACTATACATTAAGTAATAATTATGATTAATTTCTTTCCTGTTATGATAATCAAAGGAACACTTTCAAGCCTCCAATCAGAATACCCCTTAGCCTATCTTAAGTGTTCATATAATCCTAGGCGTTGTGTTAACCTTGGCTCAAGCCAACTAGTCACAACAGTGGAAGGGGCTATTTTAGGCATTCCATCCTTGCTATCTTGTTCCCATTAGTGGTCTGACTAGCACTTTCTAACTAATAGATTGCCTGTTGGGGGTGTTGAACTCCAGTTTCTTTGGTCTCAGAAAAGATCAAAGCCTCAGGTGGTTGCAGATCCAAGAGAATTGGCTAAAAGACAGTAACCAGCCTCAAATCCATAGCTCTTAGGGATCTTGGATACTTGAAATAAAATTTTGCTGGCACTGTCTATATGGACTAAAATGTAGAAGGAGAAAGGAGCAATGGTACTGCCTAATTAGCAGAATAACTCTGAAAACATGAGATTTGGCATTCAAGTTAATGCCAAGGACGTGAACAATGTTGTGGGTTTTTGTTTTGTTTTGTTCTGTTTCGTTTTTTGTGAGCTTACTTCCAAGACAGACTTCCCCATTGTGAGATTCCAGAAAAGGTAAAACCACATTGCTCACAAAAGCTGCTTTTACTAGGATGTTAAGAAAATCTAAAATCGATGGGAATCATTCATTGTAGTTTAATATTTCTTTGCAGGCTACTCAGGCTCTGTGTGACCAACGGAATAGCTCTGTTTGCCCTCAGTGCTAAGCAATATTTCTTAAAATGTCTAAATGGCCTCTGTCCCAAGAGCACATGGCTCCTATTACTATATATAAAGATGTATACACACAAAAATTAAATTCTAAATAGAAAATAAGTGCAAGCATAAGGAACATTAAGTGAGCTCTATATAGTTATGACCACGGTGAATAGCTCAGCTGGCCTGGGGCAAGGAGAGCTTACTGAACCAAGGGCAGGAGGAAGTAGGGCACTGAGGAGAATTTCGCTTCAGTGTATCCCTGCTCTGAATGCTTCAGTGTTAGAAATAAAAAGAAAATCAGCATAAAATTCCATGATTTTTTTTTTTGATTGAGAAAATGAGCCAAGTGCTTCCTTTTCATTCCTCTGTTGAGTGCATTGACCCGCAGGAGCTATGCCTGCTGTTTGCCCGGCAACACTGGATGAGGCTGGGATAGGATTCCACTCTGCTTAGGCACCACAGACAAAATGTCAGCCAGTTCCTCTCTGCATCTATTTATTCCTCGTGATGTCAGAGAACAAAACTGGAGTGGGTTTCAGATCCAGGCTACAAGCCCAGTGGCAAACTGCAGCCTCACTTCCCTAAATCCCCTGAGGTGCCTTTTCCTTCCCTGTCTTCCTGTGACCTACACCAACTGAACCTCAGCAACTCCCCCCTTTCGCCACAGGCATTCTACTAGAGTTAGCTAGTGAAATCACTTGGCGCTTCAGAGGAGGCAGGCGGGTGGGTGCCGAGTGGGATGTAGGCTATACTGTATTGAAAAAGAGGCAGCCATCACTCCAGAGGAAACTCTTAGTAATCCAGGTAAGATGGGAATAACAGAATATTAGTAAGCATTTGCTCACAGTAGGTTTGTGTTTTGTTTTATAATAATCAGTAATGGCGAGTCTTGTCATAGCTTCCCTTTGTACATAACAACACCCTGAGAGTTCTTCCAAGCAGAGTCTCTTAGATATTGTGCTGGTTAGTTGTTGTCCACGAAATAGTTTTTGTCCACCCGGGAAGAGGGAACCTCGGCTGAGGAATTGCCTCTATCAGATTGGTCAGTACATTTGTCTGTGAGGCATTTTTGATTAATGATGGGTGTAGAAGGACCTAGCCCACTGTGGACAGAGCCATTCCTGGGCAGGTGGTCCTGACTTGTAAAAGAAAGCAGTCTGGGGCATCAGTAAAAGCAAATCAGTAGGCAGCCTTTGCTCCCACTTCAATTCCTACCTGGCTTCCCTGGATGGGACTGTCATGAGACACGTAAGCCAAAGAAATCCTTTCTGTCCTAAGTTGCTTTTAGTCATGGTTTTCTCATGGAAATAGGAAGCGAATCGGAAAGAAATTCTAAGGGGCAAATGTTTCTTGCTCCAGGAAAATAGCTTCCAGTGACTAAGAGGCACCACAGACCTCTCACCTTGCTAGAGAGTTTGCAACTTTTTGTAAGGTTGGACATGTACATTTTAGCTTTCCTCAAGCTTCCTAAGTGAAAATGGGTCCCAGAATATGAACAGGCTATCACCTCCTGCCTCCGGTCATCTACATCAACTCAGCCAGGGAAGCAACCTCACAGGTTCAGTGGAGGCAGGGGAGGGCTGAATGCTGGCTGCTCTCCTTGTCTCATAGACATTCCTGTGCTCTGTTTACAGTACTACACCGAGGAGACAGTTTACGAGGAGGTGCCGGGAGAGGTAAGACTCAGCCCACACTTGCATGAACTGATTCTCATTAGACAAGAGCCTCTCTTTCTTCCCTCAGAGCCAGAAAGATGGAGAACCAGAGTCTCTTTAGGGAGCTCACTCTCCTGCCTGTGCCCAGAAGTTGGTATTAAAAAACCATGCTCCACATTTGATGGGTGAATTCATATGCTTTTAGGTTCTGCTTATCCCAGATGGCAAGAAAGGGCTCCCTACTGGTCATGGTGTGGTGTGGTTTTTTGAGTGGGGATAAGTTCAAATGAAGGCCATGTCAGTAGCTGCCTTCTTTCCTAGACTGTCACTTGAGGGTTGCTAGGACTTGTGATTGGCAAAGTCTAGCAGTTTCATCGCATAAAGTTGTAACTTGTAGGGTAACGTCTCTGCCACCAGGAGTGGTGCTCCTGAGAACTCCAAAAAAAGGATTTTTTTTTTTTGGTAACAATTCCAAGTTGGAAATCCCCTGGCCTTGTACTTTACTTTCTGCGTGGAGTTGTTCCTCTTTGAGCATGACACATACTAATCAAAGCAACAAACTGTGGTACTTGCACAAAGAGCCCGTGACCGAATCACAACTAACCTTGGTGGTTTCATTGGTTTCTCACACCCAGTCATGCCTTAGTAATAATAGACCGAGTGTAGCCAATTAACAGTGGGACTTGTCAAATTTACAGTCACCTTAGCAGATTTCTCTTCCTCATGCTGGTGCTAGAATTCTGCTTTGGACTGGAGATCTTTGCCTTGAAGGACGTGGTCTTACACAGTTCACTGAAGGTTACCCTCTTCCCCTGTGTACCATACTTCTAACCTTGAACTACATTCAAACCTGGAATCTTAGTTTTTCCATCACAGCCTGCTGTAAGAAACAATGGTTTCCCAGTTACTGCATAGCTAAGACTGTTTAGAGGATACTTGCCCATTATGCCACCACCATTTTTCTGGTCCCTGCTGTAAATGGTGATCTAGTTCAGATTAATGAACTAAGTCAAGAGAATAATACAATACTGATGTGATTCATATTTTAAGGATTTTGTTTTTCCCCATGATATACAGAATGACTAAATGCCTATAGGAATTGCAACTGGTCTTTCTAATTCACTTAAATGTTAGTGTCAAGAATTTAAGCTTTGTTTTTTAATAACCTTTCATTTCCAGGTCTCTTTTGCTTTTTCTTGATCTAAACCACTTGAAAAGATTCTTATTGTTTTGTTTTATTTTGATGGTGCTGGAGGCTGAACATTGGATCGGTTGGTAGAGCAAGGGCTCTACCATTGAGCTACAGCTTCAGCCCTCAATTAAGAAGACATGATTAAGACTATTTCTGATTTTTTTTTATATTCCCTTAAGGTATTTGATGAGATCTCTAAAAATACAGGTTACAGATGATGTCACAGTCAATATCCAGGCTATGCGTGTTACGTGTCTTCATATGGATATGTGAATATAGCATGTATCTTCCTGCCTTGGCTGGTTTTGTGTATGGAAAGGGAAGACTAGGGATGTCAGACTGACTGAAATTAGAACATTATACACCAAGGTCACTGTATTAGGTTTTACTTCATAGCCATATGTTTCACTTTCAGACAATTACAGAAGTCTATGAAACCACGACGACAAGGACATCTGACTATGGCCAATCAGAAACTTCCACGCCAGCACTGGTACAGCCACAACCAGCAAAACCAGTGGAGCGGAAGAAGGTCATCCGAAAGAAAGTGGACTCGTCCAAGTTCATGACCCCCTACATCGAACACAGTCAGAAAATGCAGGATCTTTTCAGCCCAGTAAGTCTTCACTGCCACCTCCTATGCTGGTTGTATGATTGAGAAGTTACTGATCAGTTTTGTAGAAATGTGTCTTTTATGTGTGACTCTGGATTTTTGAGTAGCTCATTCATGCCATTGCAACATCAGGAGGAACCCTTAATGTTACCGTGAGGTAACACAAGAGTCCAATTATAAAACATGTGTTGCATAGCTAATCCACAGCAATGACAACACAAATATGAATATTTTATTTCTTTACTTATTTACTGGAAGTGTGTTCACAGAAGCTAAGTTGCACAATTAAACTGTCTAAGTGCAAGAGCCTCATAGAGGAGCCAGTGGCATGAACAATTACAAAATGGCGACAAGAAGAAGAACCTGTGATTCAGAAAACCAAGATCAGACTGAATTCATTTGAAAGTGAGGAGCAGAGAGTATTTAAGGATAGCCCAGAACCATGGGTTTTCTGCACAGCTACACAGTGGGTTCTCCTATAAGATTGAAAACTACAAGTGCTCAGTGCATTCTTGTTTAACTGGCCTGAGGGTCAGTCTGGTACAAAAGGAGTCTTCAAAACTGCCATGTGTTCTCACACACATCCCAGACTGAGGACGATTGAAGAGTCAATGTTCTCTACTTCTTACAGTCCCAAGACAATCCTGTAACACACAGTGCCTGCCAGAAGAGCCACACCTATTGTAGTAGATCTGATTTGTTGATTTCCATGGCAGGCTAAGGTCTCTCTAGGGAGCTTGATTCTGTGTGTTCTAGATGCTTGAAGAGAATGCATTGTAGTTCAGGAGGACATCACATTATGTGGGAACAAAACCAATGCCTAAAGCTTCCTTATGTGGTTGGCCTCTAAAGATTCGATTTTGGTTGTATTAACTCCTGGAGATTATGAAGTAAATTTCTAATTTTGATCCTTGAATGATCTAACATGAAGGATTCTAAACAAGAATTTCTTGCCTTCTCACTGCAGTTTTCAATAAAGACAAAATTATCTCATTAATTTATTGCCGTATAATCTCATTTATTTGGACATTAGGAACCTGGAATTTCTGATATTCTGAGTGGAGTGCTAGCAACCCCCAACAGATTGCCAGTGGTTTGATGACTAAATTGGAAGTGTAATTTAAATTGTTGACTACTCAAGAATATTCTTTGAGGGCCTTGATAGTTATAAATGATGCATATTATTACTAAAGAGAGGATCCGCTGAATAGCTAACAGAAATGATAACTTTGCATATCATTATAAAATAGTCCATAATTCAGGCTTCCCATTAATTCAGCTAGCATCATAGTTCTGTAACCACTGCAGTTCAGCTGCAGCTTCCAAAGTGAGTATTTTTTTGCATTGTATTAGCAATTAAATCTTTTCAGGCCTAATTCATATTCTAGAATAATTGATATTCAGGCTTTTGTATATGTGTGCAACCAAAAAAATAAATCAAGAGAATTATTTTAGGGCATATCCAAGACAATTGTCTGTAACAACACTCCAGGATCCTATGCAGTTAGGAGGAACAATTAGCAAATCTATTTTAGTTTTTGCTGAGAGGGTGTGGGACAGAATGAAAACTGTCGCAACTAATAATTGTTATTCCTTAAAGGATTTAGAGAAAAAAATCAGATGAGGATGTGTGTGTGTGGCCTGAACTTTCTGCTGCTGTCTCGTCACGTTCTGGGCTAATATTGAGTATTCTTTTCAGAATAAATACAAAGAGAACTATGAGAAAGCAAAGGGACAGCCATACGCCATCACAAGCGATACTCCAGAACTTCGCAGAATCAAGAAAGTCCAAGATCAACTCAGTGAGGTGGGCTTCATTCCTCAAATAAAGGAGGGAGCATTGTATAAATATGCCTAGCTCTGGGAGCCTGGGACTCTAAGTGTAGGGGGAATAGGAGACAAATCACTCTGAGCTAGTTCAGACATCTAGATATGGCATTAGCCATGAATCATGTCTGCTCCTAATGAATCCAGAGCGACTTTGAAAAAACTTGTCTTAGCAATTAAAGAGGAGACTATCTTCCATCTACATTTTGAGAGACAGTGGTCCTCCACATGGAGTATAGTGAAGCTGAGAAGCCTCAGGCTGGAAGTTCAGCCAGCAGAGCAGACAAGTAGTAAATGCAAGTTCTCTGTGGATCTTCCTAGCTAAAATTCAGGATCTTTGCTTTGTGATGTGGACATAGAGTTTTTCCGCTTATAAGAGCCTTAAATTGTGAAGTTCAGGCATGTGTTGTTTCTCCAGGTTAAGTATCGAATGGATGGAGATGTTGCTAAAACTATCTGTCATGTGGATGAAAAAGCAAAAGACATTGAACATGCTAAGAAAGTGTCGCAGCAAGTCAGCAAGGTAAGGTTGATGGGTGGACCTGGGATATTCAATAGCATGCATAGTACCCATTCCTGTGTGAGTTGACGGCCACAATCCTGCTCTCAGATAATGTGAACTGAATGTTTACATGCAACAGCAGGCTCCACAGAGGACTGAAGTGACCGATAGATCCACCTGGGGGTGGACTGGAGATTTCTTGACTTGCCTGAAGAGGCATTTGCTACTCTAATGGGGGAAGGGTGGGATGCTGCAAAAAGTACAGTCCTGATGTCTTCTTTGTTTATTTATTTATTGCAAGATAAAAGCCAAGATTTTATTTCCTGTTTAAACTTTGAAATAGATTTATAAGTTATCAGATGTTGGCATTGAAAATCAGAAATTTTCTTTCTTTTTTTTTCTTTATTTTTTTTAGTATTCTTTTTTCATTAATTAATTAATTATTTTAAAAATTATTCTCTCTTAATTACATCCTGACTACAGTTTCCTCCCTCCACTCCTCCCACCTCTACCCAGATCCACCCTTAAAAAAAAAAAAAAAAAAAAAAAAAGAGTAGGCCATCGTGTTTATTTTTAAAGGAATTTAGAGAGCAAAATTTTTATGAGAAATTTCAAAATTCAAATGTGGGCAGCTAATTAAAGAGTTCTAGAATATCATGTAAGTCAAAAGAAAACTGAATTAATTAGCAATCTTTGAAAGACATTGAAAATCAGAATCATTAGGTGGTGGTGTGTTGTTGTTGTTTAGCAAAAGCTTACTGATGCTGAGAAGGAATACCATGTTGGCATGGTCAACACTTTCCTGGTAACCCATAGCCACCGTTGTGTGAAGCCAACTTCACTGTTCTGTCTGACAAGCCATAATCTATCCGTTTTCTCTCTAGGTTTTATACAAGCAGAACTGGGAAGACACCAAGGATAAGTACCTGCTTCCCCCTGATGCCCCTGAACTTGTCCAAGCCATCAAGAACACAGCCATGTTCAGTAAGGTGAGAAGGGCTAACTCTTTTTAACGTCCCATCGCACACTTAGAGCCATAGCTGCTGAACTTTCAACAACTTGGAATACAGTTTTTTTTGCAAGTAGCCTCAGGACTTGTATGGGGCTATGACATGACTGGGAGGACCCTCAGATCCTGTTGAGGAGCACGCTTGGACAGAGTAGATGAAATCCCTGGAGAACCTGAACAACCTGTGGGTGGGAATATAACATGGAGGGAATTAAGATCTTTCAAAAGTAGGACAAGCTACTAACAAAAACAAATGATGTGAACTGGATGGAAAGGGGGAGGTTGTCTATGTCTTACCCTGACCTCAGCTCTCACTTTGCCCTTGGTGCCTCATCTCATCCATGGAGTTCAAATGATGTATTTCATGTATTGCTTGTTTTCTCAACATTTCTTGCTCTTCTCTGATCTAGAAACTGTACACTGAAGACTGGGAAGCAGACAAAGGGTTGTTTTATCCCTATAATGACAGTCCAGAGCTGAGGAGGGTTGCCCAGGCCCAGAAAGCCCTTAGTGATGTAAGTGAAATACACTGGGTATCATCTGAATGTGGGGTCGGGAAAGCCTGGGCCATGTCTTTAGGTCCTTAAGAAAGATCCAAAGTCATTATTACAGAGGACTACATCTAACGTCAAAATTTATTATGTGTCTTTATCTCAGTTATGATTCATACTTTATATTAGACATAATTTAGCCCAATCCCTTCTTCCTTTGTGTGAGGAACCTAATCTCACATCAATAGTGGCAGAGTCTAGACTTAAACCCCAAAATTAATGTTCTTCCCACCAAACCATGTATCATTTCCCCGCCTCAGCTCAGCCAAAGTTGTTTTGTGGTGGTGGAGGAGTGGCATGTTTAAAAACAGCCATTGGAGTCACATCCCTCTCTTTCCACGTTTACTAAGGGAACACAGTCACTTCAGAGTATTTATCTCTGCCCACCATCCATCATCTCCTGAATGGAATGTTTCTCTCTTCTGCCTGGGGACTCTTGAAACCTGCTTACACAGTTCATCCACTGAGAGAGCCTGGAAATTCCTTATGTCGGGGCTATTTTCAGAGTTAGTAAAAAATCAGTAGGCCACTTGCCAGGATTTGTATGTCTTAGGTCTTGAGAATAGTATATTAGAGGAACTTTAAAAGACCTCTTAAAATCTTTAGCACTGGAACCAACCACAGCAAAGTCTCATACCCTTGTTTTGAGGTTTGTTTTTTTTTTTTTTCATTCTTGGGTTTACTGGAAGCCTTCTAGATTTACAAAAGATCCAGGCTTTGGCAGAGAACTATTTTATGAAATGGCCTGTTACCTGGTATTCAGTTGTCCTCCAGAAGAACTCAATGTAGATTTAACAAAGTATTAAGACTTATATGAGATATACTTCCAGTAGATGCTAGGGTCCCAGACGAACCAACATCACCATTTTATGATGTCTTTAACTTTGAGGTCTAATATTTGCTGCCTTTCTTTGCTAACACCTGCAAATTTTAATGGATTTGTTTTGATTCAACTTTTGATTAAAATTCAACTCATATAAACTCATACTTAGAATTCCTCCTCCATAGAGCAGGTTAGGAAAGAAGTCAAAATGAGTCTTTGAAGTCACCTAACACACTGTACCAATTTTAGAATATATGTACTTCCTACTATCTCTTTTAAGATAAACATCTTGGTTTTGTATCTCACAAATTCACAATTTTGTGCTAAGGTCATATTCTGGCTGATGAATAACTTATACTGATGATATCTGTGGTTTTTATTTCAAATGAGTGATTGGATTATGTAGAAAAAAAGTGAAGTAACACGTAGTAAATAGCAGGTAGGTAGTGGAACATAAACTTGGGTGCTTACAACATCTAGCAGGAATGAGTGGAGAAGCCTTCTGAAAATTTATGCAGGGTTCCTGACCGAGAGTTGCAGGCGGAATGTCTTCTCCATGGATGAGCTTCTGACTTCCTGTTCCCACTGCAGAAATTCCATACCATGGCATAAATAACAGTGGTTGGAAATGTATTACCTTCTGCCTGTTCAGAAGGAAGCTGTTTAATGTTCTGTCTTCTTGTTGCAGTGTCAGAGGGTAGCCTGTCCCTGGACAAGGAAAGGAATCTCAGAGGATATGAGATAAACGCTCTTAAGTCCAAGAGAAGCCTTGTTCATAGTACAGGTTCTTATCAAGTAATAAATAGCTATTTATTGAAAGTCTATTATATATGAATTTATAGTAGGATACGAAAGCTCATCCTTTTCCTATAAAATATCATACTGGCAAGATAAAAGTATTATATGTCAAATAAAAATAAAAAGACCAGAAATGTCTGATCATTGCTATGAGAAAGGACACACAGAAGAAATGATAGAATCTGGGTGATGATGAGGAAAGACATTTCAGGTGCAGGAACCACATAATCAAAGGGAAATGGCGACCTGATTCTAGGGTGTTAGAGAACAATGAAAGTAGGTGCCTCAGTTGTGTGGTTCTTATTAAATTGCTAGGGCAGGACCTTAAGAATCAGACTGATGTACAAGTCTGGCAATAAGTCATCATGAGGTGCAAATGAGGACAACAGGCCAATGAAGTAGAATCTGAAGAATCGTGATAGTCAGATAGACGAAGGGAAAATTCAAACTTGTGAGTATTCATAGAACTCTAATTTGTCAGTGTAGACGGATCAAAGGGAAAGAAAGGAATCGTAAGATAATAAATATTAAGTGTGAATGACAGTGGATATTGGAAACAAAGGAGAGAATGGAGCCATAGGAAAGTTTATTACCACATAATGTATGTGCTTAAACATATGTATTGTGGAGAAAGAAACAGATGTGAAATGATAGGGAAAATGTTTAGATCGTGGCATTTTATAGTTAAAGTAGATGTTGAGGCTGTGAAATCCTCATAGATGTGAGGTCAGGATAAGAACAATGTTTAAAAGCCCTCAGAATGAATGTGATAGCTGAAGACAAGAAATGTATGAGGGAGGCAGAAGAGTAACAGGCAAGGACAGAGTCCTGAAGGACACTCAACTGCAGGGCACCCAGAAAGGAGCCAGCACAAGACAAGGAAACAGAGAAAGTGAAGGGAAGTCTGGAAATGCCATGTCATGTAGACACAGAGAGAGTTGAAGACACTCTCTGCACACTTCCCTTTTCTCATAAAACAATGACTAAGAAATGTCTCCGTACCACTTAAAGTTGGCTATGCCTTTGAGATATCCCAAAAAGGGAACATAAGAAAGAACTTACAATAATGAACTAAAAATCTCCACTCTCACTTTGCTTAGGAGACAGCTTTTCTTTTTTATTGCTGACCAAGTATGCACCAAGTATCACGTTACTAGTATGGCTATTAATACTATTGTTAGCAACATGAGCTTTACAGTGGCTACCTCAGAGACCAGGGCGAGCTGTTGTCTACAGAACATATTCCTGTGTGGGCACGTAGCCTCCAAGCCGGGGCTTATAGTAGTCGCTCTTGTTCTCTCTCTACCTTTTTCTGCATCTCTTTAAATACTATTTACACGTTTTCCTGTTATCTACATAGAGACCAAAGAGTTTGCAAAGATTAAGAATGTCTTTAAACTGATCTGGAACACAGAATTCTAACCAGACAGAACTCTGAGCATTGTTTCTGAAAAATAGAGACTTGGTGATCTGATTTCTCAGGAACTTTTGAACGGGTTGTCACACTTGATAAGCATTTCTGCTGTTTGGATGCTACTTTCTCCCTAAGGACTTGTCACTCATGGAAAATTCCACTTTCCCTTTACCTAAAATAAAGTTTTTATGTATTTAAATTAAGCAGGGGAATGTATACATATTATTCACTTTTTTAAAAAAGTCTTTTATATCCCAGTTAACTTGATGATAGTCATGAAAGCTGGTGTTCTAAGTACTAAATTGATACTATTAAGAGACATTTAGACCTGGTTAAGTATAAGATGATTGTGGTCTTGGAATGAGCTAATTTATTTTTTAATATAAATAAGAATGCTGTCATGTTGAAGGGCCCTCTGTTGTGTGATAGAAGAGTTGGGAAGATGATGTTCCAGTCCAGACTTCTGCTGGAGTCAGTCCCTAACAGCTCCCACTAGTTAGAAGATTCAGGAAGGCAGAAAGAAAGAAGAGAAGAAATGAGGGGAGTCTATGATTCATATATACCAGATTTTTAAAAAAAGACAATAGAAGCTTTTATATGCTGAAAGGAAGGAGGTAATAAGCAGGGAGAGACAGAAGCTTTGAGACAGAGCAGGGACAGCTGATGGAGCTTCGTAAAAATGGCAAGCCAGGAACTGGTGGAAAGCTCTGAAGGCCCATGAGGACTGCTTCTTAGAGCCAGATCAGAAGGTCAGAGATAAATTATAGGTATAAAGCCCCTCATTTCTCTATGAGAGAAACAATTGGAGTAGCAATTCTGAGGACTTACAGAAGTGTTGGAGTCAAGACCTACTTCTAGGAGTCTGGACACATCACAGGATGTTCAAGTTTCACTAAAGACAAAATGGTAGCTATCATAAAGTCATAGAGTGTTAGACACAGAGTCCCAGTCAAGTTCCAATTCACAGAACAGAAAATTGGGTTGATGACCTTAGAGTTCATGTTAGGTGCTTTGGCTTGAAGACTTACTCCCATGCACGTTGTTCATATGCCCTTCTTAACCCCACTTACAATGTCAGCATCATTCCATTGGTAAGTGTGTGAGATTCTCCTTCACCACTCAGCATCCTTGGTAAAAGAATAGAATGATATGTAATAAAATTATCCAGAAGTGGGCATGGTTAAGTAGGTGTGAAGAAAAGACAAGATTGAGAGTTGAGGATGTTAGTGAAAAGAAAATGTGCCATTGCTAAGGATGCTGTGAAGACAAATGCAAAGAAACAGGTCAAGGACCAAGAATCCTTGAGAAGAGAGGAGACTCAAACAGAAATGAGTGGGAGTCCCAAGAGGCAGGATGTGTAAACCAGGAGACAGTCATGGCTCCATAGTGCACAATAATTCAAGCATGAGAGAGAAAAACATTGGCGTTGTTAAAAAGGCTGACAAATGAATGCAGTATGAAAAAGAGGGCTCTTTTTCAAGTGCATATGAACATTCTTGCCTTTTACTTTCTGTCAGATTGCCTACAAAAAAGGACTCACCGAGCAGCAAACTCAGTTCACATCCCTGCCTGATCCTCCTGATGTAGAATTTGCCAAGAAAGTAACCAACCAAGTGAGCAAGGTAAGTGTAGAGAGGTGGATAAACTCTGTCTCTCTTGGAAACTTACCAATGGTGAACATAGAGAAGAAACACAAACACTAGGGGTATGGTTGCATATTCCCTGCCCCCCCCAAAAACAACCCTTACAGCAAAAACAGTACATGTGCTCATAGCATAAATGACTTCAGTGGTTAGTGAACATGATGATTCAGTGATTTGTAAATGTCACAGTCACCTCTTGATAAGGCAGCTTATTGGCTTACTGCCTCTTGACATTTTCCAAGAAAGATACCCAGGTCAGTGACTAACTTCACTCTCCGTGGAGGCTGCGGTTTAACTTGGGGGAGTTTTATACCCCCCACACCCTCAGTCAGATGTGGACAGACTGAATGAGCTCTCAGACAGGGCTCTGTGACCAGTGATGGGGCCAACACTTTCGAGCTTTGAAACCCTAGCAAGCTGCTTCTTTTGCCTATATTTAGCCAAATAAAGTAACTCACAAGGATGCAGCTGTGCCATGGAATGCAGAGAGACAAGTGTTGAGCTGGTACATAGGCCGAGCTAAGACCTGTTGTAATGAGGTCCCATCAGGCCACTTTCTCTGAGACCCGGCTGCTTTTATCCACCTTTCTTTTCCTCTGAAAGTTGAGACTCAGTTTCATCTTCTGCTTCAATTTTATTGAACCTCAGGGTTCTTATTTTTTGTTTGTTTGTTTGTTTGTTTTTGCTAGAGGTGGGCTCTTGGATAGAGGAGAAGAAAGAAAAGATAGAAATGATGTAATCCCTCCCATAGTGTTTTTAGCTTCTCCTTTTGAAGAGTACTTAATGTAAAACCCAGGGGCTGAGTAAGTATAGTAAAATTAATGGGGACACTAGCAACCTTTCCTCCAGGGCTGAGCAGAGATTAACTGAAGGACTTTACATATTGGAATGGCTTCTGGTGTGTCCATAGCAGATAAAAAATAGAACAGAAAGATTGTTTGGGAGAAGTTGTCTTCCAAGTGGTCATTTAAAAATAATCCACTTTTAATTTATATGTAAAGACTAGCTCATTTCAAGTAGCTTTTTTTTTTAATCTAATTTGAGCATGCAGTGTGGACATTTGAAAGTATCACTTTCAAACTTTCCCATAGTCACTCTCCACAACAATTTAGGCCTGCCAATGAAATTCACAGTGTGCTTTTCAGTATGGCAACCCTCAGACAAAGCTGACAACTGAGCTCTTAAAACATGACTAGAAAAAAAAAAACTAAAAATATTAGGGAATTTGGACTCCTACAATAAAATCATATGCAGAGTGTGTTAAAACAGCAGGCTTTGCCTTCTCAAAGTCTTAGAAAATCGAAAGTCAAAATGAAGTGTTATCACATTAGGAGCTAAGAAGTCAATACATGAATTGGAAGAAGGCACATACATGTATCTATTTCTCTAATACTGAGAGTCTTTCATATGGGAAGCATAGACTGGATCTTAAATGCTTACCATGAAGTAAAAACAAATGTAAACTAACTCATCATTTTTTATACCAACCATGTGCTAGAATTGGATCTATTGGGTTAAATAAGTTATATTAAATTTATTTCCCAACCTGTTCCTTTGCATCTTAAGAGATATAGCTTCTGGTGTTAGGTCTATTTGGACTGTACAGTGTTTTGCAGAGGGTGACCCATTATTAGGTACTTGGAAAGAGTTGTCAACCTAAGTTTGACTCTTGTAGAATAATCTGAGCAGAGTGACTGTAAATGAAGGCCACTGGGTTTGGCCACAGAGACAATTTATCCAAGTCTTACCCAAATTCCAAGTTCTTAGTGTCTGTTGTGCATCAAAAATACCAATCTATTGAGTGAGAAATATTGTGCATGGATGCCAGTTCATCCAGCAACGTGGCATCTGTAAGACCCGACCCTTGGTCAGTGGTACTTACTTCGAGATACTCCTAAGGAAACACCACAATGCAGATTGATACAAAAGCAAGAGGTTTATTTTCCGGCACTTCAGGGTCAACCTTCGATCAGTCCCTTGAGGCAAGTGATGAGAAGGCAACCCCGAATGACTATTACAAGTAGTTTTTATACTTTTTAGGGGCACAGGTTACATCAGCAAGGTTACAGTTCATACGTATTGTCTAAGCATATTGACCTTTAAATCTATTGGCTAGCAAGCATGACACACATTTGAACTCTACCTGGTACTTTCCAGAGGGTCAGGTCATTATCAGTCAGTACAGTCTGAGAATGTTTTACTCAAGGAAGTCCCTGTGGATGGAGAATGGAACTTGGCCTAGCCTTGACTCCAGGCAGGAGGGAGAAGCTGTAAGGAAGATGTAAGGACTGGAAAAAGCCCTTAGGGTCCCTCACATCAAAGTGCAGAGGCCCAGGCTGCCAAGGGTGACTTCTTTGTGATGCTCTCCCTTGTCTTCCCCACTGTCAGGCTTTTTGAATCCCCATCTCAGCATCACCATAGCAACTTTTCCTCCAAAGTAGATTAAAAATGTCTCCTTCATTGTTTCTCTTTCAGACATTTAAACTCTTGACATGTCCTCACCAAACTGTACCTTCCATGTCTGTTGTATGTCTTGCTGCCAATGGTTGTATTGACATTGCCTTCTCTTCTTCATCAGCTCTTCTTACTCTCCTTTTCAGAGTATATTCACTTCCCTTTGTCTTTGCCAAAATCATGAGCTTCATGTCAGCACCCTTCTAGTCTCGGGTATGCTTTGTGGGCCAGACTTAGGTAAATGACTCAGGAGAGTTGTTCTTACAACAGATATTCCAGGCAAGAGAACAGGCTCACCATGACCAGCTGACATGGATACAGCATTGGGAAGTGCCTTTAGTTTCTCTGTGCCTGACTCTTTGCTTCCCTCCAGTAGTTTCCAGTGGAATCTAGAAGCTTTTTTGAAAAGTATGTCTTGCAGTGGCACATTGTTAGATAACACGGAGCCCTGATCTTCTGAAATATTCTATTGCATTGAACTAGGGAGGCTCCTATGGATATCATCAAAAGGCATTTATTGAGTCTCAAAAGTAACTCTGGACCAACTATAGTCAATAAAGAAACCCAGTGAGGATGCCCCACATGCTCTGAAAAATAACTTCTCTGTGAATGGAAGTGCCCTGTGGCTCAGCTACTTAGAAGAGATGTGATTAGCTCTCCACATTTCCTCTCCATTTGATAACCATATAAAAACTACTGGTGCCTATCTGGAAAGTGGGAAATGAAACCATGAGTTTAAACAAGATGCCAGGGAGCCTAATTTGTAGCCCAGTGCCCTTAGCTGACTGGTGGTGAGGAGGGCCTATGGTTTGAGGAAGCAACTACAGTGCCTACTGACATGTGGTCACCTCCCCTATAAAGTAGATATCCAGAGTTTAGAAGGGACACTTTCCTCTTTTAAATAAAAGTTTCAGGTAAAGTTCAATCCAATCTTTCTTCTAGGCTGTCATTGATCAGCTTCAGGTATAAGAGAGAGGGAGGGAAGATTAAGGAGAAAGTTTCAGGGTTAGACAGAAAGTTAGATGCTGGACTTAGGATATGGGGGAGACTTCCCACATGGATACTGCCTGCCTTTTCATTCACTCTTCTAGTCAGAGGCCTAACCCTTTGGCCTCCTTCCTTCCTGCACATAAAGGGGAATGAGAAGGGTACCCTCCCTCTGCAGTTAGCAAGCGACAGCCGCCCATTCACCCATGCAGTGGGACCCCTTACCAACACAGGAGGACTTGAGCATAGACTGTGAGTGATCAGTCCCCAGCTAGACCAACTGCAAGAAGAAATAGGAAGCTTTTTCCTGGAAAGTAAGAAGAGAGGAAGGACCATGGATGAGATGTCTAGGTGATGTTGTACTCTGCTCTTTATGTTGTTTAACTGTTTCCTCAAAAGCCACAAGTCTATCTCTGTTGTGAGAATTACAGTCCTACTCAGTTCTCCTCAGCAAAGCTACACACCTAGTACCTGTTTCTCTGTAAATAACCCGAGGGCTGGCCAGTAATAGTAAGTGCTGCTTTTCAACTTGATGTTACAAAGATCTCTGTTATAACAGCTTTTTGATGCATCTGGTTTCATCCCTTTGTCTGAAATCCTAAGCTTCCTGGAATCCCCATCCCCACCCCCTGCCACACCCACCACGGCACAGAGGCACAGAACCTCAGAAAGACTTAGCTGCTGGAAAATTGAGCCCTGAGATGAGAGAGCATCAAAAACTTCTAAAGTGGTCTTTTGTTCTTTGCTTTTTATTTTTGAACATTTTATCGTTTTCCTTATTTAGTTTGGTTTTGGTTTTTTGAGACAGAGTCTCACTATGAAACCCAGGCTAATTTTGAACTCATGATTCCCTTGCCTCAAACTTCCAAAGCTCCCTTTTTTTTTAAACAGACATCTGCCACCATGCTCAAATCAAACTTCGGAAGCTTTAGTGTTTCTGGGTACTTTATTTGTCTATCAGATTCTTAAGAAACCTGTTTCCCAAAAGATTAGTAGTACTTTTACAGGCAGCCTTGGCAAGTCCCCAAATCAATTAATTCACCTTCATTTTGCATTGGGGATTTTCTTCAACAGAGGAGGTGTCTTAGTTAGGGTTTCAATTTCTGTGAAGGGACTCCATGAACATGGCAACTCTCAATAAGAAAAGCATTTAATTGGGCCTGCTTACAGCTTCAGACATTTAGCCTATTATTATCACAGCAGGAAGCATGGTGGGTAACATGCCAGTAGACATGGTGCTGGAGAGGTAGCTGAGAGTCCTACATCTGAATTGGCAGGCAGTAGAGAGAGACAGACACTGGGCCTGCCTTGAGCATCTAAAACATCAAAACCAACTACCAGTAGTGACACACTTCCTCCAACAAGGCCACGCCTACTCCAACAAAGCCACGCCTCCTAATAGTGCCACACCCTATGATCCTATTGGGGCTGTTTTCATTCAAACCACCATAGGAGGGTAGCTGAATTAGTTAGCAATCTAATTTAGATTTTGCTGTTCTGTTTTTGTCTTTTGAGAGAGGGTCTTTCCATGTAACCCAGGATGGCTTGATCTCAACATCCTCCTGTATCTGCTTCCCTGATATACAAGGCAGATCTGAGTCTCAGCCAAATTCAGCTTATCTATCTGTCTACTCCTCTCTCTGTCTCTCTTGCCTAGTATACAATTTTCTCCATTTTCCTTATGAGAATAGCTGTCATTATTATAATGAGTATACTATATATTTGTTTAGTGCCGTAGATACACACAGCATCTTTAGCATATGGTCTTGCTTCATCTTTCTAGCCATGTTCTGTGTAAACTACAGCAGCAGCCCTTGGGATTGAGAGAGTCAAAGTGTTGAAATACTAAATCAATACTTTAATAATGACAGTGTCCAGTCATGGGCACTAAAAATCCAGAGATCTAAAATGGACAGCTATAAAAGCTGCTCACTGATAATTAGCATATTGACCATTGCAAAAACAGAAAATAGGGCATTTGGGGGAAAGCTGTACTTCCTTTTACACTGGTTCTGTACATCAGAGCTTGAGTTACCGGTATAACAGTGAAGTACGTTCTATTTCCATGAAGGGTGTGGTGGAAATACAGGTGCATCCAAGCCACCAGACAGTCAGTGATGATGTCTTTGGCATAGCTATATGAGTCAAGAAGGAGAATCTCTCTAACCCTGCTCTAGCTTTGCCTCATGGTCCCATGTCTGGGTTTCTGTAGGTTAATTATGTTCCAAGAACATATGGTCCAAGATAATTCACAACAATGTATCTTGGGTCAGTGGTGAGGTAACTTTACATAGCCCATTCTGGGTTAGAGTCTAAGTCCCCAAAGTCAGCAAGGAGAGAGAGTCTTCTTGTCTCTCTCTTTGTTCCCCTTAAGTCAACTTTCTTGCTGGGTCAATAGACTAGAGTGCAAGATAACTTGAAGATATTCACTGAGGACCTAATATGAAGCTCATCAAGATATTTAATAGTGTACTGCACTCAATTCCTATTTGTCAACTGTTGAATTTGGTTTTTGTTTCATTTCTTTTTTTTTTTTTTAAACTCCTCCAGCAAAAATATAAAGAAGACTATGAGAAGAAAGTCAAAGGAAAGTGGAGTGAGACACCGTGCTTCGAAATTGCAACAGCCAGAATGAATGCAGACAATCTCAGCACAGTAAGCCTGGAGCCAGGGCCAGATGTCCGGGAGGGTAGCCCTTTCTCTAACAGCTTCCACCTGCTTGCAACATCTCAAGGAGTTCTAGAATTCTAGACACTAGCTTGACCAAATCACATGATTTCTACCCTAATTTTCATAGGAACAACCTGATGAGACCCTCTTACTAGTTACAAAATAGCAGTTAGCATGAGTCAAAGAGGCTTTTTGTAGTTTATTCTTTGCCCACTGAATAAAATTGTTCATTTATAACATTGATTTATTTAGTTTCACTGGAAAATAGAAATCTAGTTCTTCTTCATTCATCTGTTCTGGCTTTCCAGACTTCTTTCCCAGTGGGCCTTTCCAATTGTTCTCTCAGCCTGTTCTAATTGTCCAGACCTCTGTTAAGCTGATAATCGCTTTGGCAATGCCCCTACATTCTCTGCTCAAAATCTGACTGGTCTAAACCAAGGGGGAGAGGACATGCAGACTTGAGGGGCTCTGCCCAGTACACACTATCTTGGGAGTCTGTCTCCACAGCTGTTCTCCAGCTTCTTTACTGTCTTACAGAGGAAGTACCAGGAAGACTTTGAGAACATGAAAGACCAGATCTACTTCATGCAGACTGAAACACCTGAGTATAAAATGAACAAACAGGCTGGAGTCGCCGCTAGCAAGGTATTGATCTTCATGTCTTTAGTGGGGTGAACTCATAACTCTTGCCCTTGAATATACTGAAAAGGCTTGTGGAGTAGATTATTAGAGAAATTACCAAAGCTAAGGCTAGTGCATAGTAGAATGCCTAAAAATAATAAAAAGTAAAAATGTGTTGCCATGACAATAGGATCTTTAGCAGCACCTAATTGCCATTTTCTTTCATTTCATGGAGTGGAAGGTCTTTTGCTGGCCAAAAACATGATGGGAACTCTCTTACCTAGTGGTACTTCCACCAGAAAAAAAAAAAAAACTGGCAACCTTATATGAAGCAATGTGCTTCACACTCAACGTTGTTGCTCCTCTTGTGTTCTTACAAGTTGGTGATCAAAAATGAGATCAGAAGCCCATGGATGTCTTCCTATGCCCTGTAGAGTGACTTTGATAAAGGGGTTATTCCTTGACATTTTAAGGTAGTATAATTTTTATAAAAGGCATAAATGTTAAGGCCAAGTAAACTTGTTTGACCAATGCCTTTCCCAGAGCATTGGTTCTGCCAGAGGGGAGAAAGCAGGAAGATCCCATCACTTAGAAAGTGTAAGGCAATGGTGTTTTGGATCAAGATACCAGCAGGACAAGGGATGAGAAATATTTAGGAAGTGGAGCACACTTAATTTGTTGAAGGATTGTATCAGAGAAAGCTTTTGGACTCAGCAGCTAGTCTCATGGGGTTTCCCTTGATGAATACAGGGAAGATTACAGAAGAGGTGATTGAAAGGGGTTGAAACAGGAGTTCATCTTCCAACATGTTACATTTCAGATCCCTTTTAGATTTGAAGATGAAAATATCACATTGTTTGGTCGATGGTATGAGTCTGGAGTTTCAAAGTATGTTTGTAGGAATTTTATACAAAATTTGGGGATGTTAGCTCTTCCATGTAACAGAGGCAGGTAGGATAGTAGGATTTGTGAATGTCCCTTTTGTTCAATTCTGTTTTGCAAGGAATTTATAATTCTATGAGGTAGAAAGGCTATGCATGTCTCCCATGCCTATAGAGCCTGTAAAGAAGCCTCTGTGGTAGTCTGGCTAAGCAGTAGGGTTGGCACATCCGGGTTTCAGTTGTGTATCATCTGCCATTGCCTGCTAAGCCAATTGTTTGGGGTTTTGGTAAGTATTTTAAAGGTAGTGAATTCCTTAGGCTGTACAATCTAGTAAATATACTACCAAAATAAAATTCTTAGACTAGAGATCATGGTCAGAATTAAGATCAGTTTGCTCTTCTGCTCACTCTGGACGTGTTCTCGGTTACAGGTTTTTCATTTCCCCAACACCCAAATCACTACTTCTACCATAGTTGGAATTTAAAGTATAAGGTGGGAAGGGAAAGAAAAGCTGAAGTTACCACCATTCATTCTGCATGCTTCCTTCTTGTCCTGCCTGTATATGAAATATGAGCCTGCTCAATACTTGGTTATAGGAAGGCTATAAAAATGAAGTCGATGATACTTCTAGATTCTTGCCTTTTTGATGTATAGGCAGCTAGACTAGGAGCTAGCTGGGAGTTAAAGGCTGAGTGAAGGTTCTGCAGGAGCAGACATCTGGGACACAATGTGCTGTCACTATTTGTGTTTCTTTCTTTGTCCCAATATTTATGTGTCTTTCTCCTTTCGAGGACAGAGACCATATGCTGTTCTTTTTGTGCCTTTCCCAGAGTCAGGCACAGAATCAACTCCCTCTGATCTTTTGGAATGAATAAATGAATGAAAAGGAAAGCTTCCTGGAAATTCATGCACTCTCCATGCTGCTGCTATGAGTTCCTGTGGGTTTTACGGTTATAAAATGTCAAGCTATCATTTTTTCTAAAGACAAATTGATTGTGGGGCCGTGTCTTAATTGGTATAATGGAGACGAGGACAAAAATAACCTGTGGAGTTACTTTATTATTTTATTTCATCCTACAGGTAAAATACAAAGAAGACTATGAAAAGAACAAAGGGAAAGCAGACTATAATGTACTCCCTGCTTCAGAGAACCCACTGCTCAGGCAGCTGAAGACAGCAGGAAACGCCCTCAGTGATGTAAGTCAACTCTCTTCACAAATGGTTTTAAAACCTTGACTTAGAGGGAGATGGAGTCTTTCTCCATGTGTGGTACCTGTGTGCCTGTGTAGCTTTACTAATGTGTAAGGTTATAGAGGCAAAGGCAGAGCAGAGATGACAAGCCATGGAAGGCTGAGTGTCTCTGAACATAACATGCTTCAGTGTCTGCAGCCAGTGGACTGTGTTCAAAGGTCAGGGAGATCACCCCCTGCTTAGAAGTTTCCAGTATCTGGGCCTCCCAGTAGGCATGGAACATGGTATGCTGGGCTTCTGAATGGGTCAAATGAGAATTTCAAAAACAGATCCTGAAACTATCATCTGCAGACACTGAACTCAGAAGATACCTCTTGACATGTTCCCTGTCTGTTTTTATCTGTAGAATTGTTTAAAGCCTGAATAGGCTGTTGGAATTGAAATAGATAAATAAGCCAGAGTCTGGTCTTAGAAGGCTAAAGGTCAAAGATGAATTTTCCAACAAAGATACACAGGCTAAATATGTGATCGTTTGAGGGTATTTTTTTTAATGGACAGATTATACAAAGCTTTTTCCAAGATTCAAAGGTTTTATGTAGCTCTCTGAATAGGTTAGTTACTATGTCTCTGCCCTTGAATTAAGTTAGCATGGCGGGGAGTGTGTGCATGTGGTTGTGGGGTAGGAAGACAAGGAATAGGGTGTTAATCCATCTTTCCAAATCGCTCTGCTATGACCTCGACATGAAATGCTTCATTTTCCAAATGAAGGGCATGTTTATAAAACCAGCCATCTCAGATTCAAATCTACTTTCGTTGCTAGAAACAGGAATATAAATGTATTACAAAGGAATGCGATTACTGAGACTTTGAAAATCCACCATGAAAAGGTGGTGACAGCGGCTTTCTTGGCCTTGTACTTGAAACCAATAATTGATCAATTTTTGTTACCTTAATGCTAAATAAATGTTAGCAGTCAAGGGGAGTTAGTGATGACCCATGTTTCAAATTCTCATGAGGATCTTTTTTTTTTTTTAAGGCTAATTATGTACTTTTTCAAATTGCCTTTTCATGAATGTTTACTTGAAATATAACAAGGCTATAGACTGGTGTTATCATGGCTTCTGTGTACACGGGTCAGAGTTGGTGAGAGAGGGAAAGAGGGAGAGAAAGAGAGAGAGGAGGGAAGGGGAGAGGGGAGGGAGAAGGAGAGGGAGAGCAAGAGGGGGAGGAGGAGTGGGTGGGGGAAGGAGGGGGAGAGAGAGAGAGAGAGAGAGAGAGAGAGAGAGAGAGAGAGAGAGAGAGAGAGAGAGAGAGAGAGAGAGAGAATAGCTCAGAGACACAGCCCAGCCACCAAGGCTCAGCTAGAGGTAGTATGTTGGATTCTTAAGCTTTTGAGAATGTAAAAAATCTGGTTTTACAATCATGGCTAATAATACCGCACCACCTTGTGCTTGATTGTCAGGTTCTAAGATAGTTGACAGGTGGTATCTTTTCTTCTTTTGTTTGGTGTTGGAAAATGAGCGTTATAATCAGTGTGGGAGTGACAGGATCTATTTTAATTGCTCCCCCTCCCTTCGGCAGAAACTATACAAGGAAAACTACGAAAAGACCAAAGCAAAGAGTATCAATTACTGTGAGACCCCCAAGTTTCAGCTCGACACTGTGCTACAGAACTTCAGTAGTGATGTAAGTGGTCATACGGTTGGTCGTCCTGTTTAAAGGCTCTTAGCTATTAAGGAGCTGATCAGCTGATAATTGAAGAACATTTTGTCTTTCAGACTAAATATAAAGATTCCTACCTAAAGAATATCTTGGGACACTACGTGGGCAGCTTTGAGGACCCGTATCACACACACTGTATGAAAGTTACAGCCCAAAATAGTGATGTAAGTCCTAAGATTATTGTTTTCACGCTTTAAGTAAGACATTGTAGGCTGAAGGCATAAAATAAAGATTGCATCCTTACATCTCATTGCTTTCCCCTTCATAGAAAAATTTACAAAGCTGAGTATGAAGAGGACAGAGGCAAGGGCTTCTTCCCCCAGACCATTACCCAGGAATATGAAGCAATCAAGAAACTGGACCAGTGTAAAGATGTATGTTCACAGAGCGAAACTATGACAGTCATCCCTCCTCCCACACACCAAATCCTTCACATCTCAAGGATATTGACCCAGATATTGCTGCCCTTTGTAGCATCTAGAGGCCAAGAGAAACTTAAAAGAGAAACTTTAAAATGACCACTTTACAAATTTGCTCAAGTGAGGAGCTTTTAAGAACCACCATCTATTTTGTAGAAGATATATTTCTTTTCCTGCTGGTATCCTGGGACTCAAGGGCTAATTCGAGCTCATTGCTGTGAAGAGCTCGCAGGAATCTGAAGACATGGGGGTGTGTTCCTCGTGTCCACAGAAGAGCATCTTTCAAATGAACTGCAATCCAGCTAAAGCCAACGCCAAGAAATGTTTGATTAACCACTGATTTTTGGGGTGGAGTGGGTGGGGTGGGACAGGTTCCTTTTTTCTAGCTCATAGACCACCTTGGATTTCACAGCCACTACTAAACCAAATCCTTTTGTTTCCTCTTAGCATGCCTACAAAGTCCACCCAGATAAGACAAAGTTCACTCAAGTTACAGACTCACCTGTTCTGGTGCAAGCCCAGGTCAATTCCAAACAGCTGAGTGATGTAAGTTCTTCTAAGCATTTAGGGAACCAGTTACAGGGGGTTGAGGAGGTATTTCAAAATCCATATAGAAAGTCAATTTGTTCCATTTTGTCATTCCGGGATTAAACCCCAAGCCTTGTGCATGTGGGCAAATGCTTTACCACTTCAGTCTTAGCCCATTAAAAACCAACTTCTTATTTTATTTCACTTATTAGAAAACCTTTACATTTTAGCAGGTGTTAATATGTCTCTAATCACCTAGATTATTTTCCTTTCTGGTGGGATGGAATCTTTTCAAGTAGATAATACTTTGTAAAGTTGTTGATTCAAGGAAACCAACATAGCTTAAAGTACTGAAAAGAACAGGAATTCTAGATTTAGACGAAATTGGATTTGTATCCCAGCTTCTTGTGACACAGTAGTCAAACAACTTAATCTTTCTATGCCTCATTTTCTCTTACATAATTTGTAGATGTTTTGAAAATTAACACAATAGGAGATGTGCTTAGAATATACAGGTGTAGTGCAGACCAGATATTTAACATGCAGATTTCTCTCTGCCAAATAACTTTCGAGAAAAATGGAAGCCTAGAGATAAGTTTTAAATAGCCTCAGTATATTTATGGCCTGAAATGACAGTTTCAACTGCAGTATCAGTAAGCATGATATATGCAAGGTAACATTTATGAAGGATCTCCAGTAAAGCGACATCAGCGATGAAGAGGAGGCCAGACAGTGCTTATGTTAAAGGGGCCAATTGTGAGAGGCGTGGAGAGGAATGTGAATGAAGAGCCACCTCATTCTGTCACCTACCATGGTGGTGGACATGGTGACTGTGATAAATGTGACGACATGACAGGAGTCCAGTACACAGAATCAACAGTGCAGTCTTCCAAAGCTGTTGCTTTTGTGATCTTGTGATCTTGTTGATTTTCCAACATGTCTAAAGAAGGTTTTGTATTTGGTAAATCTTTTTCTTCTGATCTTAATAGTGCTCTCTCTGCCCCATACCCTGCTTCCCTCTCTTTAGCTAAATTACAAAGCCAAACATGAAAGTGAAAAATTCAAGTGTCATATACCTCCGGATGCTCCTGCCTTTATCCAGCACAGAGTGAACGCCTATAACCTGAGTGACGTAAGTACCTCACATACTGCACCGTAGACAGAGGTGCCCCTGGTTTTGAGTTGCTACATTGTAATTCAATGGCTACTTCAATGTTAAGATAGGAAGAACCCTTAACAATTGTATGTTTCTACTTTTCTACCAAAATAACTTTAAACTTACCTTGTAAATTCCCTACCTCTGTGTAGTCATCTCGCAAGTAGCTTCATTCTATTTTTTTTTTTTAAAAAAAGGTTTTGTTATTTCTTTATTATATGTAAGTACACCGTAGCTGTCTTCAGACACCCGGTAAGAGGGCATCAGATCTCTCATTACAGATGGTTGTGAGTGCTGTGGTTGCTGGGATTTGAACTCATGACCTCCAGAAGAGCAGTCAGTGCTCTTAACCTCTAAGCCATCTCACCAGCCCTTAATTGTTAATCTTAATACATTCTAACCAGCCTCTAAAATGTCACCCAGCATGTGTATTTCATTATAAATTTTAATGTTAGAACTGTTAGCATTGTTATGTGTCCTATACTGTAATTCAATTTTTCTTAGAATATACTCTTTGTTTAGAAATGATTTCCTTTATTCCCCAGGCCTACACTGTCCCTTTTTACACAAGTTAGACTTATTTCTACCTGTATGAAGGTTTATGCTAATGATAGCACAGAAGATATAAAGGGCAGAAGGCCATGAATCCATTGCCAGCTTTCATTTTCCAAATTCAATTTTATAGAAAAGTGAAATTACCCTCGGGAGAAGAGTGTGTCTTAACTTCTTCAACAATTCCCAAAACAAGTACTGCAATTATCCAGCCTTGGAGGGCAATAGGCTGCTTCTTGAAATGACCTCTGAGAGAATTTAAAGGGGAAATGGAAGTGATACCTGAAACCACAGAGAGTAGGCTA
This sequence comes from Mastomys natalensis, assembly GCA_021653895.1. Classification (NCBI taxonomy): domain Eukaryota; kingdom Metazoa; phylum Chordata; class Mammalia; order Rodentia; family Muridae; genus Mastomys; species Mastomys natalensis. Next base: position 610,470 of record JAJTUV010000661.1, on the reverse strand, counting down.
ACTGCAGAATGTGTGTATCACTCGCTGTTGCTTAGTTCAGGACTCAGATATTAGTGAGATCGCTGGAACTGAGCTAATTTGATGAAATATTCTGATAGAGAATGAGAAACTTAGAATCTCCTGCTTGAGGAGAATTACCTCAAGTATGCACAATTTTCTAGACAATGAACAGGGTCCATTTAGCTTCTATAAAGAATAAAGTGATAGTTGGGTGGTGGTGGTGCATGTCTTTAATCCAGGGTGAGGTGAGTGTGGGTAGGCAGTTGTAACTCTTGAGTTCAAGGCCAGGCTGGTTGGTCTATAGAGTGAGTTCCAGGACAGCCAAGGCCATACAGTGAAACACTGTCTTGTAAAACCTAAAAAAGTGAATAAATAAATAAATAAATAAATAGTCTCCGAATGTGATGACAGGCATTTCACTTTTGCTAATTTCTTTTCCAGAATGTCTACAAGCAAGACTGGGAGAAGAGCAAAGCTAAGAAGTTTGACATCAAGGTGGATGCCATCCCCCTGCTGGCAGCCAAAGCCAACAGCAAGAATGCCAGTGATGTGAGTGTAGCCCTGGGCTGGACTGCTGGCTTGGGATGCCCCTGCTGAGCAGTTAGCATGTATGTTGTCCCTGCAGGTGATGTACAAGAAGGACTATGAGAAGAGCAAAGGCAAGATGATTGGTGCCCTCAGCATCAATGATGATCCCAAGATGCTTCACTCCCTGAAGACCGCCAAGAACCAGAGTGATGTAAGTAACTTTCACAAACCACTCCATTTTGATGTGAGAATTCCCACTAATTAGTATACCCTTGGGTTGCATGTCAGCTTACACTCAAATCTCACATTCTCATGGCAAACTAAATATGGAGAGGCAATAGCAGAGATTCACTGTTAGCAATGTTGTTCTTCTCTGGGAGGACGGTGTCTTTAATCTCCTCTATGCATTTATTTCAGAAGGAGAAAACTAATAATAAAGATGCTGTTTTCTTTATTTCTCAGAAGCGACCTAATGTTAGTATACACCGTGCTTCTAGTATCAGTATGGGTGTGCACTCACTCAGTGCCCTGAACTGAGGTGTTTGCAAAGATGTGCAGAAAATAAAAAGCAGGAAGTAAGAAGATCAGCTGAGAGGCAAAGTAGAAAACCAGATAAAGCAGAAACACAGAAGCAAGACACTTCAGTTTAAGAATTTTATAAAAGAGAGAATGTGAAGCAAAATATGACAGATGCACTCGAAGGACTCAAAACCTTAAAAACTATAATTTGTGGGTAGCTGCCATAAAGAAAATGTAAGGTTGATGGGGAAAAGCAACTTCCAGGGGTATGAGAAGTGTGTGCATCAAGTGTTGAAGCTGGCAGCTTTTGTGGGGCTGCCTGAGTCCTCAGGCCCTTCTTAGGCCTTAGGCCTTATTTTACTTCAGCTATTTAAGCAATCCACGTTCTTCAAGCACACACAAATGGGACAGTTACTTCAAGGCATTCATGTGCTCTCTTTTTCAATCTATGAAATTCTGGAATAGGTAATATGATCACTTGCTGTCATTAGCAGCTGACACCATACAAGGCATGAGTTTCAAGAGCATCCTTTCCACATAGTGGAAAACGGGTAGAAGAAACCATAATAATTCTGTCCCATTGTTCCAGTCTAGCAATGGCATAGATCGCTCTTACTGTGTGAGATATATTTTCCTTTCTTTTTTTCCTTTGCTTTGGCAGAGACTATACAGAGAAAACTATGAGAAGACAAAGGCCAAGAGTATGAATTACTGTGAGACTCCTAAGTATCAACTTGACACCCTTCTGAAGAACTTTAGTGAGGTTGGAAAAGCCATGGCCACCTTTGGGTGGGAAGGCTTTCCTGCCCATTGAAAAGTCGCTATTAACTCAAAGTATGTATGTTTTCTTCATTAGGCTAAATATAAAGATTCATATGTAAAGAATATTTTGGGACACTATGTAGGCAGCTTTGAAGACCCATACCATACACACTGCATGAAAGTTTCCGCTCAAAACAGTGATGTAAGTTGGAATCCAGTTCCTCTGGCCTTGCAGTGACATTGTTTGGGAGCAACAGCCATTCTGAGCTGGTTTTGTTCTTGTGCCATTTCAGAAGAGTTACAAAGCAGAATATGAAGAAGATAAAGGGAAATGCTATTTCCCTCAGACAATAACCCAAGAATACGAAGCTATCAAGAAGTTGGACCAATGTAAAGATGTAAGCCAGCTGCCCTGAATTCTTCAGATTGAGTATAGGATGCTTGTGACATCTAGTGGTACATTTAACAGGAGTCTAAATGTTGTCACCTAGTCATCAGTATGAGTTTTTTGTTTTTTGTTTTTTAATTTGGGTTTAGGGGGTTGGATTGGGGAACACAAAAAATACTAGGAAGATATCTATTGGCGATGAAATTCTTTCAGGTTTTATATCTATTTTCAGTAGTTTGTACAGCTATAAATTCAGGGCAAAAGGAGACTATCCAAGTTTGTCATAATCAGGAGCTCATTGTTCAACAAAGTGATACCAGGGGCTAGCATGAGCCTGACACTGTCCTCGGTGCTGGGATCTAGGGAACAAGGTGATCTGCTCTCCCAGAAGTTCAGTTGGAGTGGAAGACAGAGACAGTAAACAAGGAGCAAGAGAGATATCATCTAATATAAGGGAGTGACTCCGAGTTAGACCAGGGTGATATGAAGAGACTGGAGGTCCAGAGTGATCTGAGGCAGGACTGTTCTGCTACACCAAGATCAGGGGCAGAGAAGCAGAACAAACAGTCTCAAGAGAGAAAGAGGAATCAAGAAGAGACATGACCAGGACATACTGGGGAGGAGAAAGATAGTATATAGATGAAAGAGAGTAGAATATGCAGAACTCATAACTCAAAGTACAGTCCAGACTCAACACAAGTTTCATCAGAGTCATGTAGGCATTGGAAAGATTGACTAGGCGGCTTAGATGCAGCAGAAACATCAATGATTGCTTGGCCTTTTGACTAATATCAAGTGTAGAAAACCCAGGAAGGTAGAGGAGAAAAGGGAGTAGAAGAGGGGGGAAGAAATGGAGAGAAATAACGTAATTCTGTTTTAGTTTTTAGAAAGCTACACATCTACAATACAACACTGGGGAAGGGAGATGAAAGGAGAGAAAGGGGAATAGAAAACAGAAGGAAGTAGCTTTAGTTCTACTTTCCAGTCCTAATGAAAGCAAAGCTTTGGATGTCAAGTTCCCCTGCATCAGTGTGGTATGAACAGGGATAGAAAAGTACAGTGGGAAATGTCAGCAGAGACTCTCTTCTCTTCCAGCACACCTACAAAGTGCACCCTGATAAGACCAGATTCACAGCAGTCACCGACACTCCGGTGCTATTGCAAGCCCAGCTCAACACCAAACAGCTCAGTGATGTAAGTGTCCTGACTTCTGTGCGAGGGGGTGACCTGGGTGTGGCTTACTGAAAATCTCAGTGTCTTCAAGTGTCATCTATTTGTCATTTCCTTAATGCCATGTTTCAGATTTTGATTAATCTGATGCAAATGTAGCTGCTAGTTTGAACTATAGCTCCCTCCCCGCCCCTGGCAGATTATTAAACAGCAATGCAGTAACTGATATTGTTAAATTACTCACTGATTTTTCATAGGATTGCCTTACTTATTAAAATGTGTCCCATGAATGCTAGACCTTTGTGCCACTTAATAGAACAGTAGCAACCGAGACATCTATTTGATAGACAAAAAGGGGGGCATTCCTGTTCTGGTACAGTCAAAGGCTTTAAAGCAAGAGAAGACATGGTTATCACAAAACATTTCTCCAGGAAGCAATCAGGAAACAAATAAGCATTAAAATATAGGGGCTGACTAGATGGCTCAGTGGGGAAAGATGCTTGCCACTAAGTCTGAGCGCCTGAGCCTTATCCCTGATCGCCTTCCACATAGTGGAAATAGAGAACTGACTCCCCAGAATTGTCTGCTGACCTCCACACTTGCCACAGCACATCTGTGCACACATGTGCACACACACACATAAAATTAAAAACTTAAGATGTAATTTAAAACGTATTAAAATTTAAAAAGCCCAATAGATACACATCTACAACTTAATTCCTGCACCTAAGGCTCAGGGAATATCAAGGAAGATATAAGTAGAAATATGGTAAGAGACAGAGGACCATAAAATCTGCTGTAAGATTGTGTCTCTCGGCTATGGCAGACAAGCTTCACTCGTGACGTCTCAACAGTCGGGCTAGCTAAACCAGACCTGAACACTGACACCAACTAATGTGCTAATGTGGAACACCACCCCTAGACAAAGAACACAGGTGACTAAGGGACTCTGAGAGTGAGAGAGAGTCTTCCCCCAGGGAGGACCCCCTTAGTTGGTTATCCAGTGGTCAGTCCTGAAATAACCGTGTGCATAGGCAGTACTGAATGGACTCAACAAGTTGTATGTATCTATTTACGCATGTGTGCATGAGTGCATATGTGTATGTAAAAGGAAGAATAAAAGAAGAGGAGGCAGCGATTTGAAAGGGAGTGAGGGGCATGGGAGGAAGGAAGGAAGGCAAATGGAGGGAAAATAATGCAATTAAACTTTCAATAAAAAACTAAGCTAGGATGACAGGGAAAAGAGTGCCTGGAAGGGCACTGTAGACAAAGAGCTGAAGAAAGTCTAAAGCAGGGACAGTGTGGACCAGAATTTATAGCTGTATTAAGATGTTACTGAGAATTATTCTGGCTTCCTTACTGCTCTGATTATAGAACTTTATAACTTTGGGTTTTCATGCCTTCCGGGCTGTCTTGTGATGCCAATGAAGTGTGTGTCTATAGTATAGTAGCAGAAATGTCAAAGTGAAGCCCAGTTGTGCCATAATTCTTCTGAGAGAGGGAATGAGACATTGACAAAACTAAATAGCTCACTTGGAACATTTTTCTTAAAAAGATACCAATACCTTCCTACATAAATTCAAGGAAATTCCTACTTTGAACTGTTTGAATGTCTTCTGAATCCATTTTGTGTGTGTGTGTGTGTGTCGCGCGCGCGCGCGCATGCACATGTGCACGCGCTGAAAAAAATACCCTGGGGCTGAGTAATTATAAAGAATAATAAAAGTTTACCAGGTATAATTGTCCTTGACTGGAACCCGAGCACTCAGGAGGCTGAAACAAGAGGTTCTTGAGTTTGAGTACAGCCTGAGCTGTTAAGACATGATATCTAAAGCTGTCTCCTCATTCCTCAAAAAAGAATAGAGGTTACTTAATTCATAGTTCCAAAGGTTAGGGAGTCTAAGAGCTTGATGCCACTTCCGGACTTCTTGTTGAGTCACAGGAATTGCTTAGATAGTCAGAGATCAAGCCCTCCTCAGAACTCATTTTTATAATGAAGCCATTTCTGTTGACCAATCAGACCATGAGGGCAGAGTTCTTGTGAGCCTATCACCTCTGATGGGTGGGTCCTGTTAAGTACCATCAATGGTAACTTTAAGGAATTAAGTGAAATTAGGCACACAGCCCACAGTAACATGTATTCTCCCTCCCTGCCCCCACCCCGTTCAGCTGAATTACAAAGCCAAGCATGAAGGTGAAAAATTCAAGTGCAGCGTGCCAGCAGATGCACCGGAGTTTATCCAGCACAGAGTCAATGCTTATAACCTGAGTGATGTAAGTAAGAGGCCACATGCTTGCCTCGTGTGTGGGAAGAAGAAAGTGTGTGTCTGCCTGAAGACAGAGCTAGACTCAAGACAGTGAGCCCTGGAGATGGTTATGAGTGGAAGTGAAGATTTTAAGTCTCATAATCTGGGGACCTACTTCATTAGCAGATATCATTTCCATGGTCTCTGTTATTATCAGAAGCATTTTCTCATTTATCCCTATGATAAGCTCTAGAGTTTTTGAGATGTCTCCCATATAAATATCTCATCTTACCATTTATAGATCACTGTCTATAATATAATAATATAATATAATATAATATAATATAATATAATATAATATAATATAATATAATATAATATAATATATATCAGAGTCTTTAGAAGGTTTTTAAACTATTAAAGCAGAGTATGCTGTTTATACTTTTAGCAGTATAGAAGAAGAAACTATGTAATAAAAGAATCAATAGTTATACTACTGTTTGAATAGTAAATTACTTATAAATGAAGTAAGTTTATAGCTACAAGCTTTCAGTTTTTTAATAATCACTAGATTAACCTGTTTTCAAAATCTTTTTTAAAAACCTGACTTCTTTCTTGTGAAACTTTCCCAGAATGTCTACAAGCACGACTGGGAGAAGAGCAAAGCTAAGAAATTTGACATCAAGGTGGATGCCATCCCCCTGCTGGCAGCCAAAGCCAACAGCAAGAATGCCAGTGATGTGAGTGTAGCCCTGGGCTGGGCTGCTGGCTTGGGATGCCCCTGCTGAGCAGTTAGCATGTGTGTTGTCCCTGCAGGTGATGTACAAGAAGGACTATGAGAAGAGCAAAGGCAAGATGATTGGTGCCCTCAGCATCAATGATGATCCCAAGATGCTTCACTCCCTGAAGACCGCCAAGAACCAGAGTGACGTGAGTGTCAGCCCCATTTTAAAGATGGTTCCACAGGCCACATCCCAGGGAGTAGAAAGATTTCAGTTGGAGAGTTTTGTGCCCATGAGTTCTCCTCAAGTTCATAAGAACTTGCCGAGAGCTTTAGAGGTAGAGTGAACCCTGGCTCTATCGGCTCTTACTGTCTCACATTTGAGGAAAGAAATTACTGACGGAATTGGCACCCAATCCACTTTGAAGACTCTGCATTAATATTTAATGGAGCAAAACTCCTAGAAAAGATCACTAGATGTTTTAATCTAATTTAGAGTTAGCTTTTAAATTGATTTTAAAACTGTCTTTAGAAAAAAGCTAATGAACTTCCGATATAAAATCAAGTATAGCTATTAATGCTTTCTGTTGATTTTAATAATTAATAGTGACCTCTATCTATGAAAAACATTCCCTTGATGATAGGCCTTTTAAAAAACATAATTATAAAAATATAAATAACATTTGTAGACCATTTTTTTTCATCATATGCATTTCCTGAATTTTGGGGATTCATGGATTGCCTAATGGTAACCCATGGGTCATCTGTCTTTTTCTGGTTATGATTTTAGTTACAGAGGCAAAACCAAATCTGCTATTTCCAACTAAGGTACATACTGCTTAGAAGAGATTTTTAAAGTGGCGACAGTGTTCTGTGTAGCTTGCAAACACTGGTTTCCATGGTAAAGAAGGAAGATGTGGGTATCATTTGCTTGTTTTAACCATGTACACATACATTGATCTATGTGTGATTTTTAAATCATTACTGTGAGCATTGCTTAGTGCTCATTTGCATGCTCTGCCTGTCTGCCACTTCTTATACCTTCTCAGGTTCAGAAGCTACACCTAACTCCACACTGGTGCCACAGGAAGTGCTAGCTTTCTTTGGTTTTGTTTATTTGTTTTCATCTTGTCCTTGAAAACATTAGACCAGTGGGCACAATATAAGCAGATACACTCTTATCAATTGTTTGACTTTGGCACATGAAAGACATTATCAGTGAGTTGGTCTCATACAATGCCCAGGCTAATGCTAAGTTGTATATAGCAAGGATGCTTTTTCTTAAAGCCATTTGCATCCTTGACAACATTTGAAAATGGATTTGTTTAGGATAGCACACAAAGTAATTTGGCCACGTCCGTCACAGTGTCTTCACACACATGAGCTGTGACATTAGATTTTGTTCTTCTCAAGTTACCCCAGCAATGCCTTCCCTTACATTCCCCCATGCCCTCTAACTTTCTCCCTTCTGGTTAGTCAATCCTTCTGCCTTCTTATCATGTGTATTCCATTTTCCTCTGTTTCCCATCTACTTTAGGGGCTTTATCTCTTTCTCAAGCTCTTTGTAGTTTGTGACCTAGAAACCTATACTCTAAGAACACACACACACACACACACACACACACACACACACACACCCCAAAACATGGAGTTTGTCGTTCTGAGGCTGCCTTTTTCACTTAACATAATGATTTCCACTTGCATCCATTTTTCTTCAAGTTTCCTAATTTCATTTTTATTTATGGCTACGTAAAATTGTATCATGTGGATGAACCACATTTTATGTATCTATTTGACTACTGATAGACAGTTATGCCAGTTGCATTTCCTGGCTATTGTGAATAGCGCAGCAATAAACATGAATGTGCACGTATTTTTGTGGTGCGTATTGACAGCATTTTATAGACTACTGATATGTGTTGGCTGCTGAGAACATAAACACAAGTGTCAAAACAATTCAGCTAGTCACTTCCCCGAAACTGCCACTTCAGCCCCTCCTCATTAGTCCCTTTCCGATGGGGCAGGCTTTAAACATGGGCTTGCATGCCTACAGCAAGTTTGGATTTTTCCATCCATCAGCCAGCACTTGAATTTTATAACTGATAAACGCATTCCCTGAGAGTAACAACCCACAGAATATAAGAAGGCAGAACAAGTTTCCTAAACTTACTGACAGTCATTCTCTGACAGAAAACCTGGTATGGTAGCTCAGGCTTGTAATTCCCAGCACTCAGGAGGCTGAGGCAAGAGGGTTGCCAGCGTTGAGTTCCGCTGGGTTTCATAGATAATACCAGGCCAGCCAGAGCCACACAAGCAAGACCCTGTCTCAAAAATCAAAAAAATAAAAGTAAAATAAAATTGGAAAGGTCTGTCCATGTATCATTTTCTTGAGGAATTTGATGACATAAGACAATGGAACAAATCTGGGGCAAAATAATCACTCAGATGTTTGCAGCTGTTTCTCTAAGTTATACTTTGCTTTCCTGAGAATTCATTAAGAATGTGCAGAACTAAACAGACTCTTCTTACAGCGTGAATATCGGAAAGACTATGAAAAGTCAAAAACGATCTACACAGCCCCTCTTGACATGATCCAAGTCACCCAAGCTAAGAAATCTCAGGCGATTGTCAGCGACGTAGACTATAAACACGTCTTGCACAACTACAGCTACCCACCTGACAGCATCAATGTGGACCTGGCTAAGAAGGCTTACGCATTGCAGAGTGATGTGAGTACCGAGCCTTTCTCTTCCCCTCTTTGGAAGGTGAGACAGACAGTATCTAGTATGAGCTTTGTTGTTGCTACCTCCCTGAAGCATTTGCCTTGTCTGTGAGGAAGCACGGAGGTACTAGGAAATGACCCCTGTGGTTCTTAGGAATGTATGTCCCCAGGATAGTACACATATGTCAGACGTGTGCTTTGTTACTATGTCCTTCTGAGAAGTTACCAACCTTGCTGAACTAAGAGGCCTCAGTTGTTAAACTGAAGTAAAACCAAAATTGTTTTGAGTATTTAAATGGATCCCAAGAGCCAGTAAGATAGCTCAGAAGGAAAAGTGCTCTTAGAAAGAGACTCTGTTCTCTCCTCTTCAGGCCCCCTGGAACCACTTGTTACTGTAAGTTTGGTTATTGCAGACACTTCACATGTGTGGAATCATACAGTATTTGTCTTTGGAGACTGGTTTGTTTCATTTAGCAAAATGTCCTCAAGGTTTAGACTTGTTATAGCTTTTGTCAGAATTGTCTGTCTTTTTAATGCTGAGCAATACTCCCTTATAAATACATGCCCTACCTTGTATATTAATTCTTCTGTTGGGTGATGTTTGGATTGTTCCTACCTTTTAGCTCTTGTGAGTTGTCTTTCTAGGAGCATGTATAACTGAAAGTCCTTTTAGCATCTAATTTCAGTACTTTTGGGTATATATCCCAGAAGTCAAATTGTTAGCTCTCATGACAGACTTTTAGTTTTCTGAGACAGAACTCTTCTAATGACTGCAAAATTTACCCCTCTACTGACATGGAAATATTACCCACTAAAGGATGGAGCAAGCATTTGGAGAGACAAAGGAAACTCATCTTGACTTTACCCAGGCACAACCCAAGGTCATGCTGTGTAAAGTTCAGCTTTTATAGCTCAGGGAACAGTGTGACATCTGGGCGGTCTCTCAGTCCCTTGCTCACCAAACAGAATTTCCATGGCAGTTAGACACGTCTGCAGGAACAAACATTTGCAAGTACATATTAAAACACACAAATAATTATAGATAGGAAATGAAGCATTCCCTCCTTGGCAATCAGGATCTGTGATAGGACCTTTGATAGCTGCAGTATATGCAAGAGTTTGCCTTCCCAAGATAAGAGGAAGGGACTTTAACGGATAGCACAAAGAACTCAGCACACTTTAGTAAAACATTAACTCATTCTGTTTTCTAAGTAATCTCACAGCTTCCCAGCAAGACTTTCTATTAGACTATCATAGTACAGAGTAATAATTTGATTTTGTAGGTACATATACTACAAATGACAGTTCTACTATATGCATGATCTTATTTCTTAATTATTTAATTTTTTCTATGTGTCTTCATCACAGTTCTACTTGAAATTCCTCAGGGACAAGGTTGATTTCTTGGGTTTTT